>BOPP01000008.1:16523339-16552440 GCA_017312745.1 Gryllus bimaculatus
AGCGCGTCCGGGAAGACGCGAGGAGCGAAGAACTGCAAGGAAAAAACGAAATTACACTGGGGAAAAGTTAGTATCTGTAACTCAAAACACGTTCGCACAGTTGGAATGCACGTGTTTATAAGAACAGATGTTAGATACAATGACCAGAGGCTTGAGTAAGGTAGTTGTCGGTGCAGTTATGTTATAAACGTCCACGTTGTTTCAGAAAACTTAATATCGACTTGGGCATTTTTTTCACTGTTTGCACCTATAGAAATATGTTGGATGCAAACACGTATTTTTCTCAATAATATATGACCTAATGCCAAAAATCATACATTTTGTCTGTAAATTTAATTTATGATTTATTTAGATTCTCACTCTTCGCGCAATGAACATTAATTTACAGTTTACGTAATTTTGTTTAATTTCCCTATGACTTTACGGAAGAGATGCGTCATTTCTTTGCAAGTACAGGAATTCTGTCTAGAACTTGATTATACTTTGATGTTTTACTTGTATGACGTAACCCAATCGAGAAAGATTGCTATGCTAGGACGTATATTAGGCGGCAAGTGCATCCCGATATATTTGTGAATGTCATACTCTTTATTACGATGCCAGTTCCTAAGCCATCATTCACCCCTAAAGCGAACGAGCAATTTTTACGGAATGGTGATTTCGAAAATATGTTCTCAATGATGATATAATATATCACGAGACAGGGAGATGAAAGAAACCCAACTTCATTTCTGCATGAATACACCCTAATTTGAACCCCAGTGCCCAGAATTGGAACGAACGAATGTGGTCTTCACATTACACCACGCGTCGCTCGCATAAATGTTACATGATTCTTTATTATGATGCCAGTGCCCAAGTCTTATACCTGGAATGGATGAAGAACTTGGTTGTACAGATCGTTATGAAGATATAATATGAACGATGGGGTCAAGGTAGAATGAGAGGGAGGGGAAACGAGAGAACGAAAAAATCTGTCGCGAATCCATTTTTTCCGCCACACATTCCTCGTGGATCGACCGGGAATTCAATCCTGATCACAGAGGTGGAAAAAAGAGCTCTCTGACTGCTTCATCACGAGCTTCCCAGAGAATGTTGATTTTGACCAATCATTTTTATTGCAAAATTCGAGCAATTCTTAAATCAAATTTCATTATTTACATTATTTAACCATACTTAAAATTGGTTAGAATTATTAAAAAAATTGGAAAACAATTTGCTATCGAATTTCTCAAATAAAAAAACGCTACAAACTATACCAACAAACGAAAAACATCCTTTCACATTTTTCATAAGGTTTTCAAGAAATGCATATTCTTGAAACAAAAGAAAGTTGTTCCTTGTTCCACCCCAATTACTCAAAAATTCACCTCGATAAAAATACTGTACGCGAGGAGTCTTCATAATGCCACGCTCAGGAATTTATGAAACTCTTACCTCCAGAAAACGCACCCAAGGCGACAAAACCAGTGAGACACAACCAGCGGTGGTTCATAAGCTGCCTAATCAGCACTAAACCAAAAACAGTGAAGCCGTGGCCAGAGAGCGGAGCGTAAGGCAGGCGTGGGGCTGCCACAAAACGTCCTACTCCGCCCCCAAGGCGCCCGCCCCGGCGGAAACCCTAGCCGCCCTTCTAATGAGCCGCGCGGCCCGCAGCGCGCAGAGATGGCGCTTTAATGACCTGCGCGCGGGGCTATTCTTGGGCGGATGGAGAGGCGCCCGCCCGCCCGCACGGCCACCCACGCTCTGTCGCCAGAGCCTTGTGCAATTCTAAAAGACGGCTCGGGCGCCGTTGTGGAATTGCACAGGGAACATTACAGACTGTTTAAAAGTTTTTTTTGAGATCCACATCTGAATGGGACTTTTTGGCCCCCCTGACTGAGCCAAGTCAGCATAGACGCTAACACGTTTGAAAACATGTTTTTATTTCTGTAAAAATATGCACAATTTTTAATATTTCATTATTCGAAAAGTTTTAAATATAATGATATCACTAATTGAATTTTGGAGAAAACACTAATCTCAGAAGGCGTTTTTTGCCCAAATTCCCTTGCGCTTCCGAGAAAATGTTAAGAAAGTCCCATGACTAGCATCCGGACAATAATGTAATTTTCCTCCCACCGCCATCACTGTCACATATTTATTTACTGCTTATGAGGTAAATGCATTTATTAATATTGAGAAACCAAATAATTAATTTATTTTGTGAGTGTGGCTAGTGAGTAAAAATGAAACACGAATTGTGTTAACACAGTCCATAAAATACGTTTAACTAGAAAAGCATTCCCGACATATATAACCTTCCATTTCGCTCACTGGACCACTTAAAATGTTTTACAGCACCTAACTGACGTCATTAACAGCTGTGTCTCTTTATCAAAACACTGTATTGAAATGTTTGTTGGTAAAGTTCAGGCTCACTTCGTAGGGATGAAGCTTTACGCATCTGGTTTTAAGAAAATGGCATTGACGATCACTTCATGGCTACCTTGCTATGATTATTGCAGCCAGGTACCTTTTCGTCTCTTTTTTTCTCTCCCAGAAGTTCATCGCAGAATTTCAGTCTAACGGTTCATCACGCCACAAAATCCACGAATATTGCCAGTAATTTAGTAAGTTTTGATGTTCACTCCTTTCCTAAAAGTTCACCATTACACTTTGTCTCATTCCTTCTATTAGTCTTTCAGCTTTTTGCCTTCTGGAAAAAAAAATCTCCTCCCAATTAACTCTGACTTCACGACATTGATATACAATGCATCATATTATCAAAAATATACGTAATGCACAGTTTTGCGTGACATAGCTTTCAAGCAGATAAACAAGTAGGTCACCAGACGAAAACACAACAGTTTAAAATATTCAATGCATTCCATAAAAGAAAAGGCAACGCCACAACAATGCCAAAGGCGCCCGAGGCAACACGCACCTCACGTTCCAGGTCTCCCCGGATGACATAGGGTTGCGCACGCCAAGCCCCTAGCTCCCTGCCTCGCCTCACCGAGAGAGCTTGGGTCTTCATGCACTCAGGGCAGAGAGCTCTATTCTCGCGCATCCCCATTCCCAGCACGGGGCGGAGTCACGCTCCGCATCTCGCGACTCGTGCGTCTAGACGTGCTCCTCACCCACACCCCGCCACGCCCCGCAACGCCGGGCCATCGACGTCCGGCTAGTCACGGACATCGCGGCTCCTCACGCCTGCTCTTGTGTTCCGTCACATTTTCTTCCCCGCGGCTGCGTCTCCGCCAATCCGCATTCAGTTCCGCATCTCGTGACCCGCACGGCTACCACTAGTCCTGCTATTGCGCTCCACCGCCGCGCTGTCACCCTGCGAGTCGTTAGCGCCACGACCCCNNNGGGTCGCTGCCACGGACAAGGTCGCGCTAGGTCAAGGCGAGAAATCGATTGGGCCACCGGTTGCGAAAATGTACAGCAGCGGCCGAGTCCTCGCGCCTGAAATGCGATGGCGTTTCCTGATACAGATACAACTTTTCATTGACGTCTCATCGCTTAGTCTGAAATTAAACTTCAATTAATGGAAGGGCATTCTTTACTTTTTATGCTTTAATCGTGTTAGAAAGTAGTTAAATCATTAAATATATTTATTCAATAGATGACCGTCCTTTGGCCAACACACATTTGCACGGGTGATGAACGTGATACAATCAAAAATGTTTCGTTGCACAGAGATAAATGTTTAGTTCATAAAATATCTAATGTAGTAGATTAAACCAAACGGTATAGTACTTTTTGGAAGAACAAAGTGTTTAGTCACGTTCACGAAACTGCTGTTTAGTTAAACACACTAATGCACGAGTAGTAATATGCACTAAACAGGTCGTACCGATGACGAATGGCATCTTGTGGAGATCACTAAACGAATCGTACAGTTGAATAATACATTGAGCAATGTTTACTAAATACGTTGCAGTGAAAATAACTAAACGAAACGTGCAAAGGAAATACATTTTTTTATATTCCTTGAGGCAACTGGGATTACGAAGCAGTCACCCATCCTACTGCCCCGGGGTCTGGGACTTCCTTAATCTCCATTATCTGACAAGACTCTAGCCAGCAGAACAGTTACGATGGCAGGCTGCTGACGGTATTTCTGCCGTTAGTTTAGAATATAACATACTAATTATTTAAAATCAATAAAATACTAAACACGCCATTTATATAGCGTATACTTCTATGTAGAGCGTTGAATTCTCACACTTCACATGGGCAACCTTTCGAATTGATCAGATGGCTGAGAACGTGCGCTTACTAAACAGTGTTTAGTAGTGTGACGACATGAAACGTTGATTTCATCGAATGATTTTATCTACGAAACAAGTATTGAGCCACTGACAATTCTCTTTGTGCATTTACTTACGATTTTGAATTGTATGATTAACTAAACGGAACTAAATCATGTCTACTGAATATTATTACAGGAATAATTGTATTTACTACGTGATTGCTTACTAAACATGTTTGGTACATTCTACTACATTTCTCTCAGTGTGAGATAAAAATACGATATTTTTTTTGCAATTAAACTTACGTCATTTGCTTTTAAAAGTACATTTCACGAGATAACATTTAATAAAAATGACATTCAAGGGAAGTCGGAATCCCACTTTTGGTTTATGTTGCAATGATCTATAATGATTATGCAATGCAATGACTCGCACTAAACGTCCCAATGCACACTCAAAATATATTTAATCCAAATTTTATAAATATAAGTGATAGTCAAATTCGACACTATCGAAGAATATTAACAAAATTACTTTCTTAACTATACAATGTACTCTGTAGTCACTTGTGTAAATAAGTTGACATATTGATTGTAAAGTCTTTTTACAGGAGTGAAATTAACTTCATTTACGTGATGAAACATTGTTGTGTTGCAGGACCTATCAACAGACAAGCTGGTGGTCACAACACACTACGCCCTGACATACGCAACCAGTCGTACACGGAGCAGAACGGTAAGTCTACTCTGCAGGCGCAAACACGTTCCTGCACTACAAGGCTAACTCAACTCTCTCTTGTAGTCCTGCCGCAACGGGCTAGTATATTAAACATTGAGTACCTACCAGAACCTACATGACTACTTAATTACTAGACTATAACTAATTTGAAGAAATTTCGAAAAAGAGATTTTAAAGAAATTGACAAAGTTGATTATAAAATCAAAGGACAGTATATTCACATTTTACGTGCTTTCATGAAACACAACTCAAATTTAAATTCAAATATCGTTACAAAGTTTAAAAATTCCTCTACTATGATAAATATATACTAAGACATAATTAAGAACGTAAAAATTTCAAATGCAGACCGGTTTTCTCTCGCGTTTGAGTTCACCTTAATTGTACTTTCAAATCTTACTACAGTCCTGGTTGACATTCAGTTTGTATCATAGTAGATTTCACATTAATCGAATTTGAACTTAATTGACTATATGACATTGTAGCGTAATCACATCGGAATCTGATTGAATTTAAAAAAATCAGAAGACAGGCCAGTTCAGTGGAAAAGTATATTAGAAAAGCTTCTTTTTCTACTCGCTAGCGAATGCAGGCCACTGACAAGCACCGTTTTGGTCACGGGACTTCGTCCAGCACTCGCGACCGTCAACCAAAATGGCCCGGTTGCCTCCCCAGCAGGGCAAACAGCTATTGAAATAGCACGCCATTTTACACCATTGTCAAGCAATTATTTATGCAAGAATACACGCCCGCAGGAAAATAACGTAAACATGGGACCCTGTGCGGTACGTAATTTTCGACGTTGTTGCGGGACTCCACGCAAATTACCTTTGGGAATTGCCGGCGCGGATCAAATACACAATGCAGAACCGCTGCTCGACCCGGAATGCGTTTTCGCTTGCAGAAAAAAATTAAAATCCAATAACTGGGCGGCCTCTGTTCCCACACGTTAAAAACAATGCTCCGTTGTTATCGGCGGCTTCGCAGATTCGACGGGCTATCTGAATGCGTTCCAGACGAATGCCCTGCGTTCTAAAGGTCTATTTATAATCGATATTTTGATGTAACTTTGATACGTCAATGAAAAATAACACTGAACCTTTCATATTTTCTTTCCAAGAAATGGAGTAAAAATGTTATTTTAGTGCCAGACAACGTAGAAAAATTAGAAATCATATGCTTTACAAGTTTGCTTTCTGCAAGTCTTTGTTTTTTCATGTTGTTTCATATATTATTTTGTACTAAAATGCATACATTCTTTACATAAATTGACATATGTAGTGCAGATTTCACCGAAGTTGATCACTAGCTTTGACGGACGTCAAACAACCGCCTGCTCGTCGAACGCTATATTTGTGTTTCACTAAGGTCGTTTCGAGTGACGATTTCTTCAAATTTTGACGGACCGGTACCTGCCAGCAACGCATTTGAGCACACGTTACACTCCTGCTGTACGGTTACGGTTTACGAAATGCTTACATTTAATTGTCTATTTTATTCTTTTGATCTTAAAGTTGCGTGTTTGATAATTTGAAGGTAATTTTGATGCTGAACTTTTGTATATTGAGTATTTAGAAACCATGGGTCCAAGACGAGCAATTACTAAAAAAAATGTTATGAATAAGACGATGGTCAATTAGTATGATGGTAACCAAACACAAAATGTAGAAAGCATTAGTGGTTTTAGAAGAAATAGAACTGCATCTGGCACACCCCACAACCAGAAAAATGTATCTAAAGCCCATGCAGCACTTGTACTCAGTTTTAAGATTTCATGCTAGAGGACCTTTCCATCTCGTGATCGGTGATTGCAATGAAGTTTTGTCATCCAAAGAGATGAACGAACGCAACTAAAAAACGATGATTTTGCAATTGCCTCATTGCGGTCGCTACTAGCGATTTTTACATGGGGCGCCAAAGTCTCAGCAATAAGGCATTCTTTATTAAAATTGCGGATTATCATATTGTTTTGAGGATTATAAACTCCATTCATGTGCCAACTTTTCCCTTCGGGAGGAAATTAATCAGAATAATTCAGAAACCGAAACATATCCAAACAATGCCGACCCACTAGTAGTACCCCAAATAGTATCTAATACGTTATCGGCATTCAGCGGCTGTGTTAAAAACCGACGCACGTTCCTTGACGAATCGGCAAAGTTAACGAAGAGTCATTTCAACCTTAAATGAGCCGGTGAAAGGAAATGGGAACGCAAAACAACTGACATTCATCAAAATGACGACCGTCAAAACCGATTTGACGAAGGCGACATTAGTGGCGAGTCTCCAACGAATGGATTTCACTGATAGTGTTTTGTAATAGAAATGTTCACATTTCCAATCCCTACACCACTTTGAAGTGAAAGTTCACCTGGAATCACTATAAACAAGCTATCATGAACACAAATCTCTTTATATAAATTACCTCATAACACTATGCACAGTAAATATCGTTGATGCACAGGTAACGTGTAGAGCACACAAAAATATATGAATATTGGGATCATAAATTCCCGGACTCATTTAATCCGATCACGTAATATTTTACATATAATGTGAACTTAATACTCGTAGATTCATTAGTTCGTTTTAATTATGTGATATAATATTTATAATTAATGTATTTTATTAATCAGGGACACAAAAAACTTATTTTAATGTAACTGTTTAAAGGCATTTCACAGTTCATAAAGATTCCTTTTAAAGTCCTTTTATAGTGGAAGAGAGTATGGAACGCATTGGTTAACAAAATAAACATCAACCAATACTTTCAGATGATTTCGATGCAGAACTACCCTATGGCTCATTGCTCGTTTTAAAAACTGTTTAAAATCACCTTTCCTGCATAGTACAACTTCTTTAGAAGTGGTACCATGCATGAAAGGTGATTTCCTCTGACTTACAGTATAATCATTTTTAATTTAGCACTGCTCTGCATCAAGTGATAATCTAATAATTATTTAACAAAACATTTGTTACGGTCTCAGAAAACCAACGGCGAAAAATTGAGAGAACGACGAACGTAAAATCCTCAGCCTGAGTTTGGACTATTTGGCGCCGACCCCGCCAGTGTGCCTCGCCGCTCTCTTGAGAGAGCCGGTGAGCGGGAGGAGGACGAGACTCGCGTGTCGTGACAGGAAGCCCAGCACACAAACGCCAGGCGAAAATAAAAGTTCGCGTCTTCAGAGTCCGGTTTATCGCGAAGGCGGCGGGCGAGGCGACGAGCGGGCAGGCGGGCGGCAACACCGCGATGTGGGAACCCCCGAGACGCCGCTAGTATTCCCGCCTCGCAGCTCGGTTTCGCTCTGAACCGGAATGAAGCTCACTCTGTGCCGCCGAGCGCCGTGATGACACGCGCAAGCAGGGCCTCCGCGCGTAAGTAAACTATGATAGGAAGATAGTTCAGTTGGGATAAGGTCAGTAACAAAGCACATTAAAGAATAAAACCGAGCATTGAATGAGCCTTTCTGAGCGCTTCTTTATAACTCTTTAACAACTGCATGCAACCTCGCAAGAACCATGCTAAAATACAATAATGCAACAGATCTGGAAAAATCACACCTCGAAATTACTGTCTGCGAGTGTTACAAATAATGATTCTTCAGCATGAATTGAATTACGACGTCTTTGGCAACAAACAATACTCAACTGTTTTTACTTCAATCTTCATATTTAATATTTTTTTCTGATGGAATCAAGTACATTTAAGATTGAATTGAATTGATGCCTTATTTTACGTGGCGAGACCATCAAGCCCGCTCTTCCATCTGACCATGCAAAGTTAGCCTCCGTTCACCCACTAGCGAAGAAAGGAAGTATTTCTTGGGCGACGAAACAGGCGATTTGAATTTGGCTCAGAGGCTTCACTTCGGCTTCAGGATCTTTTACATGCAAGTAATCTACTAACATGGGACAGCCGGCTTTACTTCCCCTCCGAAGGAAGGCATACGAAGGATTTTTTCGCCCTTAAAAATGCACGGTTTCGGTAGAGTTTGAATCCGATACGCTAACGATTACACAATCACCACCGCCAGATTCGTAATGAACATTCTCCATGATAATTCGTAGTATCATTTAATCACTATTGTATATGCCATTTTGAAAACATTAACAAAATACGTTCGTATAGCAAAGTATGGAAATAATCAGAAATACAGAATTGTGATTATCTTAGGACTTAAATTAAAAACTTTATATTAATACCAATTTCACATTATCATGAGTTTTCCAGTTAAAATGTGTTTCGTAAATACGTCGAGGTGCACTTAAAGATTTGTTTCGGCCCCTTGCAATAACTCTCACTTCCATTTCAAGACAAACGCAAAATGAACCTACTTCCATAAGCGGAGAAGGCGAATGGAGCAAACATAGTGTCGCCGGTTCGCTGCTTCAGAGCGGCTGACGACACCGCCGGTTTCCCACACCGTATGAGCTTTCTGAAACGTAATTGCGGCGCAGTGCAGCGCACGCAGCCGCACGGAAGAAACGCATGTCGCAATGCGCGCATTACGACGGAAGGCGGCGCTTTCTCTACGATGGGCGTTTTTAAATAACAAATAAGGAAAACAGCTTCGAGATAGTTACGGTCCATGACTGCTACCAACACAGAGGGAGACAAAGGGAGAGAGAGATAGGGAGAGAGAGCAAGAGAGTAAAAGAGAAAAGCCAGAGAGAGAGAGAGAGAGAGAGAGAGAGAGAGAGAGAGAGAGAGAAGGAAAGAGAAAAAGAGAAAGAGGTCAACTATTTAAACTCATAAAACAAGATATTAAAATTGAAGCAATACATTTTAGTTCTGATGTGAATTTAATTAAAATGATTAAACACGAGAGTAATTCGATGTTGTGAACTAATGGTAAATAATGATCAATATATCTGGTTTCCGGAACCAATTCAGAGAATACAATTAACGACAAATGAATGTTGAATAATGATTCTCATTAAACACTGAATGTTAGGGAGAAGTTATATTTATTCATGATACACAAACGGCTAACTTTAATATTGAACATATAGAATGTACCTAAAATTCGACTTTGGCTACTTTGAAATAAATACATTAATACTTTCATTTTAACACGTAAGAAATTCCCTTCATTGCAAATAGCATTAGCAAATTACATCGCGACTCAAGGATTTATAAAAAATCACTATGCACAAGTAGAATTTATTATGAATGTTTCCAAAAGACATTTATAAAATCAAGTAAATCTATTAAAGAAACATATAAAACAAAAAGATAGATATTGCAATTGTATCATACCAATTTATTATAAAACGAGGTAATATCATTTCTTTCTGGAAATAATTTCGTGCAATTCGTGGTATTTGTACAACGAAAATGAATTCAAAATGTTTTGTTTATTTCCTATAATACTAATTTAGCAACAAGAAGTAGAAAATAGCAGGCCACATTCCTAGAAAGTTAAAAAGAGCATTCGCCAATTACATGAACAATTAAAGAAACAATTATCATTAGCCGAATCATTCAACTGACATATTTTCTTTTGATGTTTGTATTAAAAGTTCACAATTTCTTTCACAACAGAACTGCTGGATCTGTTTCCAAACGCTTTCCTTATTGTTTTTCACTATTTTTGGCATAGAATTTGTTATTTTCTTGTCTACTTCTCCAAATGAGTTTCGCCAAAAATACGTCTTTGCATTATTGTATGAAAATAAACTACAAGAATTAATGTAGTTTATTCGCAGAGAAAATGTTTTTTATTCATGAAAAAACGCACATTTAGTGTAAATTACACTCACTTTGATTTTTTGTTGCCGATAGGAAGCCTGGAATATTTGAAGTTTGAATTGTTTGTTTCTTATCATTAGACAACATACGAATGTATAGTAACCAATTTAAGTGACGTGTGTTCATACTAATTCAATTGTATGATTGGACACGTTTGTTGCCCCCCCCCCCTAGCCAACAATGTGTGTCCGGGAGTCATTAATTCCATGATATTTCTATCTTCGCCACTTTCACCTTTCCGGCTACAAGTCGGAAACTACTACCTACGGAGTAAGGGCGGAGTGTAGGATTTTTTGAAACGAAGTGGCGCCGCGTGTGGTTGCAGTGTGCGTCAACGACGACGTGCTGTACCAGCCCGGCGACCTCATGCCTGCGCCCACTCCGTGCGCGCGCTGCGTGTGCAGCCCGCCCGGCAGCCTGTGCACGCCCGTCGCCTGCGAGAAGAAGCCTGGCTGCAAGGCGCTGCAGAGGCCCAACCAGTGCTGCCCCGAGTACCAGTGCGGTGAGTGTTACTGCCCACGCTCGCCATGCAAGAATGCGTCTCTTTTGCGTGGGGAAATTAAATAAAGGTTAGGAACTTGTTGGAGAGATTAATATCCCTCCTTAACTGTGACGGATTTGTCGTGGTATCGATTATTTATTGAATGAAAGTACTTGGGGACCACATGTCTGTCATTGTTTCGGCGAAATACATTTATAAAATATTTCGAAACAAGGGAGATACAAAAATATTTTTAAGATACAAAACGACACTAATTAAATTTGTAAGTAACTCCGTACAATGCAAATTGATTATATTACAAAAATAATATTTATTTTTATATTGACAAAATTGTTAAATATAGTTGTGAGTACACAAACCGGATATTACCCGCTATGAAGTCATTTCTGGCGGAAATCGACAATCAGTGGATTCTGAAGTGTCGTCGGAACGGATAGACGGAACGTCGTGGATTCGGAAGAGTGAACGGATGGTCCCAGAGTGGTCGGGAGGGTGGAGAAAAGAGAAAAATAAGGAGATCAAACTTCTAAGAATGAGTGTTGATGAGGGTGTGACAGAGTTGTATATGCGTGTAAAAAACATGAAGACGTGCAGCGTATATTTCTTATTTCTTCAAATTGACTGACTGACTTTTTTCAAATGAGTAGGAGAGCATTAGACTTTCTTCAGTATGTTTTTATGCATACGTTTTTGTTAGTGAGATTACATAAAAAACGTTTCTGTATTGTACTAAACTTGATATCAGAATTAAAAATTAAAACTTTAAAGGAGAATAGTTCGCAAAGGAAAATTTTAGAGAGTAGTTCGCAACAAATTCTCACACGTAACCAACCATTAACGATTATTATTTGAATGAAGAGGTTTCATCTTTTTCCACTTTGATTTAGCACACGTTTTGCAACAGTGAAGCAGCCAAAACTTCATCGCGTTCACGGCCATCAACACGCTTGCACACCGCTAAGAGCTCATTAAGCGCGATTTTGGGAGTGTTTTGGGAGCGGGGGGGGGGCGCTCTCACGAGAATGCGAGGCGCCCGAACGGCGCCTGTCGCAACGGCCGCGCTCTGTGTTGCAGAATGCGAGCGCAACGGCCGGCTGTACGCCAACGGCGAGCGCCTCGACAACGCCGACAACCCGTGCCAGGCGTGCTACTGCCAGGGCGGCGAAGTGGTGTGCACCACCGTCGAATGCTACCGCCGCGACGACTGCGAGCCGCAGTTCGTTCCGGGACGCTGCTGCCCCAAATACGACCATTGCCCGCCTCTTGGTAAGGATACAGAGAGTCAAGAATTGTTTATGATTGTTGTTGTTTTTGAGAAACAGATAGTTTGTCTGCCGTTAAACTGTAGCGTCCGACCCTGAAACTATTGCTGGTCTGTAACGCGAACTGTTCAGAACAAATGACATCAAAAGAACAAATTAGCGTAACAGACGACCAATATTCTTGCCATATATTCTTAATATACAATTATTATACTTTTTGGAAATAATTCAAAGAAGAATCTTTCGACTCTTCATTTAAAGTCAAACGTGAATTGACAATAAAGGAAATTTCATTTTCATGTAATCTACAGGTTCTGAAACCTTTTAAACAATGTACCCCTCTTACATGGCTAAAAATGGAACGGACTGGAGGCATAGGCGGATTGCCCATACATGACACGTTTTTAATATTGTCCAACTAAACTATTAGGTTATTTTTACTCGTAGTTACCCCCCCCCAAAACTATTTTATAATTACATAGTAAATATTTACAAGAATGCAAAAATATTGACCTTTATAACATTTCACACGAAAGTTGATAAATTGTTTCAGTCAGGGCAAATTAAATAAAATAGCAGCCTTTTCTTGTTTGTATGAATACTTACAAATACTACATTTTAGTTACAATTTGCTTCATTAAGTGTGATTAAAACAAATAACATTAGATTTTTAACTATGGAGTTTAACAATTGTGAATCACCAATAATTTTATTGCAATGAATGGCCAGCAAAAGTTTACTTTCCTGATGTCTGATCTTAAGTTCAAAGTTTTAAACGGATGTACGGCTCCAAACTGACCCTAGTGCGGTACTGAGATATTACAAGAGCGTAATAGAGATTTTTATTCCATATGACACTGGAAACTTCTGAATATATTTGGAATTTTCTGTGAAGTGGTTAATAAATCCACAACATTTTTTTAAATGAATTCATTCTCCCCATATCTCCCACAGGACTACTGCTTTTCACAGGAAGTACACATACTTCAGTCTGATGTAGTCCAATTCGATCTATTTTACTTTTTGAAACATTCTCTGTGATATCCATTAAATGGAAATCAACTCTATTAGAAACCCATTCACGTAAAAATGTAATAATGCTAACGTTCGATATGTCCGCAGCAATGGATGATCCCCGATACGGCGAACGGTTTACGGGAGGCGACCGCCCACAGCACACGCGCGCCACCTTCCAGCCCAACGGCGGTCTGGAAGGCGAGACGGACCCCGTCGACCCCGCCGAGGACGACCAGGCGCTGGGCGCCAGCAACGTGCAGGAGCGCGTGCACGTACCGCAGGTAGCAGTCGTCGCCACCGCCACCACGACGGCCTCTCCAGCCACCAACGCCCCCGCCTCCGCCACCGAAGCCGCGGCCGACGCAACGGACCCACCCCAGCACGACACCCCACGCGACGCAGCCATCAAGATCGAAGTCCCAGCCGTTCCCTGGACCGACGCGACGGAACCCTCGGCCACGGAGGCGACCACGCAGGCCGCGGCGCAGAACGAGGAAGGCAGCGGAGCCACTGAGACCGACGCGCCTATCAAGATAGACGAACCAGTGATCGGAATCATCGAACGTATTCACTTGGAGGGAGACGCCAACCCTGGTGCCGAAGAAACAGCCACTGCTGCGACCACCGTCGGGATGGACGCCGGTAAGGACGACGCCACAGAAGCGCAAACCGAGCAGGAGCCCATCACACGTCTCTTTATGCTTTCCAAGGAAGCCGAGCTGGATCCTACTACTGTGTCTACCGAATACACTGACTTGCCAGAGGAGATGTCCACTCTTCCGGAAACCACACCTCCGGCCAAGGAAACTACTGCAGCTGCCCAGGGAGTGGATTTGGCCACAGAAGCCCTTTTGGAAGCCACGACGAATAAAGATTCCACAACCGTGCCCGAGGCATCCACGGACAGTAGCCCCGAGTTTAAGGATTTCGACGAATGGTCTGCAAGCAAATCTTCCGAGTTCCTTCGAGACAGCGCATCCATTGGTTCATTAGGAGGCTCATCTAGTGGCAGTGAAGCTCATTCAAAGCCGGCAGCATCGTCATCGGATGAGTCCAGGTCCCAAATCCTGGCCACAAACATCAACGCTGAGACAGTAAAGCTCTCGTCGGACCAAAGCTCCGTGCCGCATTCTGAAGGATCTGCCGATTCAACAGAATCTGCTGACAGCACAGAAGAGTCCGCTACAACTGAAATCGTTTCCTCCACTGAAAACGAAAACGCAGTCAAAGCAGACGAAAACAAAAACGTCGTTCCTGGAACAAAAGTAGATGAATCAGAAAGCAAGGAAGAAATCCCACTATTACAGAAAATTAATGAAGAACAATCAAACGAGAACGTAAAAGACGATGACAAGAGCCCGTCAGAAAGCAGTGAAAAAGATAAACGTCAACCCGACATTGTTTTGGACACAGAAGCAACTGACGAAAACGGTCCTCCCATCCTGCTAATCGGCGATGAGCTAGCCAACCATCAGATGGACATAGTGGTTGCAACATCATCAACTGAAGAGGGAGAGACTGAGACCCCAAACGTCAAAGAGAAGCCAGAGCAGCGTTTGAGCCAACAGACAAGCACTAACCAACCTACAGAAGCATCTGACGTTGCAACAGACAGTGTCACCGAACAGGCAACACTTACTACGGTACAGCCTCAGGAAACGGCAAAAGAAGATCTCTCTCTGGTGGCTCAGAGATCCGGCGTCGAGGCCAGCGTGCCAGAAGACTCACGTACAGAAGAACCGGTTACCGCAACTGACGCATCGGCCACCGAAGACGCATTGGCGGAACAAACGCGCACGGAGGCAGGCAGTGGGGACGGCAGCAAGGACGCTGGAAGCAGCACGGAGAAGCTGGATGTGGCAACTGTGGCAGAGGAGATGATGATGAGCGACGACCCTTTGCCCGGGCAAGCCGCTTCCGCGGAGACTGTCCAGCGCGACGAGGATTTGGACGACATTCTGGGCAAGACGGTCGAGAAGAAGGAAGACAGCACAGATGCGGAAAGCGCCACCGTGCTGACCACTCTCTCGATTGATTCGGCAACCGAGGAACCAGTGGCAGCCAGGATGGGAGACCTAAAGACCGAATCTCCCGAGCGAGAATCTACCACTAACACGGCTAAGGAGGAAGAGGCAACGACATTTGAACCCAAATACGAAGCAACTACAGTTTCGGAAGATAACAGCTTAGATATGAAAAAGGAAGACCAAACAGAGGATAAAGTGGTCGAACGACGATCAGATAGACCTGAAGAAGTAGCTAACGAAGAAAGCACGACACAAAGTGCAGAAGATACCCCTGCCACAACCGAAAGCGTAAATACTGAAAAGACGAATCTAGACAACAATGAACATAGTGAATTGTCTGACGACGTAAATAAACGAAATGAAAATGGGGATGAAGCGAAAGACCTTGCTGATGCGCGAGCTCAGTCAACAGGAAATGAAGAAATTTCTCAAACGGATGCGAAAAGTTCTCAGACCCCCGATGAGCAATCAAAAGACACAACTACTATTGTTGCTGACGTAACAGATGTTCCTACAACACAAAATCCAGAGGCAATTAAAGCTACAAATAAAGATATTCTTGGCGAAGACGTAATGCTAGGCGATCAGCCACAAAATTCCCTTCCAGCAACCAAATTGCAAACAATTGAATCAAAAGAACAAAAGATAGAAGAGGAGAAAGAACAAAAGAAAGAAGACGACGAAATAAGGAAAGAAATGGAGGAAAACATCGAACAAAGCACGGACAACATAGATACTACAGAGAGTAGTGGAGATCCAAATCAGAATAATGAACCAGAACAGAGTACAGGAAGAAAAGAAATAGTCTTTGGCGATGAAATATCCGAATTAACCCCTAAGCCAGAAACGGGTCTGACTGAAACTGATCAAACGACAGTTCTTGAACAAAATACTGAATCTGTGCGAACGTCCGATGCTGACCCACCACAAAACCAACAAATTGAAGAGCAAGTAAACGTGGAGTTGGCAATGAACAGTGATTCGGAACAGAAAAGCGAAGTAAAAACAGAACAGCAAGAACAAGAGAAAGGGGAGCCAAGTCAAATTCTAGTCGACAGCGCCAAAACCCTTGAGCTAGATCAAGTCGATGTGAGAGCAGGTATGGACCAACAAACGTCTAGCGACGAACTTTCCACTCCACCCCCAGACACAACTAGTTCCGATGACAAGATCCAGGACGAGACAATTACTAGTCTTCCAGCGAAGAACGGCGATTCTGAGGTCTCATCAACGGACAGCCCAGTAGACGAGACAACCAATGCGCCACTCGCAGAACAGAACACTGAAATCACAGGCGTGAAAATAAATCCAGAGGTACTCGAGCTAAAGCCATCACCTGCGACGGCGACTCCTGCGACAGCGGCGGCGGCCAACGCCACCGACGCGACGACGTTCGAGCCGGACTCATCCACGCTCTCTCCGGAGTGGCTCAAGTCGGACAACGCCACCCAAGTCGACGCAGCGCAGGCCGACAAATTACAGGAGCAGAAGCAGCAGACGAAAGAGGAAGAGGCGGTGGCGGCGGTGACGGAGCAGCAGGCGCCAGCGGCAGGAGACGCGGCGAGCGATGCGACGGGAGATGCGGGCGGTAACGCGGACGGCGGCGAGCAACAGCGCGTGGAGCGCCGCGTTGACGAAACCGATAAGAAAGACTTGTTCCTCCTCGAGGACTTCTTCACCAAGCTGTACCGCCATCAGATCGCCACAGACGCGAACAAAGAACATTAAAACCCTTCGGTTAGTGCCAGTGAATTAATAATCAACTTCTCATCTCTCATCTCATTTCGTACCGAACACATGACATCGAGTCAATTATTTTCATATACTAACATTCGACAGAAATACATATCACCTACTAACGATGCATAATTACAGTATTATAGATCATCATCTCAGTGTATCATCCATACTTAGAGAGTATTTATGGTTGCATTGATAAAAAAACAAATTGAACCAGCAGTTAAAATATACTATTACTCTATGTGAGTGTATATTAAATTATAGTGGTGTTAAGCACTGGATAAAATATTTAAATTTCGTTTTGTTGTAGAGTTCATTTCATTTCGCAAAAGAAAGAAAGGATGCCTGCGGAATGGTAGAAGTCGGAGGTCGAGGTCTTGTGAGAGGAAATCTAAAGCGTTAGCCTTGTAGCGTACAGAGGCGGCGCGTGCGTCTTGTTCCGGGAGACGACGCCTTTCCCCGAACAAGACGCCGCGCCTGATATCCGTCCAGGTGAGGGAAACAACTTGGGCTGTGTTGTTATTTATGTTGCTCGCGTCTCGGCGGGCGAGCGTTCTCTTCTTCCTCGAGATGGACTTCAGCCCTGGAGAGCGCTCGTGGACGCGGCCCTCGACGCCGCTGCCCAGCCCTCTCGAAGGGCGCGCGCACGCACGCACGCGCGCGCGCACGCACGCACGCACCGATGCGCCCAATCGGCGCTGTGCTCTTCTCTCCAGGGCTGAACGTAATCTCTCCCCCCCCATTTAGTGATGTATGATAATTATATGCTTCCAATGATTTGAATAAAGTGATTTTATAATACGTTACTGTTCTTTAATCAATCCCGTATTTCCAACTAACAACTGAAACATATTATCCTCTAGTTCCTGCCTAATATGAGTGTGATCTACTAGTGTCTGACGACGCAATCGTAAAATTTGTTTACATCAAAAAATAATTTCACAAATGCCTTGAAGGGTCAAACAAATTAGTATTTACGCGAAAAAATAAAAATAAATATTTTGTTTCATTCAAGTTACAAGATATTAGTTTCATTTGAAATGCTGTAGCATGTTGCAAGCAATGTAAAAAAATGTTGATTACATCATTTTCTATCACTTTCATGTCTGTGCGTTTTACAAGAAAATCGTCGAAGTATAAGTTAAACTTACTAAGACCAAAATTCGTGTTTCGAAATACATCAAGTTAAAGTGGATTCTATCAATGTATATCAGCAATATATTTTGATAATATCTAAACAATATCCTCTTCCATACATATTTCATTACATAAGACTGCGTTTAAGAAAGAAAAAAGTCAAAAGTTGTATTTTTACGGTATAATTTCACTATTCACATGTTTAAAAATTGAAACAATCGATCATTTACGACACATCAGGTCACGTCATCAGGGATTTCACTAATCGAAAGAAGGAAAAATGTGTATTAGCTATGTAAATAACGTTTGAAAAATTCAAAAATAAACTAAGTTAGAAAAAAATAAGTAATGACTTCACAAGTATATCGACAAAATATTCACAATGTAATTAGTAGTTAAAATCCGATGAATTTGAGGCGAAAAATAAAAATTTACCAACTTTAAAATGATATTCAATACATGAATATGGATGACAAAAATAAGTTACAAGAAAGACAGAATTAGGTATTCTTATTACACGTACACAACGAGGTTTACTCTGACCGGAAAGTCTAAATATTTTACATCAGTAGTTAGAGCAATAGATTGGGGAAGGTCAAAATAAGGTTAATACTTACTTAAATAGAACATACTTAAATAAAACTTGGAATACAGGTCGTTTGTCAAATAAACGCAGATGTCATTTCTCATTAATACGATGCGGGGACTGCAATATGCATAAACATAAATAACTTGGTATTTGAAAATATCTACCGCAATATGTACAGATACAATATTAATTTTATGCCCTCCAGAGCCATGTCTTACAACAAACAACTCAGATTATCAAGCCATTCTAAAATGTAATTCTTAATGTCTTTAAAAGTGTAAGAATCGTCGATTTTGTCGCATAAAAATAAGCATATTTGGAATCAAATATTGTAAAATTATTTAATGAAAATGAATTACAGGTTGACAATATGTATGATTCTTCAGTGTGTGAAAAGTGGCATAAAGTTCTATTTCTACGTCGATTAAAACTAAAGCAATGTATTCCTTCAGTAAAATTATACTTTTAAAACAAAACAATAAACTCATAAACCAATGTAACACATTATTAAAAAGAAAAACCTGCTATTTGGGGTCATTTTCTTCTCCCCATTGTCGTAGTACTAAAGACGTAGGCTAACTCATTAGAGAAACCTAGCAACCACCTTCAACACCACAGTAACAAATGGAGAAAAAATAAAGTCGTTTCATGCATTTCGAAATAACACCTATTTCTGAACAGTGCTGTTTGCACTTTACCTCGTTTACGGAACCCTGGGACTAGTTGACACGAAGGAAGAAATTCACACCAATAAACCAGTAAGTTCAGGAGGATCATTTACCCCCGCAAGGATGTCGCCTCCCAGCGCCGACGCGAGCTGCTGCTGCTGCGCGTCACAACGACCGGCGCGCGGCGCCCCGGCGCCACCCCGCGGAGATAACAAGGCGCTGTAAAGTGATAGCGGCGTCCCTCAGGGCGCGCGCCCGGGACGGGGCGGAGCGGGGTGCAGGCGCGGTAGGGGAACGGGGTGGGGGGTAGGGCAGGGCGGGGCAGGGCTGTAAAGGCGAGAAGCCGCTCAAAGGCAGGGAGTGGCTTGAGGCGCCCCGCCACGCGCTGCGCCTCGGCGATAGCCACGCCCGGGCGCACACGGACGACCAAGAGGCGGCGCGGGGCGCGCGCGGTGGCGTTGTGGAGCTGGCCAGGTAAAAACCAAACGGTGGCGGCGGAGGCGGCGGCGGCGCGGACCGCCGCGGGCGCACGCGATGCGAGTGCGGCGACCCGCGAGAGGCGACGCGACCGTCGAACGCGACGTGGCGCGACGGGGCGCGAGGTGGACGAGAACTGGCGGCGAGTAGGCGGCGACGGAACAAAGGTCGTGAAAGAGTAGAGGGAAGAACAGTGGATTAAGTGATTCAGATGAGCGCGGTGTTGGCCACTAAGAGGGAGAGATTGGAGAGAACGGATGGTGATCACTAGGGTGGTGTCGGATTTCGGATACTCGGGCGTTTAGTACACAAAAAAATCCCCAACTGTGCAATTAATGGAGAGGTGACATCAATGACATTATCTGGAGGTTTTCAAATATTACTTCAAAAATATCAATTGAAAAGGAAATTAAGCATCTTTATTCTTCACATAATATGGAGCAACAAAAATGTATTTAGGAATATCGCCAGTGTTTATTTAAATTATCTTACCCTTATATATTATTTACCATTACTCGTTTACCTTCGTAAGAGAAACTTAAATCTTTTTGGGGGTTTTGTAACATAATATTTCTTACAGGAAAAAAGTTTCCAAAAATGACACTTTAAAAAACAAGAAACGACAAAAACTAGGAACGTATGGTTATTTAAATATATATTATCAACTAGCAATCAATTAAGATACTTGTGGAACGCCAGTAAATCGTGACCCACAATTTTGACAAAAAACAGTCAGCAATACCAACATTCTTTGTGATTTTTGCAAATAAGGACTCGATTGTTACGACGATGTAAAAAACGAAGTTTGTGTCGCCAATGGATAGAAAAAAGCGGAAAGTAATAATTAAAGTTGGCCTCACCAGAGTTCTCTGGTAACTGAAAGCAGTTTGCTGCCACCTGGCGGAAGACAGTGGAAGCACTTTACTGAAGGTACGAGAGTTTCCCACTGCGATGTCTTACTGCTGGATCTCAAGTAGTCCTTCAGAAGCTAAATCTGAACTTTTCTTCATTAATGAACTAAAACTTGAATTAAACGTCTAAATTTAAATTTTTGATCAAAAACATTTCTTCATTAATTTATAACAATCGATTAAGCATTGAGTAAGAAATCACCTACTTCAAGTTAAACATTCAATGATTTGATCAAATACTCCATGTTGCCAATACTCTTCATTGAGAGACGCAGGTAAAAACACTTAACAAATACACATCAAAATATATTACACAAATCTCAAGTATAGATAAAATTACAAATAATATAGGCCATTCCACTGTAAGACAACATTGTTTTATAATGAACGCAGAATTTTTGGATTCGTTCCAAATGTGCTCGCTTTCAAATTATCAAAATGATTCCAGTACGATTCCCGTAGAAGGGCAGTATGCTGCGGTACATTTATATGCACAACGCAAGAAAATTATTCCAGTCGATTTGAGATGAACACGCTTCATGACAAATGACTCAAGAACTCATTGCCAATACTCGTTTTTGAAAACAGTGGACCCACGGGTTAGTGATTGCCACGTATAAAAGGACTACGGAAAATATTCATGCTGTTTGGGAAATGTTCCCGACTCAAATTCTTAAATTTCCAGTTATAGCGCAATTGATTCCAACAATGCGTATCAAACATTGACTACTGGTTTATTATCTCAATGCTTAACTGAGTCCAGGTGAAACAAGACAAACTCAGCATGTTTATTATGCATTTCTAAAACAAGCAAAGTGTGTAAACAGGCAATTAGAAAGTGGAACCATGTCAAAGAAATTAAAGAACAATGAAAACGAAAGAATGATCTCGAAGGACTTAATGTAACAGGAATCAATTATTAAATAAATTAGACAAAAGTATGAAACTTGAGAGACATAAATTTGGAAAATATTTTGATACACTTTCGTTTAAAATAGATTAAAACCATTTTCCCCCTCATTTGGTATTAATATTCAGGTGCCTCATTTGAAAATATTATACACTTTTGAAGCATTTAGGGAGGAGGGCCGAAGATCAAAATGGTTTGCACTCTCGGAATGGTCAAACTCGAACTGATTTTGAGTAATTCCATTACACGAAATTTCCCACCTCAAGTCACATTTTCCCCTAAATGGTAGGCAACTCTCAATTCATTCGTGTTTGGCGGGTTACGTTCGGGGCACTAAGATCTTGTGTACACAAAGCCTGATCCCGAAAAATTGATATTGTGATTTTTCCTTGTTTATAATCGCAGTAGCGTAAATAATAGTACAAGACTTGAAACTCATATTATTTATACACAAAGCTGATAAAGAAACGCCAAAAACACTGCAAAACCTTTATGAGGTGAATAATGTCAAGTGAAAACAAAGTTCATTGAAGAAGTTCAGATCGGAAGCGAGAAATCGTATACAAAGGTAGTCACTAAAAGTATTTGGGAATGTATTTAAACCATTTGCAATAAAACGTATAAGAGGAAAATTTACCCAGGAGTTATAAAATTTAATTACTTCACATCAACAATTAAACAAGGAAGTGATATTCATGAAACACAATTGAATTGAATTGAATTGAATTGCATTTGCCTTATTTTACGTGGCGAGACTCTGGCCATCAGACCCGCTCTTCCGTCTGACAATAAGCATTCTTCTCAAAGTACAAAGATTATAAAGAATTGAAAGAGGTGCTGTCTATAATATAAAAGTGAAATTTTCCACAGACGCATGTGTCAGAAAAATAATTGCTATGAGTGATTGCACCCAAATTTGGCAAGAATGGTTTTGAGCAATCAATAATCAAATATACAGCAGTTGTGATTCAAAATGTTACAACAAAATATGCAATTATTCCAAAAACAAATGAAACATTGTTTATGACTAAACGCAGCCTATGAGAGCTTACCGATCGTTAAATTTAAAATACGAAACAAGTGAGCCGATAGCAAAGAACTTTAATTGTCTACATGGTGATCATTTTCTACATATAGAAGTATGTACTGTACATGTAATATAACTGTACAAGTAAAAAGTGTTATAGACTAATTACTTGATGAATATTACTACAAAAAGTATAGAAGCAACTATTGAAAATGTATATAAATAAAAATGAATATATAAATATAAAATATTTTTATTTTACATTGAATTGTGCGATGGAACCTCTATTTGATATAACTTTTCCCAGTTTTTCTTCACATGTGCAACATTTATAAAGGTAAGTGAGAAATCGATCGTATTTGTCCCTAGGCTTCAAAGTATTAAGTGCACAAAAGATACGAAATAAATGGGAGAAAGTTATGAAACATAAATATGTAAATACTTATGTTGACAATAAAGTTGTGACAGATCGAATGATTTTTTTTACGG
The DNA here is from genome assembly GCA_017312745.1 of Gryllus bimaculatus. Lineage (NCBI taxonomy): Eukaryota > Metazoa > Arthropoda > Insecta > Orthoptera > Gryllidae > Gryllus > Gryllus bimaculatus. Next base: position 16,546,827 of record BOPP01000008.1, read on the forward strand.
TAGTGTGCTATATTGTAATGGTATGATATAAAACTACAACAAGCTTAGATGCATAGAGTATTTTTTTTACTTTAGTATAGATTTCATAATTATTTTAGTTAGAACATAACAAATACACGAGTGTGAAAATGCCTGAGCACTGCCGGTTTTTAAATCTAGAGCATTATCATAGGAAGCTAAAGGAAGAAATAAAGACTTACGTAACACATATTTTAATATTTAGAGAAAATGAGAACAACTCAACTTAAAATACGTATTTCTAAACAGAAATAGAAACTATGGTGCTACTACTTTAAAAGTGACTGTTAAAAGCATGCGAATACACAAAAATGTTATTTTTATACATGGAGACAGTCATTGTTTTTTTACATAAATACGTATTTATTTTAAACAGTAAAATCATTAAAAAAGTCTCTTCCTGAAGACAATTTGAAAAATATTACACTTCTTTCAAAATTAAAACTGTTGTCTGTAAAATAACTTTATTACTAAAAACAATTTTTGCGCGATCTTATGGCGCGTAATGTGCAAAGACTGATTTTGTGTCCTATACTATAACTTATCGTTCTGGAATATTAAAATATAAGTGTTTCGAGAAAATTTCACGACGGCAAATCAAAACCTTGAATCAAAGTTGCAGAACAAAAAATGTCGCAAAGAAGATTACTTTTGCACTAAATCATGCAATGTAGTAATGAACTCCCAACGGACATCAGTACGTACATTAAATGTAGAAAAGCACGTCTCAATTCTTTACCACCTGCAAGCGATTGGGTGGTAGCGATCGAGAGGCCGGGAAGCGTGAAGTGGGGCGCGGGGCGCAGGAGGAAGGCTGGCGAGCGGGAAGCAGTGAGTGGGCAAACGGAAGTGAGAGCTCGACGCGCCGCGACGTCCGCGAAAGAAGGAAAGGGCGGATGTGCCAAGCGGCGGCCAGTAGACGCCGGAACGAACCGCAGGAGGAAATCATCAACCTCCAGCCACCAGTCAATCTATCTCTCGCTGATAGGAGGGTAGAGTAGGGCTGATGGGGAAGGCTATGGCCTGTCATCTGTCGGAATCTCCAGATCATGGGACGGGCTGTCAGTCCACATGTCGGCCCTAAGGAAGGGATAGATCGCGCGCTGTCTAAAACAACTTGTTCAAGAATTGCCCCGACATCCACACGAACTTAATCGGAGGAAACTACGGAAACAATAACAAACATAAACAAACTTCGAATATACTAGCAGATTACTAAAACTTTCAGACAGTGGTCGTATTCGAAGAGACTCCTGTGCCAATGTGGAAAACACATCGGAGCCTGACATTAAGGAGAAGCATAAACAAAATTCGATAAAATAAAACATCGAAGACATAATGAAAATTTGCAGTGTTATTTCCATAATTCTATTGTTCTTAAGAGGCATCAAAATTGTTTATCTTTGACTTCGATATCATCTATCATCATTTATCTTCGACCTTCTTTGACTTCCATATCATACTTTAAAGTATCCAAATAATATTTGAAAATAGGTCACACAGAATCATTCTCGTAATTAGAACTTATTAAATCGACATTCAGCTGAAATAAATTAATGGTTAATTCAATAACCATGAACGTAATAACTGAATTCGTTTTTAGAATTGATTTATATTACATCTGTTACGGTATGAATTAAATTACTATTGAGTTGTTGAAGAAAAAAAACAACAAATCAATTACACCATTTAGTATTTTCGACATTACCTGATTCACGCTGGAGAAGTTAATTAAGTGCCGCTCAGCGGAACGTTGCTGCCAGTGCTCTCTGGCAATATGCCTTTAACGTATTTCTGTATTTAATCCTCTGAAAGCGTACTACCGCCAGTCAATAAGCCGATTGCAAAAGCGCTGCGGTGAGCGACGACCACCGGCTCCTGCGCCGGCTTCTCGTTCGCAGGCCCGGTTCCAGGAACCCGAATATTCCTAATTTTATGGTCGTCGTCAAATTAACTTCAGGACTGTCAAAATACGAGTACTTTCAACATTTTTGTTCGTGATTTTTACAATCTAGCAGGATTAATTCGTGCTTTTCGTGGAAATTCAGTCAGCTTTTGAATTGAAAATTACTTACTTCACAGCTATTTGCATAGTGCACCCCAATAGTTGGACGTCTCCTCGTAAAGTATTAATTTAAATTTTCATTGACACTGAACAATTATGTGTAATAATACATATGAGTCTGCGATATATTCTAACTAAGTAACAAAACAAAACAGATTCATATGATTAATCTGAGTTTAATAATGACGTGTGGCTTCTGCAGCTGCAGGCTTTATAATTTCTACATCTAACGCTACCTTAAATTTTTCTTTTACTTTCTCACTTGTTCCACACGTAAATCTGAAGTAAAACTGAGAAAAGGAAGGGAATAATACTCAATGGCTATGGTACATTTTTGACATATTGCTAACTACATCATTCACCGGAAATTGAAAGATTAGAATTCTGATTATTCATTGTGTATGTGGTGGTGGTGGTGGTGGTGGTAGTAGTGAGGAAGAGTGGGGGGGGGGCATTGACAGTGAAGCTCGTGGCGACAATTAGCGAACTTAAAATCACCCCTCCCCGTTTCCATTCTTAACAGCACAGCGAAAATACTCGTCTAACTTGTGTGCAGATACATGTGTGAATTGGGTGGAATCACACGTGCCAAGACCTTGAGTGTCAATAATATTTATGTCCTAGGGGAAAGGTTAGGTAGAACATTGTGTAGAGATCAAACAACACTTGCAGAACGAGGAAGGCACCACGACCTCCCTCTTAGATGCCAGGAGAGAGAGTTGGGGAGCAGGCACGTGAAGGAGGCAGGAAGTCGAGATCGAGCTGGGGTGAATGTGAGGTCGTCTAGGTCGTCTATGGCTAGCATATGGCAAGGCAACAAAGTGCAGGGCGAAGTATCGTGAGCAGAGAGCAATGTGAGGAAGGAGGGAGGAAGCATCGGCGTGGGCTATGGTGGTGGCGGCGGCAGAGCCGCAGTCGAGGCGATTAGGAAGACATGACAATAGCAATGAGGTAGACATGTAGCGCAAATCCAATGTCAATGTTAGAAGCGCAGAAAAACAGAGGTAAGCCTCGGGTGATGATGACGATAGAGTTGCTAATAGTGGCGGTTGAAGCAGTGCGGTGATATTGTGGGGCTCCACATGGACAGTAGTATCACAAGGAATCACAAGATTTAATGTTGTGTCTGCGGGGTCAACAGTGATGGCAAGGTCAACATCTGCGAAACTGCCGCTGGTGATTGAGACTGCGTCAGCAATGGTACGAGGGTGGCAGTCTGGGTGCCAATGGTACTGACGGAGGGAGGAGGGGTGATGACGGCGAGCGGCGGCTTTCAGGAAGCGCAATGGAAAGGCGCGGCGCGGCACGGCGCCGCAGTCACCCTGTCGGAGAGCAGCGACGCGGCGCGGTGGGTGGCGAGCAAGAGGCCAGGGCGGGGCAGCGCGAAGAGTGCAGGGGCGGAGAGATGCGAAGAGCCTCTCCGTAACTCGAGGGTCCCTCTGCAGCGCTCCGCCGCGCTGTGCCACTTCAGTCCCGCCGCTGCCGCTGCCACCGCCGCCACTGCTGCCGTCGCCGCCGTCGTCGTCGTCTCCAAGGATAAAGTCCATTTCGTGAAAGGCGACGTAATAACTTTGAAGACGTCGTCGCTGGCGACGACGTCGCGTAGAAATAAAATTTAATTTAAAGAATGGAGCCGTATAATGAATACCGTGTCATATTACCCGACCATCTCGCTCTGTATTCAAATTACGAGAGTCATATATTATCCCGCCTTATAACCCGCAGACTCTTCATTTGAGAGGATATCGGAAAGGGTAATGTAAGTGTTTCTCAATTTTTGTAGGCCCAAAAATAAGTGAAATATGTTTGCAGACTAATCATTGGTTTTTATAAAAAAAATCTTTTATGCACATCATTACCAAAATTGTCATTTTACTTAATTAGTTTGACTTAATTTGCTAACATCAACATCTTTCAGAAGCTTTTCGCAGTATTTCCTACCAAAGCAAAGTAATGAAAGAGGAAAGTAATGTAACATAACTTCATGACAAATAAGAAAGCGAAACGAGCTAGAATCGCACAAACGGCAGATAAACAGGAGTTTAAACATAGAAGAATGCAACTGAAAGAGAAGAACTTGAAATGTAAATAAGGTTGGATTGAATCCCATACATCAAAATTAAAGAAATAAAACCAAGTCTGAGAAACAACAGTTAGTGATGGTAGCGAAAAGGAAAAATTTCCAAAACGTGAGTTCAAGGACATAGTTTAACAGAAGAATTCCCGATACCTAATATCTCCATCCCCAGCTCAATATTGCTCGCAAACCCGAATCGTTCACGAGCCGCAGGAACTCTTTAGCGAAATCGCACAAAACCGCCTGAAAAGCAGGAAGGGGCGGAAAAAGCGCTGCGGAAATAATGGAGTTGCCGTGTAAGCCGCAGAATCAATAGCAGAGCCCTCGGGCGGACGTCGTCGAAGAGGGGATGGCGCCGTGAAGAGTGGCGAAGGAGATCCCGACGCGGGAGACGATGACGTGCGAATAGGAATAGGAAGGGACCTGGCAACGGTAATGACAATGGCGAACTGGGTCGCGGGGGAAAGTTGACAACTGTTGTAAAGGAGGGGGAAAATGGTCAGCTTTACTGGAGCACATATAACTGAAACATATGCGGAATAAGAAATATCAAGCAGCATTAATCGGAATATACAGAGAGAGGGGTAATAAAAAGCAAGAAACTGACTAGCAGAATAGCGCCAAGGAGAGGGCCGGTCCAACATCGTCGGGCGGAAGGTGGAGACGATGCTGACTTAGTCAGCCCACGAGGAAGTCGGCGGCGGCAGCGCCGGCGCAAGGGCTGTCGGGCGGAGCTCCGGTCGACGGGGTTTATGCGAGGAAGAGAAAGTGATCCCTCCGCCCGCTCGCTTTCGGAGATCCGGCGACGGATAAGCGGCGGCGGCAGCACCCCGAGGTCTCGCGGCCTCCTGCCGCCGCCACTGGTCCTGCACCCAAGTGGCCCGATTATGAACGACTCCCGTATCATTTATGTATTATTTCGAAACTGAAATGTCAAGCGCTACCTTCGATAGCTATCGTGGCATAACGCTCATGGTTAGTTTATTGAATATTTCATTTTTTTCAAAGAAATATTTAATATTAATTAATGAATATTTAATATACATTAAATCTTTCAATTTGTTTAATTATTAAAATGCATTGTTACTCAGTAACATGGTCACAATTTGGATTTCTCTACGACTGCGGAATATATTCTCCGAGCGTAATTGCGTCCAACAACGTGACGGGAGTGGTAACAATTATTTATTAAATATTTTAAATAATAATGAAACCATAACTGCAGCGCTACAATATTCACCAAGAGCCGTACATTTTGCAAGACCGAGCTTCCGGAAAAGGCAGGTACTGTTCCACAACTTGAACCAAATGAATAAGTGGGGGGGGCAGAATATTAGTTTTAGAAAGATTTTAGGAAGCCCTAGACTTTGTTAACATCTTTTTTTGACACCTTAACTGTGGTAGGATCATTCGAATGAAGATCGATTGTCAAGTTTCTCTACTACAAAATAAAA
>BOPP01000008.1:16558179-16591289 GCA_017312745.1 Gryllus bimaculatus
TAACGTCTCTTAAAGTTGTTTCAAAGATGAAGAACACAGTTCGATAGAAAGTACATGCAGTGTAACACCTGAAAACTGGGTTGTCAATTAGTCTATAAGGATGGATGGATGTGTCACGCATAACTGTGTGAGATTAGGAGATTTTGTGCTGAAACTTCTTAAATGCATCAGCAGGAAGATAAAGTTGGGGAATACTTTGCATGAAACTCCAGTGACATTTTCAAACGTTCCTGGAAAATGGCTGAACATGTTTGAGAAGCATTTGTTGTTGGAATAGGACAAAGTGCATTTATGTAAGTATATTTGTAATAAAAACATTAAGAGTTTTCCTTTTGATGAAGAAATGCTGCAACGGAATCTTGATGCGTTATATTACTGGGCGGAAAATACTGGAATGACCATAAATATATCCAAAAAAGAATCCATTACTTTTGGCAAGGGGTCATAATTACGAGAAACAAATTACCGTTTAAATAACGACATTATTCCGGGGGTTTCCTCATGCAAGTACCTAGGAATCCATTTCGATAGTAAATTAAATTTGAAAAGTTACGTAAATTTTGTTGTAGGGAAAGCCTGAATCTCTCTTCACTTTGTAATTTGCATGTTAAAAAAGAGTACGGCAAATGCCAAAGAAATTAATTATCTATCGCTTGATCGTCCGACAATGGAATATGGAACAATTTGTAATTTGTTAGGAACTGCACAAGATTATGCGGTGTAATAACTTGGAGAGGATTCAGCGTATGCAGCTAAATTTACTTTCAGGGACAAGAAAATGTCAGGGTGGGATTCATTCGTAAACGGGCGATCAGTGGCAAGACTCTGCGCTTTGTATAAAGCTTAAAGCGATTATCCAGTTTGCAAAGAAATTAATCGGGCGTAGTATTTCTATATACGTCTGTAGGGGGGGGGCACAAAATAAATTTAAGACCGCAGAGAACGGATGTTGGGAAATTTTCTTTCACAAATCATACGATAACGGAATGGAATAGTTTGCCTGCAAAAGCCTTTGAACCCTTTTCTCGATGCGTTCAACAGTTCAGAAAATGAATTTAGGGTATTACTAAGTAAAAGAGTGACTCAAGAATAGTAGGTTATAAAGCGATGCATAAGTGATGTATTGTGGAGTGAAGTGTCGTGCAAAGAAATAACGAAGGAAGTGATTTCAGGGCCATAGTGAAGTGAAATACAGTGCCAAGGCAGTGTGGTCTGAATTGAAAAAAAATCAGTGTCAAGTTAGATTATAGAAGTTTCTTTTCCTCAAAGTAATTTAATATTTTATGAAGACACGTTTTATATTATTATTATTATTATTATTATTATTATTATTATTATTACCATTATTACTATTATTACTAATATTATATTATTATTTAATTGGCATGTTAGTTATATTATCTTATTTATGTAATTAGCTGCAACCGGGTTTTACGCAATATCATTTTAAATAAATGTATCCCTATCTTTATTTATGATGAAGTACTTTCGACTGAACGAAATTTCGTGATGTTTGCTTCATATAAAAGGTACTGTACTGGGTCTCGGATGTTTTATCGCTTTCCTTTATAAATCGTTTTATACTATAAACAATGAATTTTAATAAATCATTAAATTAAAGAATGAAAGCTTATCTGACGGCAATTGTTCGTTCCATTTCACAGATATTTCTTTTTCAATTGAAATTTATACTTCAATTGAATAGCGTTATGCAGAACATACTATTGGGTAAAAATGTAAAAAAGAAGCCATTGCGCTGTCCAAACAGCTCGCTTCACGTGATTAGAAGAGAAAGTATTGTAATCGTGCGCCTGAGAGAGGTGCGTTTTCGGCAGAAAATCTCTAAAACTTTTCTAACTTGTCTTCTACATCTCCGACGAACATCCTTGCTGCTCACAATTTACGATATACTATGTCCGAACTTTCCAAGCTAGTTTTCAATCGTAATGATCATTGAGGCTGAATTTTGGGAAAGTTTTAGGCATAATTATATTCAATTGTAGATCTTTAAATGATGCCATGCGCTTTTTTAAAAATCTGAGACATTTTTTAGTAACAACAGTAAGACTTCTTGATATTACAACATCCTACTATGCTACACAATCCTACTATGTTGTTTCTAATACTTAGTTTCTTTATTTTACCTATTTCAGCTGACCGTGCACATATCCAAGACTTCGGAAATAATCTTCCAATTGGAGATTTCGAAAACGACTAGTAGAAGAGACTTAATTATTTTAGTTGTCTTTAGAAATACCTGAAGTTATTCTACCACGTTACGTGTTACTCTTGAGAAAATAAATACATTTACTGACGTAAGAAAAATCCTTCAAGATTTTCTTAAAATATTTCAAATACAGTTTTGATCTTTGATGTATAATATTGCTCCGAATAATTCATAAATCAGAATCATAGATTACGTATTACTAAAACCTTTAAAAAATCCACTTCACCGGGAAGCTACAAAATGCAATCTGCATAATCTCACGTGGCACCTAAAGAATTAAATTTCCGTATTTAGAATTCGTAGGTAACTTCGAGCTAAGTTAGATGATCCTTAATTCAACAGATTACCTGACCAAAACAAAAAATTCGCTCAATAGTAATTACCCTATAAAAGTGCAACGGGAGTACATACTCAATTGACCGCTTTAAGAACGTACTTTCTCATCAGAAACCTGGTACAGGACTTTCAAGTAAAATGAACAAGACATTAATATCTTTTGCGGACGGTAGTTCATGCCGTCATGCAACGATATCGTTAACACCATGTAACTGGCAATGGTAAGTAATTTATGCAACACACTGTATTTGCGTATCCATCTATTCAGTTAGTGCACAAAATGATATCGTTAAAGAAAAATCAATATACTATCTTTAAGGAGCAAGAACACATTACATTATAACACAGACCTTAATCTTCAGCCCAAAGGTTTTATAGAAGAAAATGAATTTTCGAGATGGTAAACTTACAATATATTTTATAAGTTTCATCGCAACATTCGCGTCAAAGAGTCTTGTTCTGTCACTATGCGTGTGAATGTTTTTTTTTCCTGGATAGTATATTGTTATAATGGTTATTTCTAATATTGACATTTGAGACATCTACATCTCGTATGTAAGACAGTTCTGAGACTAGCCATTACGAATCTATGTAGACTATTCTGAACTAGAAGTGACTTTTAGATCCAGACGGTTATTTGATTTTGACGAAATGTTTCAGACAGCAATATAAACATGATGATAACCTAATTTGGATTCAACATTGGTGTCATATATGATATTTAATAGTTGTATGATTTCGCCACCGCAGAGCAATAACTGTAACGAGTTCTATCTTTGGGATAGACTTTGATATTTTGAATTTTAGTAATAATAAATGATCCATTATTTTAATTAGACACAATCGGCTGAATATTCTCTATTTGAATAATACTATAATAAATTAAACTTGAATAACGAACGTGGTTGTATTACGTGAAATTTAATGTGCGTACATTAAAAGCAAATTATCTAGCTTCCCTCAGTACTTAAGAGCATCACGTAACGCCGATTACCTCATTCCACAACAAATCAACGCCACACACCAAAGGAAAAAAGAAAGAAAAAACGATTTCTCTCTGTTGAAGCGTTCCCCGAGCAAAGACGTCCCGCGCGTCGGCTATAGCGTGGATGTGAACGTGGGCATGGACGAGAGCGAGGGTGAGGGTGAGGGCAGGAGGGAGAGCGAGGGCGACGGCGAGAGCGAGGGCGAGAGATCGGACGAGAGCGGTGGCGAGGGCAAGGGCAAGGACGAGAGCTAGAGCGAGGGCGAAGGCGAGGCAATGGCGAGGGCGAGGGCGAGGGCGAGGGCGAGGGCGAGGGCGAGGGCGAAGGCAATAGTGAGAGTGAGAGTGAGGGCGACGGCGAGAGCGAGGGCGAGAGAGCGGACGAGGTCGATGGCGAAGGCAAGGGCGAGAGCTTGAGCGAGGACGTGGGCGTGGGCGTGGGCGTGGGCGTGGGCGTGGGCGTGGGCGAGGGCGATCGCGACGCGCTGTCGCTACCACTTCGCGTCTCCGATGCGGCAACGGCGTCGACAGCAGCACGTGCGGAGCGGGGCGGAACGGAGGGAAGCGGCGCTGCGCAGGCCGGGGACAGCTCACCCCGTACGTGCGTCTGCGCCCGCGCCCTGGCCCGCTCCGGCCGCTGCCGCCGACCCTACTTAGCATGCGACGGACGCCGCCACTCGCAGCCGAGGAGGGCGAAACGCGACGCACACCCTGACAGGACGGGATACGCAGGCGGTGGCACAAGGACGACCATAGAACGAATGGGATACATCGACGGGAACGAAATGTTAAAGAAAGAAACGGTGTGAGCGGTAAAATCTCAATACGTGTTATCAGAAACGCACAATGCAATATTTCTCACTGTTCAGCTCAAGCTTAATTCCGAAATGAAATGCATTTTTAGCTGAAATACCAGAAATGTTTTTTTCAGTTCCGTTATTGAGCGGGAAAGAGTGTAATTCATTTGAACCGACAAAGCGAATGCCACTAAAGACGTTACGAAACCCAGATATAAGTCATCTTTAAACAAGAATTTCGTATTCATTCCTAAACCCTTTGTTCTGTTAACATGGACTTCATATCTGGTTCACACATAAGAACACGAACTTACGAATTTGTGGAAAATTCAAATGAGATGGAACACAAAATTGAAAACCCACAAGAACATAAAACTAGATAAATATGTTACCACAAGTATTGTGAAGGAGGAAAACACGATTCAACCGAAGGAGTTCAACGACGATATAAATAAATAATAAAAATGAAAAATAAATATGTGTATGTTAAAACAAAAAACAAAGGTAAAGATTAAAGATATTCTGGAAAGACAAGCAAGCAAATGTGTGTGCTAAATCTAGTGTTTCTGCTACATCAGTTAAAAGATCAATTGGCCTCCAGTGTGAGAAAAACGAAGGAAAAAATAATAAAAATAACGGTTATTCAAACATCTGTGTATTTAGACGACTCAATTGGGCTTATTCACAAGAGAGAAAAAAGTAAACAGAAAGAATAAAGAGAAATAAACTACTAAAAAATATATAGATCCATCATCAACAAAATAGATAGGTTGAGCTGTCACATCTTCCCTGCACGTATTAAGGAAAGACCCTGGTTATATGACAAATAATCAAACATTAAGGCAATGAACGCCGCGTCTGTAACTCTCCCTCCCTCAAAGTGAATGACGCGGTCCGCTCCTGACGCGCGGCGCGGGGGATGAGTTGCGAATGACAAAGCGTGGGAGCGAGTGCTCCGCCGACGCCCGGCACGAATCGGCGCTGCAGGAAGCGCAGGCCGCGCGATGCGCCCTGTCGATAGCGTCGGAGGCGGCGGCGGCGGCGGCGGTAGCACTCGATCAGGCGCCGATCGCGGGCGCGGGCGGCGCTGCCCATGTCACGCGCGCCGCTCCATCACGCGGCGGCGGAGGTGAAAACGCCCGCGGGGAGCGCCCGCCGGAAACGCCACACGCCGCGCGACGTAGCTGGCACACCCCAGCCACCTCAGAGCAGGGGCGGATCCCATCTCCACTCCCACACTCCCCCTCACCCGCGAAACAAGAACTAAAAATATTCAAACAATCGAGATGTCAGAAAATACATTTATTTATTTAATCTTTTGGAAAATACATAATGCTGAAAATTATAGAAAGAATTTTTAATTGATTGACTGTATTAATGACTCCGGGCTCGTCAACTACCAGGGTCATTAGTGTGGTGCATGTTTTTGCTCGGGAGGTAGCGGCGATCCTGCTAGATGACAAGATCCGAAGCCGAGCTACCGTCGGCTAGCGGGGTTTCCCTCAACCAGGTATCTCCCAGCAGTGGAGCACTGCCCCACTGATCTCCCGCTGAAGCTCTGAGCTCCCGACCGTTCTCCCTGCACGTGTAGGACTAGTTAAAGTATAAAAGGCCTGGAACTAAATTTTTATACCTGCACACCATAATTCTGCGATCTTCTTCAAATATGCGCAGCCTTAGGTGTCTCAGGGTATCACCTAATGTCACTGTAGTGCCTATGATCGGGACGGGACTCCTAAGATTCGAGTATCAACGGTGGCAGGATTTCCAACATTATACTTCAATTTAAACAGTCACACTTCAAGGACACGAGTTGGTTGGAGGGAAAGACACTGTCATACGATAGAGAACTTCATTACAACTTCAATTTTCGTTATTGGAGCACCCGATGTGATGACAATGTTCTCTTCTTCTTCCAGCTCCTGACTGACCTTGAAGTGCTCTTACTTTTATATCGGCATACAGCTAGATAGCTAGGACGAATTCAGCTGCAGTCAAAAGGAGAATTCCAGCGGCTTGTTGCTCTGATCGGTAGTTTTCCTAGGTTTCCAAAGTTAACACCAGGCGAATGCCAAGCAGTACCCTAACAAAGGGGCCATCTTTCCGCGCGCGATCTTTCCTTTCTCTTATTCGCCCTATCCTCATCCCTTGTATACACACTCACATGCACTACACTACACTGCACTACCCCATATACCGGGAGACCAGTCAGGAGCTTAAAGATTGTCCCGGTTGGGGCGGTGCCCGACTGGTGGGAGATACCTGATTGGAGAAAGTCCCACAAGCCCAGGTGTAGGTCGGCGCCGGATCCTACATCTAGCTGAAGATCATCGTCACATCACAAAGAAAGCACATGCATTAATTACCTTAGCAGTTTACTTGCCCGGAATCACTAATTAATCAATCCAAACTGCATGGGTCGCCCTTGCTTTCCATGTATTGTAAGTTTCACTTACAACTCTTGCTTCTTCGAAAGAGCTGAGTACATCCCTTTTTCAATGTAGTTTCTGTGAACACTTGAAAGTGTGTAGTAGAAGCCAATTTTACGTAGTCAATTTCAGGAAGCTACTGGTATTTTAAAGTATTAATTATCTTATGCATCCCACAATTATGCTGAGTTCATTATTTTAGTATTTAATATTTAAAAAAGTTATATCCAGACAACAGAGCATATTTATAGTATCCATAAATGTCATACATTCAAGTATCCTACATTTTATGGCATGATATTCTACTCAGGTAAAATCATAAGCATTTCATTTCATGAACCCCCACGATGCGAAAAGCAAAACGTACACTGTGTCAATTGTCACTCAGTGTCTATTATAAAAATTTTCAAATAAATCACATCAAAACCTAAATGCAATTAAAACAGTCCAAGGTGGTCATTTAAAACCATTACTAGGAACTCTTTCTTCAACCAGGTATCAAGAACTGCTTATCCGTCACATTAGAATAACAAAAATAAAAGCTTGGGTTAAAATGTATTTTGATAAAAAAATTCATTAATGTAACGAAGATCAAGTAAAACATGTAAACAATACTCCTGGAAGAAAATGACACTTCTGACATCTTCCTCACGAATTTTTTATATCTTCAGGATGATTCCAAATGCTTCATGGCCGTGTAAAATGCCTTACCTACCCGTTTAAGTGCCAAACGTTACACAAGGGTCCCAGAATATTACAAACACCTTACTGTAATCCAAACAGCAGGCTCGGTAAAATGACATGGCAAGTATTACATTCGACACATGAAACTGTTATTGAAATTGGAAAATAATACAAAGTTCGACGAGTCTGGCATTGTGAAAAATGACTCCAATAGTGAAATTAGAGGTGGAAGCATCAATGTTAAAAGCAAGAAAAACTACTAAGGCGGAAACGGGGATAATGAAGGCATATTTAAAATTATTTTAAATCATAAATCAAGAAGTTCAGCCTTTTCATGACGAGTCAGGATAGTTCACGGGAATCCTGTCGTCATGAAACGGGTATTTTACCATCTGTTGTACAATATTTCATTCGACAACCTTTTTATACATGTTTTCTTTTAAATAAATAATATTACTGACATGAAATGTAATGCGATTATTACTCTATCATTTGTTCTGTCAGCATGACCACACACTTATTGATCTTGTTTTTATGTTTCTTTTAATGCAGACGAGAATGCTAGGTTCAGACGAGAATGCTAGGTTCAGTAAAAGTAATGGATCTTCAAATGGAAGGTAATACGTAAATAATTAGAACTCCACCCGATTTAGTAGAAAAAGCCAGAGCCGCAACTTTGGAAATGTTTCCGTTAAAATCAAAAGATTGATATGTGAAAGAATATAGGGAATTTTGAAAGTGGCGAGGTGCGAAATAGGTAAGAAGAGTCTTAGAAAACGTGCTTCTCCCATTCTTTTCCGAAATGGGTAGAAAGTACCGTCAAACAGCTCTTGAATAGATTAATCAATTACAAATAATATAAGTAGTTCTAAATTAAATATCAATTGATTAGTGCATGTTTTGAATATATTGAAAACTAACTAAATATTTTTTGACTTGGAAGCTTCGCTACGTGGCTTGCTGATTGTAGTTTGTTTCTTAGCTAGATAACTATATGGATTGTGCTACAAGTAAAAGCGCTGTATGCGTTAACTAACAAAATCTGTAACAGGTTTACGTACACTAAGCCACGAAATTTTAATATAATGCAAGGCTCCTTGGTTCTTCGTGGACAGCAGTTACATGGAGCAGTTACAGCGAAAAGATGGTGACATCTTAGTCAGGAAAATTTCATTACGGGGAGCTTTTATCAGAATCGTCCTTAATAAACAACTTTCTAGCCGGAAAACAGTACAAAAAGCTGCTTTCCAGACAGCCTCGAATAAACTTTACTACTGAATAAATCGACGTCAGCAGTGCAAAGAGGCAGCTGCCACTAGCACCACAAGCAATAGGTCTTATACATGCAAGGGTTACAAGCAGCCCATCTTGACAAACTCAATCCATATTTGCCGAACATCGCCAACCCAACTCACTATCGTCTTTGTTGAAAGAATCCGCTACAGCTCATAGAAGAGACGATGGCAGGATGTTATTCAACGCGACTCAATAAATGACCTAGACGCTTGGCACGGCACTGGAAGAACAGACGTGAGATGAGTACGAGAAGCGCGAAATCTGTAAGTGTCAATTTGAGATACAAAAAGTATAAATATAGTTTATAGTAGAGTTTTATAATAATCACTGCCAAAAAAATAATTTCGGTATTATTTCATGTCCTAAAAGTTTGTAACATTTATTCTGAGACACTTGTAGAAATGGAGGCACTTTTATTCCTAGCATTTTCCACATTTTATTCCTAACAGAGATGGTCGGTTTGACATTTTCGTCAGTCATTGGCATCCGCACGTTAAAGCCTGCCCATTAGTTGTAATTGGTCCCATTCAAGCGGCTTTAACGTATTACGGTTAGCCTTTCGCCAGGTTTCTTTCGAATGGAAAGTAAAGCTGGCTGCTCCATATTGTATTTTTACTACATCAAAAAACTTCTCACGCCTAAAAGAATCCTCTGAGCCAAATTTAATCACCTTTTTTTTGTCGAATGAGTGATACCTTCTTTCGCAGCAAGATGGTGAAAGGAGAGTACCGAAATTTGTGTGGCCAGGCGGAAGAGCAGGCCTGCTGGCTTGGGTCTCGCTACATAAAATAAGACATCTTTGAATTGAATTCATATAATGATGCATAAATAAACCCTTCTGTTTCTAAGGTTTGAAAATTTGACATATTTTTTTTTCCTTTCATGTTATTTAATAAGTTGTCTATAATGCATTTGAACTGGTGTATTCACGAGCCATTGCAACTACTGGGTTAAATGGTATGCATATACAGCGTTTTTTAATCCATTTCATATTCATATTACTTTGGTGCTGCTTTAAAATGTATTCAAGTATAATACATTGTACATAGTACACTGCAACAAAATTTTGTTCAATAATTTTTTCTCCATAATATCCTGTTTTTAAAAAAGCATACCGCAACTGTAATATTTCTCTCTACTTTCTTAACACCAAACATCACCTGCCACACGTCGCTCTTCCCACTTCCCTAATCTCTCTCCAATCTTTAAAATGCGTTAACATTTGTCGTTTCCGAATGGACACAATCCTCAGCCGCATCGCTTATCCGCATTCCTCATTCTCCTACACATTCGAGAATAAGATCCATGGTCAAGCACCTATAAGCGAGAAGCCTCGTAGCACAGAGAGGCGCTCGGTGAAGGACGGGCCTGGTATCTCGCGTCGTCGAGGTGCTGGCTGGGCTGGAGGCGGTCCGGAGCGCGGGGCCGGCGGCGAATGCGTGGGCGGTGGACGTCTCTATGGTGACGGCGACGCGTCGACGGTGTTATCGCGGGCGCCGCCCCCGCCAGCCTGCGCCTGATGACCGCTGTTTCGCTGGGTTACGGCCAACCCCTCTTTCTCCCGCAGTAGCTGCCGCCGCAGCCGCCGCCGCTCCCGTCCCGGCGCCTGACAACTTTCCTAACGTCCCTCCAAACTCGGGTAATACCAAGCGAGGTACCCGCAGTCGTATAACAACATGACTCCCGGCTCGTTACACTCCTCTGCCGAGAGGATTTTGGACATTTTCTGTAATGGTGTATTCTCAGATGCACTTTAATAGGTTGTATACTGCGCCACGAATGCTACGAGATGTGTTTACTCTGCAGTTTCCTTTCAGTTATGTTTGTACCAGTTCTATATCTAAATTCGGTAAAGAACTTCCACAAAACGTATTGAAGAAAATGTATTTGCCAAGATCCTTGAGTATAACCAAAGTATTGTTTTCTAACATTGCAGATTATGTTCTTACAATTCACTCAATATTTTTATTGAAGATTATAAACATTATGTAAGTAAAAAAACATAGTAATTTAAAATGTGTGTTTGAATGTTGGGCATTCATTGCAAAGAATTTCGGACTCAAATTAAAGCAGCACAACGTTTCTGAGTTATGAATTATGTCTCGTAAATAAATCAGAAATAAAATCTTTATATTTTCCTGAGTATAAACAAATCCACTAAAATCGAATTACTTACAGATTTTAACTAAAGTCCTAATATCAAATCAAACGTTTCATGTTTCCAAGCAAGTAACACTCATTTTCATGGCGATTGATATACTAATTTAATTTTGACAACGCAATTTTTCCATTTAAGTTTTCTATTATTTTCTGCCAAACATTGTTATCGCTGCAAATCCAGTCATTGACTGACATCGAATTAGAAGATTTACTTCAGAATTATTGAGTTCCTCAGCCTCTCTATCAGTTCTTTCATTCCGTAAAAATTTCTCGCGAATGAAATCGACTTAAGTTACATTAAGGATACTTTCCACCTAACAGAAACCCATCTCAGGAAACTTTTTTATCGATCTTTTAAGAGCTATTTTTTGCCTAATAACAATAATACTCCCCAAACATTTTCAAACATCGTGATAAGGAAACTAGGGACGTTACGATCGTATGTTTAATACTTACTCAAACCGATGAGACAATTTCCGATTAGATAATATGTTCCTGCAAAGGAAATTGTAGCAACACACTAATATTAATATGGACCTTTTACAACAATAATTTTGCGTTTCTTGTCATTTTTCAGTTCAGCGTAATGTCCTCGCATTTATCCTTATTTTTAGAATAAATATAGTGAATCTATTATGCCATCTCTACGGGGCTCAAACTCAGCTCTGAATATGATAATCGGAGTTCAATGATATAAAAAAATTACATGTATCAGGCAAGTGCATCAACCATAAATCAATATTTTAAGTAAATAAAACTCATCTCAATTTTAGAATCTTAAGAAACGAAATTGACATTATGCACCAAAAATGAACTTCCAAGTAGTAATACCTTCACAAAAGCAATACTCCATTCTTTTGCTGAAAATATATGCCGTCCCCCACGACAAAATGCATCTAATCAAACATTAATTAACAACAGAAAACATCAAAGTCGTTGATATACACCTGCTATTTCAGTAATGTAATATGTCCTTCTAAAACAAAAAGTTTTCAAAATCAGTTGGGATGTTATAGTAAACCATTCATGTTCAGAGAACAATAAATGACCGCGAAAATACGCGGTACTAAAATACGGTGCAATTAAAACGATGAAGATAAGCGAAATGTCCAGCATTCCAGCAGTAAACATGTGGAAAATGAAACAATATATTACGGAAATGTAAATTTAGCGACAATAAATGGACAAACTGAAGAAATTAAAGTCACACTGTAATTTCATAGCATTGTATACATTTGTGATGCCAAAGAACGGTGGAATTAATATAGGACATGCATGCGTGATGCATGTACTATTAATAAATGTTTAAGTTGTTGCATGAAACACTAGCGAGAGGTAACGTTCTTATTGTTATTCCCTTCATGAACTTCACAAACGACAAATGTATTATTGCAGAAGATCTAGGATGGAAATTCATGTTTCTGAATTAAGTACAAACTACTGAAGTTAGACATTGAAAACAGTTCCGATCGTTATCGGGTGCGCTCTCCGTGTCGGTGGACGAAAACACAACGATGGATAAGGAACGCTGGAGGGGTCACTGAATCTCTCTACAACGTTCATACATCAAGTTTTTATTAAACAGCTTAAACGCATATTTATTAGACTTTCAAAACAGTGGGTAACTGGACACTGAGTAGAATCTCTTGTAGCATGCTCTATGATGAGAACTGAAATAAAATTCGAGTACATTGCATGTTGAAACATGAAAACTTCCGCAGAAATGTGCAACTGAAACGCACCAGCACGGAAGTGATGTCTTTTTTAAATTATTTTTTCTTTAAAGTAATACAAAGTCTGTATCAAACTATTTTCCCCTTTGCAAGAGCCAATCCTGTTTCCCTAAAGCGATTCAGGAAATGCTACCAAACAGTACACAGCTCCGTCGACGCTACTGAGAACAGGCGCGAATGAGCGCTACCGATATTTACCATTCTTGACAGAAATCTAGGTACATGCCGGTAAGAAGCTTGCTCGGGAATTCCAGCTATTCTTCGGCAGGAATGCTGTAGGAAGTGTTCCATTTTTCTTCAATTTACTGGAAATCACATATTCCTATAATGTCCAAGGGGATTAACATCAATTAACGCAAAATATTGTAAGAGTGTGAGAAAGTAAAAATGTGGGAAAGTAAAAAGCACTTACATTAACCAGATAGCTGTAAGGCAATTTCTGCGATTTCCTACTCATACTGTTTCGAAGAGAAGCCGCACGAAAATTGGGTATCGTGACCTGCAGGAACGTGGCGTGCTCGGAGAGTTAATGTAGGTCACGGGCAGAGAACGACACGTGAAAGACCATGCGGGGAAGAGGAAGTGGTAGATATCACGCTGTCCGGAATAGAAACTGTTTGGATAATAACCAAATTGCTCAAAGAAGTTCAGAGGTCAAAAATGAAAAGATAAGACGTTGCGGTTGCGAAAACCCAGCACTATCCTAGATGGTACATACATTGTGTTGTGTGAAAATAAAATTTAAAAAAAACGACGAATAAAGGTCACATGTCTAATTTTATTTTGTAATGTTCGAAGAAACTAAACACAAACCTAATGTGTACTTATTCGTTGGACATTTGAAAAGATGGAACTTCCCTCCTGGGTTGTACTGAGATACATTACGGCAATTTCTTAATTCTAAACAAAAATGTAGCGAACCGAGCTGAACTAAAAGAAAAAATTTCGTCATGAGACGAGATGAAATGTGTAAGTTATATACGTAGATGACCAGGGAAAAGGTAACAGGTAAAAGAAGCGAAAATATTGAAACTGCTCGCTGTGTTGGTATGTTTGTTTAAGCTACGATTGATATGATATGAGTAAAGACCAGATTGCTGTGAAACTACACCTTTTCTTTGCTTACTTAAAATTGTATGAAACCTTGATAGAAATTTGAATAATGAAACGGACGTTATTTAAGTACTTGTTTTATTTTGCACTCAATTGGACGTTTTGAGGTTACTGCAGCAAATTGCGGCCACTCAGTCAACGCAATGCTCGGAGTCGACCTTCCCAATCGGATCATTATCCGTTTCGTCAGTCTGCGCCTGATCTTCGTTGAACTTACCAACAGGAGACTGCATTCGCCAGTCACATCTGACATTACGCTCGGGCGCGAAGCTTGGTGACAAGGTGCACTGCGTTTTAAATTTAACGAATTTCTTGGAATAGTCATTGCCCTTCGAAATACGAGAACGCAGTTTTTGACCGTTTTTGGCTGCAGGCACACATACGTCAGAGTGTGGCTCAGCATACAAACAAGTGAAAATGTAGAACAAAGTTTTTCCTCTTTGATTATAGAAGATGAAGTAATTACTCAGAAAATAATTTGGGAATGTATACAAATGCAAATTACAATGAAAAAAAAAGAATTAAACAATTTATTGTATATAGTAATTATTTTTGGTTTCTATTTTTTTTGTATTTTTAAATTTTGTATTTTCTTTTTTGTATTTTCGTACTAATTTAATTTACATGTGAACAATATTTAAAATATCAAAAATGGTTTGTTTAAAAATATGTACAAACTTAAATATAATAAAACACTGAAATAATATTTCATTCACCTTAAATTTTACATCCAAAATGTAAATCGAGTGGATTAACTGGAGATTTTAGGCTTCAAAAAACCGTTTTGCAAAGTTGTGATATTTTTATTACATGTTTTTTCACGTTTTGGTGTGTTTTTAGAGAGATTTTTAGAGAGATTTACTGCACGAAAATCCAATCTTTAGATATGAGAAATCCTTGAAACAGAAACTGCACGTTTTTATTGTAGTGCGGCTAGGTATGTTTGACAAACAATCCCGGAACTATGGATTTTTATTCCAAGGAAGAAGAAGTGAACTATTCGAGTAAGTGAAATACATCCATTAAGGTGACAATATCCGGTTTATGTTTGATTAAATATTATTAAATGTATGTTTCTGACAAGTATTATCCATTTATTTTAAAATTTCCTGTGTGACATTTTGGGTTGGATTTTTTCCACAGTGTTTCTTGTTCATGCAGTGTTTCATGTTCAACGAAACAAGTTAATTTACGGTCATGCTTAATGATTCAGTTCGAACAAAGAAGTGAAGTTAATTTAACGTTGTTTTACCGACTTCGAACTTTTGCCGCATTTGCCAGAAATTTTCTGACATCATGCAATGAAGCCTGCCCCTTTGTCCCTGGTTAGAATATTCTGTCATAATCACGTTCTGGAACCGCACTATTACACTTCAAGATTTTGAGCTTCCACTATTTTACACTATTTCAGAAGCAAAATAAAATATTTATTTTTACTGCTATGTTATTGCTTTCGATACGGAGCTCGGTATAGACTGATAACTTGCCTAGATTGCGAGGATCTCAGATTTCTCTGGATAAGAGAAATATGAGAACAGTTGAATGATGCTTCTTGTTCTCTTATAAAGAGAATTATGCGAGGGAATAATGAAAGGAAATTATGGGAAGGAAATACAGAAAGACAAATCGAGTACAAATACAGAAAGTAAATATCTAGTTATTAAGTAAATTAGTAAATATGAATCAATAAAATTATGTAAAGAATAAAATCATGTTTCACATTCGTTAAGTCGTTCTGGTGTTTAGAATCCTTATAACACCCTTGGGTCATAATAAATAACTATTGCATTTCACATGAAGTGGTATAGATTGCGACAGTATGTAACTAAGTTCTTTATATCATTTATAGGCCCACATATTTCTTGACAATCACCTGATCTTTTATTGTCGAAATTTTTTAATAGTGTTTTAAAATTTAGATAATAAAAGACTAGGTGATCGTCAAACAATCCATGGATATATCAATGATATAACGGACCTAGATCACTGCGTTACTGATGCCTCCACAGCGGACCTAAATCACTGCGTTACTGACACCTCCACCGCGGGCACCGCTGTCCGCGCTTCCGAATGCGCGTAGTGGGGCGCACGCGGTGACAAAGTCGCGCGAGAAAGCGCCGATGGCACTGCGTCCTTGTCGCTTTCTACCGGTCGCCGCGCGACCCCCCGAGGGAACGACCGAATACAGCACGAAAGGCGGTTTCTACGAATCTCGGTCCGAGGCGACCGGCAGGCGTCGCCCTTTTACTTTCCACGCGCGGACGTAAAGTATGGATTATTTTTCCGCGCGCCACCGCAGCAGCGGCAGCAGCAGCATCCCTACTTTCTACGGCAGCCTCGCGGGTCGCGGCACCTGTCACAACATTGTGATTTTCTCTGCGAACTTCGACGTGCGAGCTCATGAATAAATAGCAGAGATGAAAAACAGATGGTGAACGCGCTCACGTGTAAGCTGTGATATAGCTTCTTCACCGAGAGAATCCCCTGGGATATGGACACAACAGCATTGCACCACAGAACATACATGAAATAATGTACGTCGTCTGCGGGAAAAATCCCCCAGATTATTTCATTCTATTACCCATTGCATTCTCGTCAAGCAAATTTCTGTTTCATATTTTCATGTTTATAATAATTTGCTTATGGTAATGGTTTTTAACTAAAATTAAAGTGAACATTATATTTACTATAAGAAAAAGTAAAACTTAGGTTCACAAAAACACGTATCATTAAAATAATTTTATATATTTCTCCCTTCAACTAGAGACAAAGTACAGTCATAGACCGATAAAAGGGATGGAAACCCAGCTTTTCAATGATTGGTATTTCATTAATGGTTAAGTGCATTCAATATCTTAATGAACATTTACATTCGCGTACGTCAATTACTTAGGTGATTACTTCCGCAACTGTAGAGCAAGTTAAAAGCCGATAAGTGGTGTTCCTCTGTGGAGATCCGGCGCCGACCTACACGTGGACTTGCGGAGGTTACCCTCATCTAAAGGTCTACTAAGATCTCCCCCGCCGGGGCAATCTTAAAATCCCCGACAGTGTTGTAGTGTATAACACGAGTGTGTACAAAAGGGAAGAGAAACAAAGGTGAGGAAGGAATGATCGCGCGCTGTCCGTTAATTAAGGTACGTCATTCGTCTTGGATTGATCGGAGAAACTACGGAAAACTACCGGTCTGAGAAGCACGCTGCATTAATTTCCATCCAGATTATCCAGGATGCAACCAATTTTCCATTCAGTAATTGACTAGCACTCAGGTACAAGTCTCTAGACTAGTACATAGGTAGGGTCGTAAAGCCTCTACCATCGAGACTCAACCCTAACACCTGCTGGTCGACAATGCTTCTGACGAGCTCAGTGTCTAAAGTTGACACTAATGCCTAACTAAAATAATGTCAGTTAAGTCATATGGACATATTTAACCTCTTCTAAGTTAAGCTCTACTTTCCACTCCAGAAATTACTTCTGACACTACAATGTTTCCCTTTCTTTTATCTCTTAACTAATTTTATGCAAAACAATTGATCGTTCTTTGTTGTTTATTATCAAATTTTCACTTTCGTTGTTACGCGATATATGGCCATATGAAGAGTGTTGAGGTTGCTAGAATCCCGAGCGATATCCTACACACTAGAAGCATTATATTGCTCGCACGACAATCCCAAACCGACTTTCCCACCACTTTAAAAACAAATCGCGTCTCGAAGGAGGTTCTCACTCCCGGATCGGTTAACTTTCACCTTCACTTAACTGAAGGTTTCATGTACGACTATGCTCACACCGCTCGTTATTCCATCGACTCCACAAACATACTTTATTCTCGTATACACATCAAAGAAATCTCATATTCTTTTGACGAAATACGACCTTAATAGTAAGATTTATGAGTTCTGAAAGGCATTGGGCAGCAAACTGTCTTCTACAGTAGTATAGCACATACCACGAACTTGTGAATAATTTTGTAATTTACCCATCTAACTTTGTTTTCAGAAAAATACTAAATAAGAACACTTAAGAAATACTTTCCAAGTAATCAAAAATCCCAAAAGTCACTTTTTGTGATAATAATTACTACATAATGAAGGAAACCTTTAGAGGGTATGATTTCAACACATTTGGCCACAGAGGAAATAACTTATAACATATGTCGGCTGGATTACCCACAAAACAATCTGAATAGACCGTAAAAGACATCTAATTCGTGATACCCAAGCAGAAGATTCGAATTCTTGAGAGGTGCAATCAAGTAGGCCATTGACATCCGCGCACCGCCCCGATCCCCACACGCCGTACTCGCCTTCTCGGCAGCCGGTTCCGTGTGACGTAAGAGCGAGTACTCGAGGCTTGAAAGTTGCACTGCGACCGCGGGCGCCGCGTCGTGCGAAGCGGATTCTAGAACGCTCTTCGCGCGTGTCGGACGCTCCAGGCGCAGTGGCTCCAAACGACCCCAGACGCGCGCGCATGGGCTATTTTCTCACATTCCCAGGAGAGTGTTTATTCCTAAATACCTCGTTTATACGCCATTATAAATAATTTTGAATCAAATACTTATTTTTAATGTTACTTCATTTCTATGTTGAAATGTTAGATGGAGCAGAATTTTCCATCAGAATTAAACTCTAGCTATACCATAACACAATGGGTACTACAAATAGAACACGTCAGAAATTTGAAGCAATCATGTCACCCACCAACAGATAAAAATGAAGAAGTGGCAGCAAACTAATAGAAAACATAACTTTAATTTCACTTAGTTTTCACAACGCCTCATTTACTCTAATGAGTATTTTCAAATACGAGTTAACTGTTGCTTGTTCACACGTCTACAGAATAGATTAAGAAATTACAAAATATTCAATCCACTCTTGCAGTATTCTGTTTCACTAAGTTCTTGAAAAGGTATGAAACTTTACAATACGCATTTAATCGACGAGCACCAAATAACTGCAGTTCAAAATTCCACGAGTTTATTAACAGCAACAACCCAATCTCTTACAATTTCTCAGTGTTTAATTCTTAAAAGTAACCGCTTCTTAGGCAACGGATTTCCGTATGTTTTTGTGAATTTCTGAATGGGTATTTTACGCGCGATCGGGCCCACTGCCTGCGGGGATTACGGCAACGCGCGCGCCGGCGCCCGTTCAAGCGGCCCGCGTGCACGCATCAACGGCAATTCTCCCTTTGCCGTCGCGCATACATTAAGTGCGCTAAGGACTTCGCTTCAGTAATTAGCTACTAGCGAAACTTCGCACTTAGCAGTTGCTTGTCTTTAAAATGGAGCGCTTCGAAACGTCAGTTTACTCCCCCCTTTTTGCGCCATCGTCCTCGATAACCAGCATGGACTTTGTAAATGCACTACAACAAATCAGAATTGACATGAGTGTGAGAAAGAATGCTAATGGACACGTACTACATCCTCTACACACACACACACACACACACACAACGAAGCCTATTTTATTTGTCTTCTGAAAAAATGATCTCTCTTATTTCACACTAAGATGGATTACTAGACAGTTCACAGAAGAGTCCAACCATATCTCAAAATAGTAATGCTGTAATTATAGCATAGCATATCTCCTATACTTTAAACGTTGAGTAAAATTATCAGAATGTGATGGCAAATTATCTGCTTCTAATATTTTAGCTATTGTATGCAAGCCTAGATTGATGAAATTCACAGATCTCAATTAACTCAATAGTTTTATTTTAGATCCTGTAATATTTACATTTAACATACAGTCGAAATTATGCATTCGGAATATTATAGAACAGAATGTTCTGTTTTCGATAAAGAATGTAGGACGTTTTTGACGACCACTTGAATTGAGTGTTTCTAAAAGTGCTTCATTTTGACCACCTGCTCTAAAAAAGTTTTGATATTTCGAGACATTTTATAAGAGATCATTTGAAGCAATTATGTCCATAAAGCATTAAATTAAGAAATAAACATGTAAAGGATTTATTAACAATGCAGGGCTTATGTAAAAAACGTATTTGAATATATGGGCACGTAATATTTTATTTATTTCATTATGTTTTCTTTAGAAATGGATGACTTGAGTTTCAATTTATCTAGAGCGTCTCAGAATAAATGTTACAAAATGCAAGTGTATGTAAACAGCTAGAGGAGCAAAGATGGTCCATTTTTGACAAATAAAATGCGGTAGGAATTTTTAAAATAACGTTACGTTTGTGACATTTGTCACTGATTGATAGCATTGCATTGCTGATTGGCAGGTTCATGAAACCTCTTCGGCGTAGCCAGATCATGGCCTTCTAAACGCCTGTGCTTGGTTAGTGTCCACCAGCCAGGGGTGAATGTTACAAGTAAAAACTGTAACTTCGATGTTCGAAATTCACTGCCAAATATTTATTGGAAAGTTTGTGATAATCCTCGAACTCTCTATTTGCCACGGACGTTTGGAAAATTTATTCTGATGCACCTACATGGGCGGGTAACGAAGGAAACATTGAAACAGGGGTTAGTTGAGTGTAAAAAATTAGCGATCTATAAATTCACACATACGAAATTCTAGTTTCGTGTGTGCAATAACAGCTCAGATTCAGAATATAGTTCAACATCTTTACCTGAGTTTATTCTCATAATAACTGCAGTAGTAGCATTGTGCCATAGATTTTATTATAATAGTAGTCGTACCTGCAGTACCTTAAGTAAGGGTACAACATAAATAATATGTAATTACTTGTAAAAGCTGTATTCTGTGCAGATAATGAATTAAATAGTTATGTTTACGCCTTTTTGTATATTGTGTGTCAGTACACTGACCCACTGTAAAAAAATCCTCAGCTACTTCTACTTTTTTTATGACAACAAATTAGTTGTCTTGAGAAACATCTTTCAGGAACCCCTTATTATGAAGCTGAAGAAATATTTAGTTTCTTCTAATTAAATTTATCATATGATGATTTAAATAATGAGATTTTATATTATGTGATTTAAATCATTGATTCAAATTAATATTTATTATTTAAAAATGTATTTATATTTTAAACATTTGGAAAATAAAAATTACTCAGATAAAAGGACTCAATCAATTAGAAAGTTGATGTAAGAGTATATTATATTTGTTATAAAGTTTTCACATAATTGAACTATTTTGAGAAAATAAAATCCAATATAATACACGATAAAATGAACAAACTTATAAAACTAAGAACAATACACAATTTGTACTAGAGTTCTGTACTAATAGACTGAGATGATCGCTTTATCCAGCATTTAATTGTCTGTAGATAAAAATTAACTTAGCATCAATACCGCCCTAACACAAACGAGCTAGTTTTGAGAAAAACGTGCTTAAATCGTCAACGGTGTCCATAATTCCAGATTTGCATGAAAATGTATGGTAAAGCCATTTAAAGTTCATCTTAAAAATGATGAATATTATTAAAATGGAATATTAATACTACTTTAAAGAACAAAATTAATATTATTAAAACTAATAAAAACTACTATCTTACTAGTTTTAATAAGATTAACATTTTCCTTCGTGTATATATTGATAGAATTACATTTGAAGTGGGAAGCGTACTTCCTGCTGGCAGTAGTCAGGGAAAAAACCCAAGTAACAAATATTATACCCCATATTTTTTTGTTACCTGGACAATTTAGAATTTAATTTTTCAAAAACTGTCTAACATTGTTATAAGTTGTTGGATGAATTCAGTAGTTTTCAACAATAAGTGCTTTTTGATTAGGGCGGTATTGCATAACAAAATGGTAAAATTTCATTCAACGAAGAATACCTTTTTTTTAAAATCATACTAATATTCGGTGCCACAAGATTATTCGGTAATGTGGACACAAGAGAAGTGTTTCAAAAGCATGAAACTATAAGTAAATCAAATTTAAAGATTTTGTGGATTATGGCCGTATTCAAATATATCGTATCTTTATTTTAAAAAATATAAAATTATAACAATGTAATGATCATTTAAAAAATTGTTTTAAGAAACTTTATTATATAAGATTAAATAAATTATTTAACGATTTTGGTTTAAAGTAAAAACATTCAACATTTTTATAAGATCTTACTTAAATAAAAAATCAGACTTTTTAGATTAAAAAAATCATGATTTTTTCCAGCCCTATTTTCTTTAAAAGGTAATAAATTATTCATTACGGCAAATGCAATTCCTATCATACTACTTGATACAATCCACCCAGAGCAATGACTCTTACCCACAAAATGCAAGTGTGATATTATCCTTGACTTAGAAATGACAAATCCGTAATTGAAATTAGGTTTCACGCACACAGGCATGTTACAAACAAAAGTTCATCAAAAGTTTTTAAAAACTGTTAAATAAAATTCTCGCTGAATTCCTTCACATTTTATAAATAATTTGTCTGGAAATAATGAACATTTAGTATTCTGAAAGAAGAGAATTAATATGACCATCAAAAAGGTTTTTTTTAAATATAAACTTGTAACAGCTCAAAGCTCGTCAGTCAACATAGAAATTGAGAAATAACTATTTACGAATGATCGTACTTAAAATATAAATATCATTGTTTTCTTTCAGAATATAATCATACTACACTCTGCGTTGTTACATTATTGATACGTTTATTGCTTGGGTGACAGTTATAAGCGTACCAAGGCCAACAAACAGCAAATGCCAACCGAGTCTGTTATTTGTGTATCGTTCAATAATATTTAATAGTACCATTTTGTAAAAAGCAGTGGCGAGAAAGTATAAACATATAAACAAGACATACCATTTCATAGAATGCTTTTACGCATACGCCATTTTATCTATAAATCCTTTGTCTTGATTGCTCTTTACGGTTAACAATTTGTAAAAACTTAACGGACGCCGGCCGTTGGAGTAGCTTCAGTCGGATTAAAGCAATACCGTATTACGGAATGTAGTATTACGTTTTCCTCATGTGGAATATCAAAAATTACGGACCACTACATCTAATAGTACATGCTTAAAACATTATCCAACTTGATTAAGATTTCAGGGCAAAGACCTTGCAGTTTCCCGAATAACGCACTTCACAAACCGTGCGAACGATGTACACCAAAAAGACTTCACAGGCGTAACGGGTCATCGCCATGTGGCGTCAGCTAAGGCGTCTTGCTGACTGACCTCCGAGTTGATCGCATGTATCCTCCAAAAACAGTTTTCATCATCCCTGGGCTGCGCCAGGGGGGGGGCAGTTTTTCACTTAATGAGCAAAGCGCGCGTTGGGTGATGGGCGACGGGGCTACGCAACGGCCGCTGCCTCGCCCCAGCGAAGCGTCTCGTCTTGTCTCGTCTCCGTGCGCGTTACGACATGGAGCCACTTTGACACAATTGCGGCCGCAGCGCCGCGCCGGCCACGAAAACTTTCTCCTGCGCAGCCCGTGCTGCCGACGCCGACGCCAACGCAGAAGCCTCGCCTGCCGCGCCCCCGAGCAAGAACACACATGTGCTGCTTCAATCCTTAGCACCTGCTCTTGCACATGGATCTAGCGTATTCTGAACTGATTTAATAGGTTAGGCCGCTTACTTTCCACTCTGCATACAGCGGTTTTACTACAGGTGGATCCATGAAGAACTTGCGGATACAGCGGGTTCGCAATGGGTTTTCTCCAGGTTTTCCTGTTTCCTCAGCTCTGATTCGACTCTTCCTCCATCATTCATGTCATATATCATTCATTACAACCATGAGGAAAAGGTAACATGCTGAGATGGAAATAAAGATAAAAAATTGAACCTTTTTTAAATATATTTTTATCCGATCGGCTAAAAAGCTTTTCGAAAATGAGAAAACTAAATACATTAATGGAGAGGTATTTTTTTTAAAAAAAACATCGTGTGTCTTATTTGGCTAGTATTAAGTTTTTAGTTTAATTTGGCGTTGATTTGAAATCAGGGAAAAAACAAATAGCTACATTATGAAATCAAAAGTATCCGCACAGGTCTAAAATGGTGTGGTCGTGTTTTTCATGGGGGTGGCTTGCATCCCTTGTTGATTTGTGTGGCACTACCACGGCACAGGCCTACATTGATATAAACACTTTTCTTCCCACTGTTGAAGAGAAATTTGGGGATGGCGATTGCATCTTTCAATACGATCTATCTCCTGTTAATACTACACGGCCTGTGGCGGAGTGGTTACACGAAAATAACATCCCTGTAATGTACTGGTATGCACTGAGTCTTGACTTGATTGCTATCGAACACCTTTGGGATGTTTTGGAACGCCGACTTCGAGCCAGACCTCACCGAATTACATCGAAACCTGTCCTCAGTGCAGCACTCCGTGAAGAATGGGCTGCCATTCCCCAAGAAAACTTCCAGTATCTGATTGAAAGTGTGCCTATGAGAGTGGAAGATGTCATGAAGGCTAAGAGTTGGCCAACACCCTATTGAAGTCCAGTATTGCCGATGGAGGGCGCCACGAACTGATAAGTCATTTTCAGCTATGTTTCAGGAAACTTTTGATCACATAGTGTAGATTCTTTAGATTTTGGGAAATTCTAGTTGTTTTTTGTTTCAAGGATGTTTGAAGATATCTTTGGGGAATCTTGATTTGACACTGTTTGAAGTGTTTCCTTGTTGACCTAAATCAAAACGGGATGAACGTAGACATGATGGTAAGTGTAAAAAGTCTGGAGGATACGTTAATTAGATAATCCGTAATTAGAGGTACTGAAGTACGCAAATTATCGGACTGTCGGTCTCAGCCGAAAACATACTGATTGCTCTCGGCTGATTAAACGTCGCGGCGGCATAAGTTAGTTGATCAAATTGTCGATCATTCGACAGGCCCTAAATATGTAGTTCATTGGAGTTGGATATATGAGATAGATGATTCCAAATGCAGGCCGCGGGTCTAGGCCTCGCGTTTATAATTGAGACGTTTACATTCGGGTTACGGGTAAGGGAACAATGGAAGAAAAATCTTAAAGAGCAACAAGTTCACTTGCTTACACGAAGTAACTTACATGAGCACCTTCATCAATATTATTCATTATTCATCAACACGATATTTCTTCAACCATTCTTCTATAACAATATGGCTTTTCCTACTATTGAACGCAGTATAGGTTCGAAACCCCATTTTACCTTCTACAACATATTGACATGGGTGAACGAATTTCTTAAAAGGCAAGAGGGTACCATATGCTTGAGAACTGCATTGTTGTAGACTTCTATTGCATTTAAAAAACGATCGATTCTTTGTAATATACAAACATATTTCGATCACAGCATAGGCCTTGTTTTATGTCTAACCTTCACCCATATCCCAACGTTCATCGTTAGATCTCACAGAATATTTATTATACTAGGTTGCAATTATTTATTGTGATATGCCAATTCCAATTTTCTAGGTTCGGAAACTTCCGGAATACAATAATTTTATGAACGACTTTATTACTAACCAAACTATTTCGCTCAGTTTCGTCACGAGAAAAGTAACATAAATACAATGGAATATTTCAGTGTTTTATTAATGATTGACACTGCATTGAAATGTCGGCTAAGTTGCGTGACATTGCCTAGTTTACAGATGTTTCTCCTAGCAATTATTATAGAAGAATGATGGCACGGTCAGAGAAAGTTGCATGATGGGGTGAAGGCAGCAGAAGCTTACCCTTTCTTGGACTTCGTTTGGAATGCACTAGAGGTTTCAAATTTATATTTATTTTTTCAAAACTAATTAATTATTACTGTATATTTTGAAGATTACTACGACTTTCTCCTGGACCAAAATATGCAAAATTCGGGCGCTCTGATACCACAAAGTAATACCACAAATAGTCCCAAAATATGGAAATGTGTGAAGTCCCATTTGAAGGATCTTTGTTTTTGTTTATTGTGAGAAAAAACACTTTCGATGCTGAAAAGCCAAAGAAGGTGTACTAAAGAAGCACTAGGAGTCCCAAATCCCGCTGCACCACTACGATGCCGGTGTTCAAAACCATTCCAGTAACTTAGAGAAAGAGGGCGAGAGAAGGAAAAAAGGAAGAAGGAGAGAAGAGAGTAACAAAAAGAGAAAGGCGGAAAAGAAAGAAATATAACTTTTTACTCCCAACATTTTCGAGAATGCACACCATTTTAATTCAACTTTTGCACATTCATTTTTCACGTACGTCATATCGGTCTTGTTATCCCCTTACTTCCGTTAGTAATCATACTGTCAATAGTGCATTCTCGTCTCTCCCTTATTCGCGAATGCTCTTCTCTCAACCTTGATCCTCCCACGACTGAAGGGATTCATGGACCCCTCAACAGCGCCCGTCGCTGCAGCCGCGTCCTCACGGCTTGCAATCAGCCTTCATTACGACGATTTCTCCAGGGTGATTACACATTGGAAAGTGATGGCTCTCAATAGCAAGATGGAAAAGCTATGTATGAACGCGCGGTAGATCTTGGTAGCTTACGCGGTTGCGTAGTGTGACGCAAATCCAGTAAACAAGATAATGTCATTCAAGATAATGTCCAATACTAATACTTACATCTTACGAAAAAGTCCACATTATATTAAGGTCTACATTTGAAATGGTCATCACATAATGAATAACTACACATACGTATAAAAAGTCGGAAGTGAAATTGACGTACAAAATCAATGTCAAAAATATAAAACATCCAGGAAGGCATTTATCATTGTACTATAATCAAATTGTTTTAAAACATCAATTTTCTAAGGAAGTTTAAGTAATCAAAATATCAGTGTTGGTGATTGTTCATCGACTAGTAGTAATTAACTATTATTCTGCGGTTTTATCTCTTGCGTAACGGTTGCTTCCTATTTATGTATCCAGCCAAAATGTGTTTAACCAGTTGTTCTTTACGTTAAATTTTGTAGTAGAAATTTTGTGGCGTTGAGTTTGTTTTGTTGTTGCTACTCAATGAAATTTCATAACGGTAGTGAGTGACAACTAGTTTTTTTTCTTAATACACATCTCCAAAAGAAGTTTTTTCTTCACACTCATCTTCACTTTCGATCTTAATGAAATTTTGAACATGTCACTTTCAAAACATGAGAAAAACTATTGACAGCATTATATTTCGTGAAATACCCTCCGTCTCTTTTTTGTTCCAATTAAATTTAAATGTACAATCTTTGAGTTTTTCGCGAACACACCAAAAAAGTAGAGGAATTCACGAACGTGAATCACATTCACGAACAACATCTTTAAACCTCACACAATTTCCATTTAAATGCTTTTTTATTCATTCGAAAAAGTAAATTACGCATTGACCAATTAAATATCAAAATTGTCACTGAAGGTTTGGCAGGAGTTTGAAAATGAGTAGTGTTCGCATTACTTTTGAGAAAATACTACAATCAATGCGAAAAAGTAGGTGCTGTTGAAGCATCTGATCAGTAATAAACCGAAATGGTGTTACATAATAAATACCTAAAGAAAAGTGTAAAATATGTAGACAGTAGCTGGAAAAACAAATCATTTTATTAAAAGCGCACAAGAGGTCAAATATTTAAGATTACACATCAACCATAAATATTAACTCACCATTGTTCATGTAATTTGATTGAAACCGAAAAACACTTTACTGCTTAGATAAAAGAGAAACTCAATATGTAGAAGATATAATCTTATACCTTACGTGTAACGTGTGGGCACTATTTAAATAAACGCGTGTAACTAGTTTTGTGTAGTCGTAAGGGTATTGTATAGAAGAGATTTATCTGACTTATAATTCCATAATCACTACAACATAACTTCGTGTCAAAAAGAAGCTTTCCTTACTTCCAGATCATTCCATCGACGCTTCGCGAAAACTCCCCACTTCTTAAACTTGGCTGGCTGGCGTCCCACAGCAAGTCAATTAAGGGAAAGAGGACTGGAATTACAATGTCGCCCCGTACGTCGCAGACTGCGCCGCAGCGAAAGAACTCGGAAAGGCAGATGGCGTCCTGCAGCCGAGAAGATTCTTCCTTACTTCTTTGGTCTGATATCGAGCCGATTTAATTTTGCATAAAGCTATCCCCGCACTTCGAATGCTAAACCATATTTTGAGGACGCGTTCCTTGGTAACAAAGAACTCGCTACATGTAACTGGTGCTGATATGACGCATATTTGCTCCCATTTTGCAATTCAAAGGTGTTTGATAAAACAAAACCAAGGTCTGAAAATGTGATCTTACATTTAAATAAATGTAACTAAGTGCTGAGTTATTTAGAAATTTCTAAAACTTGAAAGTAAGGAGAATCGTTTTAGACTTAAAAGTTTACAACTTTGTTCTTGAACCGTGAACGAAATTACCCTAACTAAAAAAAATAACACTGATAGAAACTGGGACACTGAACCAATCAAGAATTTATGTTATTGTTTCATTCACACTCACACTCATTCACAATTCAAACTTATTTTTTCTTAAATTAACTTTGGCAGACACACTATTTCATTGACAAGCTGTCTCTTTCTTTCGCATTTTATTATTGAAAAGAACTCGGGTCAGGTCTATTCACCTGACACAAGTAAAAGCGAAAAGTAGTACAAACGAATTGGATTACCCTAATTTAAAGTAACTAAAACTATCTCGCCTGCGGTCTTACGACCTACTTGGCCACCGGTCCCTTGGCTTAATCGCCGGCTCCTCGGGTCGCGAGTAAATCCGCTCGCGTTTCCAAGGAGGATCAGGGAGCGGAGAGGCCAAGTACACGGACGGGCGCTCTCGCAGCGGGAGGGTGTCGGACGCCGCCCTTGGCCGCCGGCCTGCATATCGATTCCCGCGCGCCGGATTTCGAGTGCACCTCTCCGGGAGCGACCCGGATCGTCCGTCCACCCGTCCGTCCGTCTGTCTGTCCGTCCGTGCGTCCGGCGGGAGAGAGCGTCAAGTGCCCGGGCGCGGGCGCGGAGCCCCCGCCGCCGCCGGGTGCGCGCGCGAGGCGCATGCATAATGCGGGCGAAGTGGCTGCGCGGCGGGCTTTGCGTCGCCCTGAGAAACAACAGGGTTCCGCACTGACACCGAGGGCGGCGAGGGCGGGTGCGCCAAAGCGCTGGCGGCTCGGAGCAAAGTGGAACGCACGGAATACGGCGCGGGCGGGCGGGCGGGCGCAATGAGATGCATGGGCACTACGTACACGCACGTATCTACGAAGGTGTGGGCGTGCGCGGACGAGTGTGTGTAAAGGACAGTCGACAGAGATGATTAATAAAGCAACGTGTCCTCTCAAGGGAAACTAAGATATAGAGCACAAACCAATCTTTTATTATTCATAAAGGAAATGCTCCTTGAATTAAAAATACTGTCAAAAATAGTACACTTCATTATTTATAGATGCTTGCAATAAAATAACTGTTATAGAAACAGTTCAAAATTAAAATATTGTGAATTGTCAGAACGGTTGTTTGGAGAATATAACCCGTCCGTCTGTCGTCCGGCGGACATTATTAATAAAGTACATAAAAGTTATATCTAGAAAGGACGAAACATTACCTTCTTCGGTGTCTAGGTCGGTGTCAGAAAAAAATAGAAAATAATGAAGTACGAAAAATGTCAAAATAAAACCAAATACCAAAAAAATTACATCATAAAATAAAATAGGAATACATGCAAAATAAACATATTCTAAAACAACCCCCAAAAAATTATTGAGTCTTAAAACAGCAACCATAATAAAAAGGCATTCATTCAAACTTTCGGATCCTAATAATACCTTTAAATGCAACTCGGAAGTAGTTAAAATATTTCTGTGAATTGGATTCTTATCCACGTGATAAACTAAACTTTAAAGGTTTAATAACGTTGGCAAAATACACTTTATAAGGACATCAAATCCCAAACAGTGTGAAAATATTTGAAGTAACAGGAGCAAAGAAATGAGTTTCCTCATTGCTCCCACCTCTTGATGCAACACAATTAAAATACCGGATTCAGTTCGGAGCGAAACAGTCCGTACACGCATTGACCTGTTTGAAACGTGGAAGAAAAAATTAATATTTCGACTCATATCTCTTCTTCAGAAATTGGATCTAATAAATAACTGGTCCATTTAATTATTATGATATATTGTAAATGTTACTAGTCCAAACATCGCAAAATGGCGAGAGAGAGAAAAAAACTAAGAGATTTCGTAACAACAAAAGCCCCTTACATGTACGAATACCATAGTTTAATCGTTTTGATTACTACTGATAAAGTGTATCCATTATTTTATTTCCGTTAACACAATACCACTCAAAACATTATCTTCTCAGATCTTCAACTTTCTACGCGTGGAAAGTTCACCGAGTTTATACTGCACGTGGATCACATATAAATCAAGACGTGCATGAAAAGAAAATGTTGATTCAGTACTCAACCTCGTTGAACGTTGATCTTCTTTCATTGATTTAATTCCATTTATCTATTAAAATAATATTACCACGTCCTTATTTATATACGAATTATTATTTATAAGCTTTTAAAATTGATTTAATACATACAACATAAAGTGACTTTGGTTTAGTTTCCCAAATATTGGAATATTGTCCCTCTCCTCGCAGTGTAAAGTATTTTCATTAAAATGTGAACTTAGAAATTATATAATGAGAATTATTAAACTAAGATAAATTGTTGATTATACCTTTAGGAAGAAGATTGAAAAGGTGTAGAAAATCAAATACCAAATCTGGATTGAAGACTATGGCAAAACAATCCACATCACTCTGCCCCACAACTTAAATTGCCGTGACTTTGTTTACGAACGTAGTTACCTAAGTGAGTTGCGTGATAATTAACGTGTTACTGCCAGATGACATCATCTTGAATCCCATTACTAATACTCATATTTTGTGCTGAATGACCCCTACTCATAGAGAAAGGGGACAAGAGTCTTCTGTGGAAAGAACCAGTTAACGTGCGATTAATGCTTTGTATGCTTGAACGTACAGAAGTATCCTTAAAACAAAATTAAAAAATAAAATAAAAATAAATACATTTTGCTTTCTTGTTATTGTTATTATTATTGTTACTATTATTATTATTATAACTGAATTAAGATAGTTAAGACTTACCATTGATCTTTCACAATTAAGATTTTTTCTATCCCTATTATTTTCATCTATACGATTTCCGCTGAGACTACGAAAGATGTAGCAGTTGCTATTATAGTTGACATAATCATTATTATACGATTAATAAATTAATAATTCATTATAAATAACTAATAACTAAACTGAATAATTTTAATAGAAGATAATGTGTACGTTTATTTGCACTGGTGCTCTTTTTTTAGTTGAATGATTTTTGTGTCTGGTTAACCAACCAACATAGTTCGCCGTAGCCCTGGCTTCTCGAGAGCAGCGAGCGGCGCGCCTCCCTTGCGTGTCAGTCAACCTCGAGCGCCACTGCGCCACCGCAAAGAAATGGGAAGACGCCTTGTGGAGAAATTGGGCTGCGGCGGCGGTGGAGGGTGGAGGCGATGGAGGGCGGCATCGGGGGTGGAGGTCGCAGCCGGACGGGCCGTGCCAACGCGCGAGAAGCCGGGCTCAAAGACACCGCGAGGACGGGGCGGGCGCGAGGGTCCGGCGAGCACGGAGGCGGCGGGCGGGCGTAACGGGGGGCGACGCGGAGGGGGGTGCCGGGTGGAGGGGCTGGCGGGCGTGGCGTGAGGGGCCAGCACGTGAGGTGCCTCGCGTATGGCCAAGCTCCGGGGCCGCGCAGTAGTCGGCCGCCTCCTCGGACAACAGCGGCATAGTGAAGGGGAGTGAGGGTATGGTTACCCCTCACCCTGGCAGCCTGTCTTCAGGAGGCGGATATGGAAAAATAAGTCAATGACTTGACTTTATATCAAGTTGAAGTGAAATAACCTACCCCAGAGTTGGAGCCACCGACGTGCACCCGTGCCTCATACATATATCTTCCCTTCTCAATTTCTTAGAGCTTGTCATTTATATATTGTTATTCAACAATACATTGTATGTTGGCCAGATAATTTCATTACGTCCGGATATACATTATTTTCAATATTAACAGCAAAATATGAAGACACACAAAAGGAACTTCTTGTTGGGTTGAATAGTAATATGATCAAGTCTTTAGGAAGGTATAATGGTTGCTAATATCCTTCTGTTGTGATGATAGCAACTACACGTCAGAATTTTGTAAGAGGCCAATACTGAAAGACTACATAATTGCTCGGTCTCCGATCCGTCAGTACTCAATACCGATATAAATAAACAGTCCTAAACTAATTCGCGTAACCTTTACGCGTGTCCGTCATCTCTGTGAACACTATCGAGCTTCAAGTGCTCACGGTTTGTCTAAAAGGAAGTGTGGTGGACTTCAACAGAATTGAAAAGCATTCCGTCTTTTCAATGCAGGCACACTTGAATCAGCCGTTCATACCAGCTCAATTACGTCTTTGGGTTACTAAAAAGTCTTGAGAACTTTCGTATTTCCTTTGTTGTTCAATCATACGGAACAAAACCTGCGTTACTTTCGTCATCATCGTTGCTGTTATGAAATATTTCATGCAGACTCCCTACATAAACACTATCCCCTACACATACATTAAACGTGTTTTGTCTTCATAGTTACTAAATGTAAAATTGTATTATCAACGCGTACTTACAGTAAAGAATACATATCAGCTCACGCACCAACGTGACTGATGATCGAAGCTATTCACGAGTTCATTATTTCGACGAAATGAGAATATTAGTTACTGGATAACATTTTCTGGGCTGTATATGAGAGGTCAAACTATCAAGTAACAGCAATGGGCACGAGCGTGTCCTTTCGCTATTTGAATAATT
Organism: Gryllus bimaculatus; assembly: GCA_017312745.1. NCBI lineage: Eukaryota > Metazoa > Arthropoda > Insecta > Orthoptera > Gryllidae > Gryllus > Gryllus bimaculatus. The sequence continues at coordinate 16,590,690 of BOPP01000008.1, forward strand.
CGAAGAAATGCTAATTTCTTGAAATAATCGATGTTCACCAGGACCATCAATATTGTTCATGAGATTCAAAATGATGATCCTAGTACACACAGAACGTTACTTGTGTATAGGCGGCTCCACACATTCGGCATTCGCCGAGCAGCGAGCTACTGCCAAATCCCGAACAGCCCATACGTTCGGCGAATGTGCGCTCCCTTTGATGTGTCCTAAAGACCGACACGCGGTGGGTAGGGCGAACATCAAATGTTCGACGCTCGGCGTATCGCAAGCAACGCGTCCACACTACTCTAGATTCGGCGAGCGGTTGCTCGGGATTCGCCGAATGCCGCGTGTGTGTGTGGGAAGCCCGCCGGTAAGGTCCTGGCTCTTCCGCGCAACCAGCTCCCGCGGACGGGCAGCGCGGGCCGGTGCGCGCCGCCTGAGTGGGCGTTGCGCGAGCTGGAAAGGAGCGTGGAGGAGGAAGGAGGCGGCAGTCAGCGGCGGTGTGGTGGTGGTGGTGGTGGTGGTGGGGTGCGTCTGAGGAGGTGGGAAGGGGGCGGTGCGCCCTAGACGGCGGCCGCGTTCGCCGTTCTCTCGCCCCCGCGGGCGGCCGCTCGGTCC
>BOPP01000008.1:16600176-16652034 GCA_017312745.1 Gryllus bimaculatus
ATATACCTACATATATATGAATCTACTTTTTTACATTTCTACATTAGACTAAAGAAAAAAATACAATCAAATTGAATTTCTTGAAAACATTTTGAAAACTGCATACTAGCATTTTGGTCGTTTTATATATCCTCAACAATCTAGTAGTTCTGAGAAGACTGAAGAGGAAAACATGATATAGTTGTGGATACTTACTGAAGAGGTCCGAAAAGTGTAAAGACAAGTTATGAGAAGAAGAAGAAAGAGTGTACGTTGGAGGCACATAAAAAGAGCGCGAATCCTCTAAAGCACAAAGTATAATTACGTTACGAACTATCCTCATAAGCGTGTGCTGCAACTGAGTCGCAGATAAGTACAAGTCAAAGCCCAAGAATCACGACTACACTTGTGTAACAAATTCAATCGAAATTTTCTGACTAAATAACTAGGACATCATATTAAAACTATTACATTGTTTACTAGATATGCTGATTCTTTATAAATTCTGTTGTTTTCTGTATCATATGTTTTAAGAATATCTATTATTTAATATTAATGAATATTTCAAGTAATGTTTTATATAGTCTTAATATAAGATACTGAAGACAATATAATACTATTACATTTCAATAAAGAATACAATTTAAGAACTTTTACCAAAATGTACAGTTATCACGAAAATGTATATAACAACTGTTTAATATAGTTTTTAACAACTAATTTCACCTAGAAAAATATTTATTACTGACTCAGTGGAACAATAACATCTGGTAGCGCTGATGGTAAGCATTACCACGTCTTCTCTCATAAATTCAAAACATTATTATCTGTGTATACTTCAGATTACACTACACCATATTACTTATTGTTATCAATTCATTTAGAGAAGGGGCAACACATTCTCCTTCAAAGATTCTCTGTTAGGAAGAATTGTAGTCTTTGTTGGATGAATTAAATTATCACAATATTAACCACAAAATGGTGTGCCTTATTAAGTTAATTAAAGCATTAAGAATAATTCTACTAGTATAGGGAATTTCCTTTTCATTCATCCAAAATCCATCTATTTAAACCACGATATATCCCATTGTTTATGACAGATATATATAGAGAGAGAGATTTTACCAATGCTTCATTGCAATAATACTACAATTGCAATAACAAATTATTATTATTAATTATTATTACTTAAGCAAATAAATACATAACTAGCTGGAAATATGTGCGTAAATACTGCCCCAGACAAACATTTTACACATTGTATTGTTCAATTGTGTTAAAACCAAAAAGAAATTCACTCTGGATCTGGAATTTCGAACGGTCTGCTCCTAAACTCTTCGCTGCAGCATTATGTCCAGAATTCGCCGTGAGTAAACGTTTTAGTGTTACTAAGCCTTCAGGTTAAATTTCACATGCAATCAAATAGTCATATTATAATTTTATCAAGAAATATTATTTCTATTAGTATTCCTTCAATTTAATTTTACATTCATTTCAAGTTTCTACACGATTCTGACCAACTGTACCATGAAATGGGGGTAACAAAGAAAAATTAAATCTCCAAATATTTAATAAAAAGTTCAGGAAGGTCTCATTGGTAGAAAAATACTTAAGAAACATACGAGTTAGAAGAAAAAAGTAAATCAGATTCCATCTCTCACCTGTATATTCACTGCATGTCACTGCACAGTACAGTACCACGCAATTTTTCCTTATATTATTGAGAATATTTATCACGAATTATATAGTACTTTATTTCAAAATGTTCTCCTTTGAAAACAAAAGCTCCAATTGTTACGTTGTTTTTAGACGAATTCCCATTTCTACGATGACTTTCAAAAAACAGAGGACACTTTTCCCTGATTCACGCCATGTCTCCCCTCCCAAGAAAAAGAAATGTATACCACACTCACCAACGTTAACTATTCCACTACATTTCGAGATGCGGGTAGCGTCAGATTCGTACCCTGTCTCGTCGCCTCCCGTCTCGCAAGCATCCTATGAGCGACTCCATGACAGGAAGCGATGCAAGAAAAGAGAAGGCGGATACAGAAGCAAACAACAGATTCTCTTTCCATCTCGTCGATTTGTTTGCGTTGGGGCCGAACGTCGGCGGGGTACGCTGAGGGCGCGACGCACCAGCGCAGACCCCACCCGCGTTGGACGGCGTCCAATGTGGTCGGCGACGTTCTCCACGACCGAGACGCCGCCTCGCGCCGCGCCGCGCCGGCGCCTCCTCCGCCGGCAGAGGTCGTTCACCAGGCGCACTTATTCGATTACTTCCGGGCAATCAGGCCGGGAGCGCGGGTCGGGTCGGCTGCCTGGTCGAGTGGAAAGTCGCGGACGAAACGCCACAGCGCCACTTGTTTTCTTCCGGAATCCCTCGAAGGAAAACGTGCATCACAAATATCAATTGTACCACATGCTTCCCCTGGGCCTCCTCCGAGCTACAGAGGGCTGTCGTAAACATGAGCTCCTCCAAGCTACAGAGTGCTGCCTTAATGTTATAGAGGTCGTTCTCCACATGAATAAAGTCTAATTTCTGAAATATAAAGTGAAAAATGTTTTACGTATGCAACTAAAAATATCAATTTTTCGTATGTAAATTAAACTCAATCATGACAATGAGAAGGCAGCTTCATTTTTTAAACGAGACGGGTTTTACCATGTGAAGTGAACAATTTTTCTTACTCTTTTTAGAAATTTAAAAATACACGTTCACTGGAACTCCATGACGTGTTTAATGGTATAGGTTTGTCATGTACCACTGAGTATCTCTCTATATTTTGATTTTTCTTTAAAATATGGAAAATGTGTTGTAAGGCATTCACTTAAACTAAATGGACCAATACTAAATGTATTACTTTAGTTAATTACATATTTTGAAAACATGAACAAATGAAATAAAATAAAAGTGATTTTTATGAAAAATGCAAATAAACGTTCAAAGGTTCAACAGTTTCCCCAACGTCAGAGGAACGGGTATGTCAACATCATCATCACAGATACAAGAAAAACCAAAAAATTAATGGAGCAAAAACTATATATTTCAGTTCATTCGCTCCAATGTTGGTGCAAAAGCAATTAAGCATATCAATGAAGAATATAGTACCAATAAAGTTGGCTTCAAACATTGGTCAAGAAAAAAATCCATGATGGAATTCTCGTGCTGCAATGATAGTTCGGAAAGTATCCAATTTCTAGTTTCAAATTGTTCAGTTTTTGTATTTTATCCATTTGTATTTATATACACAAGTTAATTTCAGTACTTATAATAATTAAATTTTATTCGGTAATTTACCCGTTCTGTAATGCCACTGAAGATGGGATATGATTCTCGAAACATGTCATGTCTGGATATTAGTTACATTTTTTTGTGATTTATTGAGGTTTACGTCTCTAGAAGCCCTGGCCCTGGGTGGCTCGTTAGTTAGCGTGCTTGCTTTCCATGGCGCAACCCTGGGTTCAATTCCAGGTCGGAGCAAACATTAATTGTGCGCTTTCCTTGAAATTTCCCCGTATTTATTGCTGTGTGACGATGATAAAGCTCACTTCTCAGGTTCAAAACACCATCATGCAGCGTAGGGATGGCTATGTGCTAACCACACATTTCAGCCATGGCCGAAAGGCTGTGACACTGCTGGTAAGGCTTATCTCGTAAAGAGCTGTTGTGCAGAGGTACATACATCTCTTGAAGCCTCACTGATCATCGACAAAAATATTTCCAATAATGAAATACGTCAAATTCCAATTATAAAACGCATATCGCTGCAGATATTGCATTATTGTATCAATGACGATTAGGAAACTATAACTTTCAAGAGGAAATGCAAACAATGAAACTTTTCACACCATCAGTTTAAATTTAGTGGCTCTAAAGCCCAAATTCTTCAATGTTACGAGGTACTCTTGATAAAATCTAAAAATTAACAAGTTCACAACAATTAAAAATTACTTGCCTTGAATAGAATGATTATTTCATATTAAACCAACATAACTTCCACATTATTTTTTCATACATTGCCATCCTACTCCATCTTGTTCCTTGCCGCTACCTTTTGCTCTTCCTTCCAGAGTAGACTGCTAGTCGATTCCTTTCTCAGAATTCAACCGAGAATGGACCCTGAAATCCGAGGAAATCTAAACGCCCAATTGCGAGATCCATTTTAGAACAGCTTGCATAATGAATGGTCCGACAAGCAGTTGAATGAACACAAATCACTAAGAGCTACGCCGACAGCTTCTGCTCCTAGATTCAGATCTCCTCTCAGCTGCTTCGCACCGGGCGGGCTCCTGCCGCCGCCGCCCCCTGCGCCCGAGAGCGTGTTTTGATAGTGGGCAAGGCGGGGCGCGGAGTGCGGAGTGCGGGACGCGGGAGGGGCGGGGAAGCCGCGGTCAGCCAGTCGAGCGGTCGCAGGTGAATCAACTCCGGCCGTCTAACTGCTCAATTGGTTTGGGAGCGACCTCCGAGGTGCTGCGGGCGAGACCGGCTCCCCGCGGAGCAGACGGCGGGCAGCGGCGGCGGAGCTGAGGCAGAGGCAGGGGCAGGCGCTGGGCCGCGCGGGGCTCCGCTGGGGTCGCGCCTGCTGCGCGGGCCACCCGCCCCGCCCCCTCCGCTGCGCTGGGCGATGCACCGCGCTCGCTGCTGCTCCCCTCGGGCGCTCTCCCACGCCCTCGCGCCTTCTGCTCCCAGTCTCCCTACCTTATATGCTGATTTTCCACAGAAGATTCTCACTCCCAACCATCGCAACGATGATTTTAAACCTATTTTTTATATACCATTATGTGAGCCATATGCGTTACTACAGGCAGGTCTGCTTCGTTCGTACTGTTTTGAGGAGTCCCTCACATTGCTAGAGAACATTTACTAAGATCGGAGAAATGGATTTAAAACAAAGACTCACATACGAACTCTCTCCAAAAAGTATCTGATGAGTCTGTTAAAATCATACAATTACAAATAAATCTCGACGGTAATAAGAGTTAAATTCGAACCTTCCTCGTACATATGTGTAATCATATAGTCCTGCAGCCTTTCGATAAATGGGCAAGGTATTTTGTGGGGATGAACATCCGACTATCTCCAGGTCATGGGATTCGATATGTAGTATAGTTACTACTTAGCTAATAATCCCAGAGATCGTAGCGGCAAAACCCAGCCTATTTGTATGTAGTTTTATTATGGTCTGTATTTATATTCCCGTAATCCTTCTGGTATCGAGTTTGCATAATGTGATTTGTGTATTTGTGAACAGCCGTAGTTCAGGAGCGTATTACTGTGGACTCAACTTCGAAATTATACTATTATATCTATATGCTTACAATTGTAAAAAATGTTTCAATATTTTAAATATCTGTCGAATCTAATTAAATAAAACAAAACCACGGCATTTGTGATCAAATTAACATTATATAGAATTTTCCGTGAGGTAACTTCGTTATTCCTCTTAGAGATCGCAGAATGAAAAAAACACGTAGTCTGTGGATTAAATAACAAACAAAAGACTGGTATTAGTTTACTAGGTGCAAGCGCAGAACATCGCTAACGATGCGCGTATGTTACAAAAGATGTGCTAAGTATATTGACTAGTGCTGATTTTCGTACAACCTCAGCGACGAACACTCAAAATCGGTGCCCCGCCCGGCGACGACGACACGACGCACGGAGCCCTGGCGTTTTTCACCATCTGAAACGACGAATGACAGCGCGCGTTCTGCCGCTGCCTCGGGCGACGCTTTCGCGGGACGCTCCCGCTCCCGCTGCCGCCGTCGCCGCTGGTCGATCACCGCGTCCGCGCAGCGCATCCGAGTTCGTTTCCGTTTCCGCTGATGCGGAGAAAGTGCCGCCCCCGCCTCACCTCTTGCCCGTCGCCGCGCGCAGCCACAGAGGCAGTAGCGCTTTCTCGGTCGAGCAACGCTGCGGATTTGCAAGTCGTTTGTCACTACGCTGGAATCAACTGGGACGGGGGCCGACCTAAACAACTTCTAAGGGAGGGGGGGGGGCAAAGGCCTTAAAATGTGTCAGTCATTAGTAGAAATTCATCTTTACTTCAAAAGAGCAACAAACTACTTGATGCGTTTACAAGCTTACCAAAAAACACACCAAATGGTTTATTCTTTGGTAAGTTTGAAACTATTAGTCTCTCCCGTTCACTACACAATTGTATTTTGTATTAAACTACTGAGCTACAAAAGCGCGTTCTTTTTAGGTTTAATTGTAGTTTTCGACATTTTTTAAACATTTTGAGGCTTTCGCTAAAATAAGACCTGCGTCATTTTTTAAGCCTCCTTTGCTCCCAGAGAATAAAAAATTTAAAGAAAAATTTGAGGCCGTTCTTGAGAAACCTTTTTTTAAAAAAAATATCGTCTTTACTTCACGCAAAAATAGGTAAAAGTTACTCACATTTTCAAAAAATTGCTTAAGACTTTATTTAGATATCTATTTTTAGAAGAGATTGAACTTAGGAAAAATTTATTATAAACATTTTAGTTTTGTTGCGTGATTTGTTTTACAATTTTACGTAAAGAGAGTTCATTGAAAATGGAATCTGCACACTTTTTACGAAAGTAATTTCTTCTATTACATAATTTTTATTATGGAGCCATTTAAGATAAAACTGTTTAAAAACTGCAAAATTTCACGCACAATTACACGAAAATTACTTAATCTTAAAACATAGTAAGTGACTTTTATTTACAGATTTGTCGTTGATGAACATAATTTATTAAGGAAAATATCTATCTTCAACACTATAATTGTAGAAAGATGGCGAAAAAATTAACTTTTGCAATGTTCAAAACTTCAAAGAGTTCAACGAAACTAGGATCTGCGACATTTTTATACGTGTCCTTTGCTCTATCTGAGAAGAAAAATTGGATACTGTTTCAACAATTGATTCCAAATTGTTCTTGAGTCTACATACCACGTAACCACAAAAATTAAAAAAAAATATAAAATTCAAAGAGCAACATCAGCCAGATCAATCACGGAATATCAGTTTCGGTGAAAACTCTAAAATTTAGCCATAAGGGTGTTCAGACGGACACACTGACGGACTGACGTAAACAAATTATTCGTAGCCAAGGACTCACAAATCCAGAATGTTGACTACACAAGGCGTTAGAGAAAGTTAGTTATTACTTATAGGAACGAGAATTATCCACTTTGTCGCTGTCGCGATACACAAAACGAGATTTTATAACGCAAAACAGCTATTTTTGGCAGCAGTATTACAATATCGTACTACGTATAGGTACGCGAGAAACTAAACTAGTGATGTCGCAGAATGGCTTAGACTTTCCCATAGTAGTTAGTTTCCTATTCTTTTGAGTGTGGCGGATTTTCGGTTTTTATCGAGTCTCTTACCAGCTGCCATCTATTGGCGTCTAGAAGACTTACCAGGGCATCGCGTGGTAATCTCCTGTATGAACGTGCCCAGTGAAGTGCCCTTTCGCCCTCCTGGAACATCGCAAAGGCCTACCTCTGCCCAGAACCTTTCCACTTTGCTCCAGGAATCTTTTGGACTCATCTGGATGCTTGGACCATTGTTCTGGATGTAAGTATCCAGTTCCATTATTACATACATTCATTGCTCAGGCTATTGTTTGGCAACCCATGAGCATATTGAAGGTTTAAGATACAGGTGTTTTTTTTTTTTAGTACAACACGAGAGATCCTGCATATCCCCAAAACACACAACACACACACATGAGAAACAAAATAACACATTTATATCTCAGGCGAACCCACGACCTCTTCTCTATATCCATTCACCTGCTCTAACCCCTGCCTCATGAGGTCGAATTAATTTACCGTACTGTTGATAAACCTTATATGGTTTTCTAGCATCATCGTCATCTATCATCATCATCATCATAATAATAATAATAATAATAATAATAATAATAATAATAATAAATAATAATATAATAAAATAATAATAATAATAATAATATAATAATAATAATAATCATCATTAATAACTTTCCCATGTGTATACCAATTCTTAGTCTCCAAGCATGCATTTGGAACGCAAGTGTTCGATGACGTCTTTGTAACCTTCTTCAATAAATCTCCCCAAATCAAAAACACAGGACATATATTAGTCTACGATCTGGTATTACATACACATAGGCTAATTGAAAAAGTAATGTCATTAAAAATAATAGGATTTTGAATGTCATTGATTACTTTCCACAAACACAGTGCCCGGTAATATTATGCAAAATATCTGAAAAGTGAAACAGAATATCTTGTGTATTGTACAGAATTTCCAATACTATCGGAAGCAGGATGTATTACTCGACTAAGCATAATGCGAATAAATCGCATTGACAGGCTTAACTGACGAAATCCAATTATACGGATTCTGCAGGATTTCATTTCAGAGCAAATGAAGAGGATTTCGAAAATCAAACTACGAACATGCCGCGAACTCCCACAAAACCCAAGCCGTTGTACGATAGCTCTACGAACGGACACTACTGCCACCTTCCTTATTTCATCTCCATTGCTGTCAGAGGGCACTGAGATCGCCTTGATGTACGCGCTCTCTCGTAGCGAGTAGGCAAACCACGCATGAGTTAAAAATGGTCGCAAACTCGATAACGACTTCTCCTTAGATTGGAAAAAAGAAGTTTTATCCGATATTGAATCCATACTATTATTGGTCAGTCATCAAAGTCATGAAATGTTTCTGTCGAAGAGAATCAGAAATATAAACGTAAAGCAGCATACCTATTAAGTTCACGGGAATAAGCATCTCAAAGTAGTTTTTTTCTATTTTTTTTACATCAGTTATAAAATGAACTCAATATAGCCAACATTACTCACTTCTCTTCTATTATCCTTTGATCTACATGAAGTTAAAGATTAAGTAAATTTTTGTTGAGCGAGACAACTCAAGAATGATTTTTGGAAGCCTAGACTTCATTTCAATTTGTAAGAATTACTATCGTTCGAACAACAAATGAGAAATATTCAATATTACCGAAGGTAAAAGGTAATGTTTCAAATGATTAGTGATACTCCGATGAAATAACATAATTTTCCAGACGTAACCGTACCCTACGGAATTTTCACACAAGCAAATGATAATGTATTGTACACAGCGATAAAGGGTTTCATTACCGTCAAGTGGGAGTTATTACTGACAGTTGAGGCAAGTGAGGTATCTTTTTGAAGTAAATTAAGTGGTTTGACTATCGATGTGTGTAATTTTGGTTTTAATTATTTCAAATCTGTAGGAAAATTCAAAATACAAAACAAGACAATTAACTGCGCCACTACCAGCAGTGCGTCACTGCGCCGCTGCCCGGGCGCCACTTGAGAAAAAATCCGTAGATGATAAAGACCTCTTTATCCTCTACGCATTTTTGGAATCATCTATCCTACGGATAATTTTTGGGAGGTTATTGGATATTGAAAAGTGTTTTGAACTTATGAAAAAATCAATGAAGCAAGGCATTAGCTCGTGCCAGGTGTTTTCAATCCCCGTTTATTTTCTACGATCTATTTCTTTTTCTTTCTTTTTTTAGTCTTTCCATAAGTTTACTTTTATGAGAGAAATCCACAAGAAACACTATTTGTGTACACAAGAATTTGTGGATTGTGATTGTGTCATGGGAGGATTTAGACACCATCTTCTCCCCCGCCCGAGGTACAAAATAGTGTTATGATTCCCCGCCCCATAGGCGCCAAATTTATGGGGCCTTCGCCCCGCCGTTAAACTTTGAATGAGACCACACCCAAAAAACCTAGGCAATAATAATTAAATAAAACATTGTAAATGAAACATTTAGAAGTTTATATTGATATACAAGATTTCAAAGCAATAGTTTTGAAGATTATGTGGGTAGTAGAAAATAAAAATACCTTTGATTCTATGTATACTTTCATGAACACTGATAAATGCAGTTTTTGTTGCAACAAATTTATGAGAGAGAATTGTTTTTAACAAAGACTTTAAGGTTCGCAGTTCAACTGATTAATTCCGGACGCGTCAACTGCTGTCATTAGCCCCGTAGTGTAGGGCATGATTTTCTTTGCGGGTGATGGCGGTCATCTTCCCTCGCTGGATAGCGAGATCCAGCACCGACGTACCCGGGTTGCCGTCGCCTTCCGGTTTCCCCAACCAAGGTATCTCCCACCAGTTGGGCACCGCCGAGCCACAACAAGCTCTAAGCTTCCAATTGGTCTCAGAGCATGAGTGGTTGTGAAATGCATGGAAGTGGGTGGGTGAATGTGTGTTAGGGGGGAGAATGAGACAAAGAAAAGGAAGGAACGATCGCGCGCAATCGTTCCGTTTGTTAGGTTACCATTCCGGTATTCGCCTGGAGTTGATGAGGGAAGCAACGATAAACTACTGATCAGAGCATCCGGCCGCTAGAATTCTCCTCCAGACAGCGGCTGAACTCGACGTGGCTATCTAGCTAATATCGAAAATCCAGTCAGAGTCATGGTTCCTACTAGGACCTCCCGGTCTCAGATATTGAAGTGATATCAACATTGATGGCTTGAGCAACCTACAGCGTTGCGCAATTCAAACAGGTTGCTGCGCCTCCACAGAAACGTCTACGTGTGCAACGACTCTGGGAATTCCTTACTTTTTTCGTGTTATAGGTGAAATTCGATTTATTTCCTGTGCGAAAAAAACACACACACTAGAAAAGCGTGTTTTCACACTGCCGCTTTCAATCCCGTCCCTGGAAGAGCCATTTATACCCCACTTTCTGGAAGATTTTTTCTTTCAGAAAAACAGGAAATTATTATCAAATTCAACATATAGTCTGAGGTATATTTTTTTCTCCAAAGTCGTTCAAGATCCAAAGTGAAGGGGAGAGATGGCTGGGTCAAGAGTGTTTCAAAGAAGTGCACCTAGGAATTGCGACCAAAAAAATCGCATGGAATATGCGTAGAGGCTTGTCCTAATGATTCATTGCAGCAAATGAGATAATTCAAGAAACGAATGATATCTTCTCCTTATCTCTCTCTCTCTCTTATATATATATATATACACTATATATATTATAATATATATTACATATATATATACATATATAATATAATATATATATAACATTATATATATACAATATATCATACTATCATATATATGACAATATATATACATATAATATACATATATATACTATATATAATATACATCATATATTTACATATATATATAACATATATATATACATATATAACATATACATAATATATACACATATATATAATATATATACATAGGCAAAAAAAACACATATTAATATATATACTATAGATACATATATATACAATTATATACCAGACCACTGAAGAGCCAAAAGACTGCGTACACCTTTTTTTGGCCTAATACGTGTAGGGCCCCCACGAGCATGTAGAAGTGCCGCAACACGAGGTGGCATGGACTCGACCAATGTCTCAAGTAGTGCTGGAGGTAACTAACACCATAAATCCTGCACCAAAATTCCCCTCATATCTGGGGATTTTGGTGGCCAGGGAAGTGTTTAAATTCAGAACAGAATTCCTGGAGTCACTCTGTAGAAATTCTGGACATGTGGGCTGAGGCATTGTCGCCCAAGCTGAAATCGCCCAAGCCGTCCAGATGCACAATGGACATGAATAGGTGCAGGTGATCAGACAGGATGTGTATGTGACAGTGTACATGTTCCCTGTCAAGAGTCGTATCTAGACGTATGAGGGTATCCTATCACTCCGACTGCACACACCCCATACTATTACAGCGCCTTTACCAGCTCGTACCCTGTTGACATGCAGGGTTCATGGATTCATGAGGCTGTCGCCTTACACGTACATACCCATCCGCTCGAAACAATGTATAAAAAGACTCGTCAGAACTGTTATGGTGTTTCCAGTCATCAACAGTCTAATGTCTGTGTTTGCGGACCATGGCGAGGTGTAAAACATTGTGCCGTGTAATGAAGGGTACACGAGTGGGCCTTCGGCTCCAAAATCCCATATCGATAATGTCTCGTTACATGGTTCGCACGCTAACACTTGTTGATGGCCCAGCAATGAAATGAGCAGCCATTTTAGGAAAGTTTGCACTGCGGTCACGTGTAATGATTCTTCTCAGTCGTCAACGATTCTGCTCTTGTATACATTATAATTTGCCGATGACCAAGTATTAATTGCAGAAGGTGCGGACGATTTAAGTTTCATGATATGTAAACTCAATGAACACTTTTTAAAAGCAGGACTTGATATTAAGACGGAAAAATCTGAATCGATCTATTTGCGCCCCAACGATGCTGAAAGTTTGATGTTTTACCGGATCCCCGATATTCACGGGACACTCATGAAATGGTCGTACGGGAACATCCAAATTTCATCGCAACCTCGAAGATGGTATGCCCCATCTCTCTGGCGCCAACTATAACACCACATTCACGCTCTCTGAAATCGTGATAACCTGCCATTGAAGCAGCAGTAACTGATCTAACAACTGTGCCAGCCTCTGGTTGTTTTATAGTCACTGCTGACCGAAACGCCGTGTTCTGATTGGTTCCAGAACTTTTTATTTCAATACGCATGGCTACACCTGCTCAATATCTATAACCCAAAAAGTGTATGTGCTGTTAATACTATTGGAACTTCACTACATGGCGCTGTAGAACAAAACTAAATATTCATGTCTATACAACCCGCAACACTCAGCAGCATTTTTTGAATCTTTATCGTTAAATAATTCCTAAGCAAAGCGTTTAGGGCATTAAAAGCTACGATTTTGAGGCAAAAGTCCTGAAAGGAACATACCTCTCATCGTAATATACACTATGAGATCTTCTTGAACTTTCTATTACATTTTTGCTGATCCAGCGTTTCTCGTTCTTACCCTACCTGCTCAAACGTGCAATAACTGCAACTAAATCTGAATGAGAGGGACAGAGAGAGACACAGACAGACATTGACACACACACACACACACACACACAAGAGTCAGGCTGAGATAGGAACAGAGAGACAGAGAGTGAGAAAGCGACGGAGAGAGCGCGATGGACAGAGAGAGCGTGACGGACAGAGAGAGCGCGACGGACAGAGAGACGGAGAGAGAGATGGAGAGAGAGATGGAGAGAGAGACGGAGTGAGAAACGGAGTGAGAGACGGAGTGAGAGACGGAGTGAGAGACGGAGTGAGAGACGGAGTGAGAGACGGAGTGAGAGACGGAGAGAGAAGATCTACAGCTCTCGTATCTATTCCCAGTCAGTAATGGTCTTCGTCAACGTAGCTGTCTTTCCCCAACACTGTTGAAAATATATCTGCATCAAATTTTACAGCAGTCGGAGAAACAATGCAGAGTAATGGGAATGACGATCGGAGAGAATAATTTGTATACATTATATTTTGCCGATGACCAAGTATTAATTGCAGAAGGTGCGGACGATTTAAGTTTCATGATATGTAAACTCAATGAACACTTTTTAAAAGCTGGACTTGATATTAAGATGGAAAAATCTGAATACTTGGCAGTTGGTAAAAATGAGATGGAAGATCTTCTGGAAAATGGAGGGAAAATGAAAGGAGTAAACAAATATAAATACCTTGGTGTACTTTTTTACAAAAAGGAAAATAGCCAAGAACCAATTGAGAGACGAATAAGCTTGAACAGAAACCTGACCCGCAGTGTAAACTCTGTCTTATGGAAAAAATCCATCACTAACACTACTAAAAGACGTCTTTACTCCACACTAAGAGTGTTACAACGTACGGTTCAGACGTTTGGGAGGTTGATGAAAGAACAAGAGGGAAGCTGCTGGCCCTTGAAATGGTTGCTATTATAGCAGACGTGATCGAATCAGGAACGACGATATAAGAAAGAAAGTGGAAGTAAAGAAATCTATTCTTGACGAAATAGAGAAAAAACAAATCGCCTGGTACTGTCATGTTATGCGAATGACAGACGAAAGATGGCCAAAACGAGTCCTGCAATGGGTGCCGACAGAAAGACAGAAGAGAGGAAGACCCAGACTTGCATGTCATCAAGAAGTGCAAGAGGCTATGACGGCAAGAGAAATGGAAGATGATCTATGGTCAAATAGAGAGGCATAGAGACAGAGAGCGAAGAAACGGCGACAGCTGTAGAGCAACACTCTACTATATATATATATGTTCTTTATCAAATTTAGTATATGTAAAGTTGTAAAATAAAATCCATTCATTCATTCATTCACTACAAAGACTTGAAATGTGAGTGAAACATACATTACATTTCTAAATATTTCGGATATGCAATCGCGAAGTTCAACAACACATCATTTTATTTAGATGTTTTGTTCAAATGGAATTAAACAAAGTTGAAGTGAATTTTCAATTTCCTTCTACTATTACTTGTAAATTTTAATGGTTTTGTAGGTAAATTATATCGATACATATAATTTTGAATACTGTAATATGAAGCAAATTTTCTTGGTAAATTTTTCTCTTACACAATTTGAATTTTTATTAGTGTTGGGAGTTTCAAGTAATGTATAAGTTAAGTAGCAAACTTTAGTATTAAATTTGGTAAGGTACTTTTTTATTTTTTCTTACTTTTTCCTTTCAAGATTTTTCCAATCATTCATTGTATCTCAAAAATTTTTCTGGCAAAAATTATTGATCCTGTAATCAATAACATGACTTTATTGAATATAGCATGATTCGACATTAGATACTGCATTATTTTTTATGTTGCAATGGTGGCTGTGTTGAACGGAAGACTTTTTATTTCCTAAATGTGGAATTTTTTTATGAATATTATTTTATGTATTGTTGTAGAAGTGTACGCTTCCATTATTTTTACATATGTTTCTAGAAATCGCATGTATGCTAGAAATCGTCACTCAGTCGTCATCTTGATGAGGAGACGCACATGCTATTAACAATTCAGTTAAATTTCTGAATGTTGATTTTTAATGATAATCTTAAAAAACCAAATGCGAATTAATAAAGTTGTTTGTTTTATATATATATATATAAATATATATATATATAAATATATTGTTTTATGTATATATATATATATATATTGTGACGTACCTGGTAAACGGTAACTCTCACACAAATAAAATTGATATAAGGATGGGTACATTCTCGTGAATTGGGCTTTCCAGGGGTTTGACGCTGCATTGGAAGAATGATGAAGAAACTCTTTTGTGCAATTAAAAAGTTTAATGATTGGAAACACTATGTACAACATTCTTTAACAATACCTAGGCGCTAAAGGCCTTAAGTGATTCAATACACAGAACGCTACCTTGAGGCTTTCGATGACCACGGCTGGCTGGAGGCGAGCGGGGCCGCCGTGGCAACGGCGGCGGCGTGTGTTCGGCAACTTAGGTCCACCTTCGAAGTTTGTCGGGAAATCGCTCTCCCCTCGGCGGTCGACTCCGCTAGCCCCCCCAAACGCAATGGCCAACGAGGCTTCGCCGGGTCCACCCCCCCCAACAGTTACAAGCAATGTCACATATACTAAGCAGTGCACAACGCGCATTGCGTCCCGTCGGGCAAGTTCGATCACAGCAGTTCTTCTCAATCCCACTCGAATGTTTGCAACGGTGCGCGCCCGCTGCCTGCATCACACCGGGCGGACATGGAACGAACGTTGTCTGTCGGCCACTCAAACTCCAGTATATACTGTTTTCAGCTGATCTCCGTCCTGGTGGCACTTCCATTTCTCCTTACTCAATCCGTGATTATAATTTTTAATCACCTATACCTTATCTCTCCCACTTTAATGGCTACAATCAATCCACCTGTTGCGTAATATCACTATAACTTGCTTGGGGCAAGGCACGTCCCGTCCGTTGTTGCGCTCGAGCAGCTCTTGCCCTACCTGCCAAACCGTCACACGCCTGCGCCCGTCTACCCACGATTTGACCGTTGGTGCAGCGGCGAGGCGGCGGCGGCGTTACTACACTGACCGATTTAGTGCCTTTTTTAATTAGAATTAGTAATCACATTTTGATTGTTACTAATGCAGAAAGATTCTTCGTTCAATATATATATATATATATATATATATATATATATATTATTGGTAACATCATGTTATATTTCCACTGGTTGTCCTCGATTGCTTAAGGTAATTACTCGGATGTTGTGTAATGTTTGTAAGCCCAGGAGCATTAGGCTCTAAAATATTGGAAACATTCAATAATTGATGTGAATATAATTTGGTGTGGACCATCGTAGTTCATGAAATTTGAATTGCTCCTTGCAATTTGTTCTTTGAATCTGACCAACCGTTGTGCACAGGTTTATTCTTACTGAACCCTCAAAGTATATGAAATCATATCTGATTTTTTAAATTATTTTATTTTAAAACGCATAAACTACTGAGATCATAAAATTAACACATTAATAAAATGCAATTACAAATCTGTGAAAATATCGATATTTTTACAAAATCTTATCAGTTTTTCTTAATAACTTGGCAATGATAAAATTGCAGTAAAATTTTTGTATCCTAGCCACCTTTTTCTGTCTTTATTGTGAATGGGGGCAATCCAGAAGGATGTGCTTTATAGACAGAACAGTATTGCGGATTGTTCAAGTAGGTTGCGGAACTTTTTCAATTAAAAAGTTATGAGAAAATTGATAATGATTTGATCGAATTCTTAACTGAGCAACTTGTTCTTGACGATTAAATGAGAGATAGACATTGCTACAAGTCCAAATAAGTTATATTGTTAAGAAATTTGCTGAATTTTTCATTTAGCCATGATTCGTGTCAATTTTCATTCTTTAATATCAAAAAATGTTTATGGTTGATTCTGTGTGACAAGTACATTATGTTTATGATCAATTAATTTGATATTGTGTTTGTGCTCTTCTATTCAGTTATAGAGCGCGTTTGGTGGTATCAACATACATAGAATCTCATCCCATTGCTTTACAGATAATTTTGTAAGTAACGTCTTAGTTCCAAGGCTGTGGGACCTTTTGTGATGAATCAACGTAGTTCATTACAAATTTTAAAAAACACCCACACTCCAAATTTATTCAATCAAATAATCTTGCGGTCTATGGTAGTGTAAAAAGGTATCATTACGTAAGGTTTTCTTTCAGTGGAAACTTCTACAGTATGTGATGTAGGATCGAAATTTAATTTAAATTGATTAATCATTTTTAGAATGTACTTTTAAATGAAATCGTCTGAAAGTACGCGAGCTGCAAGGCCTACTAAAATACGTCTTGTTCCGAACCAATATACATCAAATAGGTACCTCAAATGGTAAATATATGCCTAAATTTCTCAAAACTAAAACTATTCTTAAATGGAAACGAAAAAATATTGAACGTAACATGAGGATAAAGGAGTACTACTGCACTCGTAAATAAGAAAACTCCCTCTTGATCTCTAGATATCTAGAATGTCTAGATGAATTATGCTCTAAGATGTAGATAATTTCTAAATTTTTGGCATTATGTTTATTATCTGCCAAAAGAATTTCTCTATGCATCAAGTTATAAATAATAAAATTTTTTTGAGATTCTGGAAGGGAAGAATAAAATTTAAGTACTCTACAAATACTAGTAGCTTTCCGACACCAGTTAAATGAAAGCCTTTAGTCAGTTCTTGTGATTGTTAGATCCAAAAACTTGAAACTATAATTCATCTTAATTTCATGCTCAAAATTAATATGGTTATTATAACTATTGAAGATGTCTAATAGATCAGGTATATTGTCTTTGGTAGTGATACAAATGCGGTCAACCACATATCTGATATAATGTAAAGGGAGGTTGACTAATTTATATTTAATTTACTTCCAATGTATTTCCAAATTCCTGATTTGGCATTATTACCAAATTGATCCGATTAAATTTAAAAATTGTTATGTATTAATATACATTTATAATTTCATTTGCCCAAATCGTACAAATTTGAAGAAATTTTAAAACTTAACCGTGGAACTTACATGTAATTTGCATTAAATCAATAATTTCCAGCACCTGACAATTGATTAATTTGTGTTTTCTGGCGTGTCAACCGCTAAGATCATTAACCCTGACAGTGTAGTGCATGTTATTTTTCGGGGGTTGGCGGGAGTTAGCGAGAAGGTTAGCCGGTGTTTCCCCCATCCAGGGATAACCTCCAGAGGGCCACTGTGCCAGCCGGGACAAGCTCTTAGCTCCCAATGTATGAGATAGTGAAGTGCTTGTAAAGGGAGGAAGGGACAGGAAAGAGGAAGGAAAAATCGCGTGTGGCAGACAGAATATACTGAAAACAGCGAAAAACAAATTTGGCTTGTTGCGCCAAGTCAGGCGTCAGAACGGCAAGCATAGCGAAGCGAGGCCCTAGCTGGGGCGATGGGCGATGTCCCCAGAGCATCGTAACCGTAAGCGCCCACCGCGAAGCCCCTGAATAATTGACAGCTTCTGATGGCGCGGGCCAAGTTCCCTGTTGTTGGGCTGGAACCCACGAGAACGATTCCCCGAAGCCGCCCGGCGCCGCGAGCCGCGACTCGGAGGGTGGGCACGAGGTGCCTCCCTCATCCGCACTGTTTTAATCCCCACTTCTACGGCTGCTACTTCTCTGGGTTTCTCCCGAAGACTTCCGGTCTCAGATAAACTATCCGGGCTTCGGGTTAATATGAAAAATCTCATTGTCATATGATAGTTTTACTTTGTACAAAAGGCAATTGAAGTAGATTTTTCAACTTCAAAATAAATGTGGTTAGCTTACTATTGATAACACGTAACGTACGAATAATACGTATTCCAATTAGTATGTTCAAAAATGCTCAAATAATTGTGT
Organism: Gryllus bimaculatus; assembly: GCA_017312745.1. Classification (NCBI taxonomy): domain Eukaryota; kingdom Metazoa; phylum Arthropoda; class Insecta; order Orthoptera; family Gryllidae; genus Gryllus; species Gryllus bimaculatus. The sequence goes on from BOPP01000008.1 coordinate 16,618,923, forward strand.
TTTTTGAGATTGCGGTCCATTACTCTAACATTTAAAAAGTAAATTTTATCTCTCTTATCTTATCTTACTTCACAATGCATCTGTTCAGACATTGCAATGTGTATAATGAAGAATAAATAAAAATAGCAATAAAAACCCATTTTACACCTATATTGAATGTTGAAAGTAATATTCAATTCGATTTGCTAAATAAATTTTAAATTTAAATATCAATTTGAAATTATTAAATATCAGCAACACCTCACCACAAAATAATATCTACGTTCAGACTAGTTTCAATAGGTGGCATACTAGATTCAATAGGTGGCAAGTGTATCATTACGACCACGGTCTTTGCCACAACTGTTTATGAATGACTGTTATATAGATATGTCTTTATTATGTTTAAATTTTTAATGATGAGAAAATAAAATGTAATATCTAACATTATCCTATCAGAAAGGACTAGGTTTTTATAAATTTTAAAAACAAATATAAATAATTTTGATATAATTTCTGATGTGACTATATGGTCTATAATTGTGACAAGTAAGAAGTTTCACTATTTCAATCCATAATAAATATTTGCAGTTCTCAAATTCGGTATTGCCACTCCAAATAACATTATATAAGTTACCATTGGCCAGCCCTGGATAACAATGTCGGTTAACATTGCTTTTAACGATCTATTATAATAGTGCTAAACCAGAATCTTTGTAATTTCTGTGTTATGATAAAAACTTATTCCACAAATCCTTTAAATATCTTAAAATAATTAATTTTTTGCATTTCCAATTACAAAAACCAATTTATTTTGTAGAAAATGAAATATGTTGTTTTTTGTAAACTTAACGTCCAGGTTCTTGTAAGTTCACTGGTTCACTCTGAACGTGGACTGTATTGCTGGGAATTTCTTTATTGGTACCACATGTACTCCCAAAAATTACCACCTGATTTCGATACGCATGTTCTTCTCAGGGAAGACATGATATTGGTATCTCTTTTTTACTAGTGTTTCCTGGTGAAAACAATGTGAAATGTTTCTGGGGAGAAATCTGTGGAAGTAATTAATTTTGCATGGAAATCTAAATATTTTTCACGGAAAATCTTGCAGTCTTCAGGTTATAGTAAACTATATGGATCTGACTGAAAAGAGCTACTTCAAAAATATCAAAAAAATATTGAGTTATGATAATAATTTAAATGAAGTAAACGTTTAAAATATATCGACTATTTTCTGCAACAAACATTTCCTTATCTCGTCAAACAATAACCTGTGCCGCTACTGACACAAACACGCTTTAGCACTAGATTTGTGAAGCACAGCAAAGTTGCATCTAAAAAAAGTCTACATAAAATATTGATTCAGCCAATCATGCAAAAAATACACGGATATATAACATTACGGATAAAAGCCAACACACAAATAATTTTTGATTTCAGAATATAAATAATTCAACAAAAAAATAATGTACAGCACCAATCACTTTTGTTCTTCCCTTGTCAAAATGAACCTGAGAACCAGGATCTGGTGTGCAAGGGATGAATCGCAGAGCAACTGAACTCCTCGCCAACACGGGGTGCGCACTTGTCTCCGTCTCTGCCATCACACGCGCCTCTTCGCCGCTGCCGCGAGCCGCTGCCCCTTCGCCGCCTTGTTAAGGGCGTTGCCGTCCACATTACGGAGACTTACGCACTCGCTAGCGCTCGCATATAAATACACGCTTGATGAGGCGGCGGCTGCCGTGGGCACGGGCGCGTCGCCGCGCGGCGAGTCCCCAACGCGACGTCCGGGCGCAGGTGACGATTAGACGTCCATTAGCGGATGCACGGCCCCTCCCGCGCTTGCCAACGCGCGCCTGCTCGCTCGCCCGCCTGCTCGCGCTCGCCTGCCCACTCGCGCCCATCCATCCTCGCCCGCCGCGCTCGCCCGTCCGCGCTCGCCCGCCCGCCCGCCGGTTGGCGCCAGCTTGCCCACCAACCCACCCTCCGCCCGCCCGCTCACTCGCATTCGCCCTCGCCTACCGGCTCGAACTCGCCCGCCCGCACCCTGCGCTCGCTCGCTCGCCCGTGGAAATGACAGGGGCGGCAGCGGTTTCGCGTTTTTCGCTGAATTAATAATACTGTAATTCCTAGCTATAACGTTTCTCGAAAGGTGGGTCTAAAACCACTTCATGAAAGACGGAGGCAACGTAAAATAACTCATACCCCTACTTGGAGAAAATTGCTAGATAACATGCTCTCTGGTGAAACTAGTGGTAATCATATACATACGGAGAATGAAGAAGAGTGCACAAAATGACGAGTCCGTTATGAATTAATATTCCCAACATTATATAATTCATAGGAAGAACAAGTTCACTTATGTAGCAATACATTGGGAGAAAATTGTTTTGTTTTGCTGACAATACTTTTTCAAATTCAATCCAAAGCGAAAAGAGTTTAATAGTACTGGATCCAAAATATATTTACGAATGTCCAAATTCAAAACGTTCCAACACTGACTCATAAATGGCTGCGCCATACAGGAATTCCTCCTTTGAAATCTAAACCGCTTATTAGCCGACCTCCGCGCAGTGCCCGATTTTAGTGTGACCCGGTATTGAAAGGTCGCTGGCCGTGACGGCGCGTCGTGGCACCGAAGCGGAAGCGTTCAGGGGCGGGAATGGGGCGGCGAAGACAGGATGAAGTTCGGGTGACGGGGTCGGCGAAGTCACGAGGGTGGCAGCCGGCCAGACGGCGGCTACCCAAACACACGCGCGTCCACACGCACTCGCCAGACACGCCCCAAGGCCCAGGCACGTCGACACGAGCCCTCGTACGACGGCACCGCAACAGGAAAATATCGCACTTTTTTTTTATTCAAACTCTTCAGGATTTGCGATGAAGCAGACATTTCCTCCTTTTTCTAGCTCTACACTCTCCTGCAGTTTTTCACATTATATCTCTGTATTGACTGCACTGACGAAAGCTTTTCTTCATTATAGTGATGGGTCATTCAGAGACCGGGAATATTCAACCGTCTAGTCGTAAGGATGGAACTGAGGGCAACATAGTGAAGAAACAATTGTGAAGGGCGCGGGCGCGTGCCCTAGTGAGACACAGCTCAGACATTCACCAGAACGAATGGGAGAAAACCACGGAAACGCCCGTTTACAGCATTCGACTTCTCAAATTCTCTCCCTGGCAGTGCTTGGCGGCGACTCAGATACAACAAAAATGTGTAAGAAAGACATAACATTAATTACATATAATTAGAAAGTTATTTTCAGAGTCTTTGGAAACTGCAAACTGATCCATGTGGGCACAACATTGGAGATTGTAGTTCGTGTAATTGATTGATTATTGTATATTAGGGTAGGTCTAATATTTAAGTGTCATTTCATTGTTTGCTAAGGAACGAGTATTTTTTTCTTTAACCATTTCATTACAACATTATAAAAATATGTAACGCAATCAAACGTTCCAAGCCTAATAGAATTTTTTAGAAACATATTTTTTACAGATACATACAGATACATATTTTTTACAATTATTTTGTAGTTTAAAATAGCAGGATTTAAAAGTACGTTACTTTAAGAAAGCTGGAAATGGAGGTACTTGTCATACGAATAACCTGCGCTAGTAAAATTAGATATCGTAATAAACTTGTCTTTTCAACATTTGTACCGTTTAACAGTTGATTGCCACTCCCGGTAGCTCAATCGTTAAGGTCGTGGCGATCTCGGATAGAAGGATCGCGGGTTCGAATTCCGCATTGGGCATGGTTGTACGTATTAGTGATCGTCCTTTCACCCCTCATTACCATCCTAGCTCTTCATGAAAGAAGTATTAATAATTTCCCGCTCAAGCAAGAGGCCCTTGCCCTTAATGCGATGTGCAGTTGGCTCAAAATAATTTTAAAAAATATAAAACCCTTGATTCATGCGAATTTGTTGGTTTATTATGTTGTTACAGCGAAAGCAAATCTGAGCATTTGCTATCATATACGACGTTCATCGTCGCGGGTCCTGGCGGCTGCGACTCGAACGATGACGTCACAATATGAGGTGCAATACCTGCGTCTCTAGACTGCCTTGCTTAAAGATGTCAACATCAGTGTTGCCAACGTCGTGAAAGAAAAAAAATTGCGGTATTTTGCTAAAACTTTGTTTGGGTACGAGTGTTTAATCAATGCCAGTTATATAAATCGATATAGGAAGCGTTGGTTTAATTCCTCACTAAGAATGCAGCACCTAAACACGAAAAAACACGTTTTGGAAATTTCTTTGACTCTTCTAGCCGGATCCGAAAACATATTATCAGTTCCCCATCAAGTGACCGAGTCGCGTCGAATGACACCTCATACGTCTCAAGTGGTCTAGCCGCCAGTGACGGAATCTCACACATCCGCACACTCAAGAGTTTTCCGCGAATACTGTATACTGATATGTGGAAAATGCTCCGCCGGGACTCAAACCTAGGATCGATTTCTGTCTCTCCAAACTACGCCAACAAAACTTCACTTTAACTAGATCTAGAGTCAGAAGATCAAACACTGTTCATTGGAAACAGTGTCCGAATAATGATTCCCTTGCATAGAGAATGTATGTTAAAGAAAGCGAAAAATATACCATGGGACTGCGAAGATGTAAATTATAATAACGTCTAGGTATACACAAAAACAACTAATTCAGCACATAAATAAAATATTCATATTAACAAAGAACAAAAGCGTCTAAATAGCAGTGATTTACATTTGAAAGCAACAGTAAACAACTAATTACCTACAACTTTTACAAAGTTTTTGTTCGAATTTTCACTGAAAGGGGAGGTAAAATGAGTTCCTGCAAATACTGGCATTATTTATAGGTTGTCGAATGAATTTTCGATTCGCAAATGAAATACGTGTAATTTATTTTAGCATTGAAATGTTCAACCATATTAACACGCCAGTTATTTTAGGGGTGACGAAATCAATTCAATACGCTAAAAATACAAAATTCGAGCTAGAAACAGCTCGGAGACACTCTTGTATTAATAGTACCTTGATTATTAAAGAAAAAAATTGAAGCGGGCCAAAATACAACTCAGAGTATGAAAGATTCGTTTAGTAACTAATTAGTGTAAAGTATTAGCGAGTAAGTTTTGGACAATCTTCTAAGATATTAGTTTCTGACGAGATATTAAATATCACTTTTGTATGCGTCTGATGCATTCAAATCCCGCATTCACCTGTACAAAGTAACTGTGTTTTCATAAAAATTTCAAGCAATATATTCAGGAAAATATTTTGAGACGCACTTTATCTCTGAAATTACTGCTTCCTTCTACTGCTCCTACTTCTCGTAATCCTTTTTACATCAATATTATTAAGGATGCCGTCAGATGTTAACTATTCATGGATCTCCTTGCTTCAACAAAACCTATGAATCAAACTGCCGATTTCATAATACATCTATGATATATAACTAACACAACTGGCCTCCCGCTGTCGGATCTTGACCTGACAGCGCAGGCGGAGGCGGCGCCGATCTTCCACTCCCGAATAGGGTCGCTCGGTGGCCCTCGCAGCGTCCACCGCCTCCGCCGCCTTCACCTCCGCCTCCGCCGCCACCAACGCCGCCGCCTTCTCCTCCTCCGCCGCCTCCATCGCGGCGACCTACAGCTCGCGGCGGAAGCTACGGGATCGGCGCGGGGCGGCGCGGCGGTTGGCCGGCCCGCGGCGGCCCGAGTGATCGCCGCTCGCGCGAGGGGCCTCTTCGGCGAAAGGGTAGCCACAACCGCCTCCTCCTTCGCCGCCACCGCCGCCCGCAGAGAAGATGTTCCGATTACAGTTATCGCCGGGAGAGATCGCGCAACCGACCGCTCCCACAAACAAGAGACCTAAGAGCGGAGGAAGCGGAAGCTAGAAAAACACACAAATCAAATCAGAACAAATAGGGAGGTAACGAGGGCTTTGCTAGATACAAATTTATACAGCGTGCCGCGAACTAGGAACTAAGCATGTTTTTTTAGAAATCCCAATTCGGCATCATTTGTGACAACGATTTTTTTTCTACTTCCTTATATCCAATAATACTGAAGGCACGATTCATGTGGATGACATGCGTTTCTTTCTAACATGAGAACGATATTTACATATGCATCGTGAATCCAAAAACACCATATTGAGCCACTTCAAAACCCAGACTTAAACTGCGCTTCCTGGGGAGAGCAAATAACGCCTTTTGCAGTCGTTGGGGGCGCAGAGAAAAGGGCACGCCAAGAATGAATGAGCAGAATGCACGGCGAACAGGTTCAGCGAATGGAGACATATGACTATGCTAAGCGTCTACCTACGCGAGGCAAGCAGACAGCTTAGTGGGCAGTGACGTGCTGCAGGGAGGGGGAGGACTGGAACAGGGGAGATGAACGAACGAACGAACGAACGGGCGAGAGCAAGGAATGACCAAACTCGGCTGCTTCCGGGAATCACAGTGGCCGAAGAAAGGGAAATATTGCAATGATCCATACCGCCTTTGTCATGAATTGTGTTTGCGCCGCCACACAAGTTGCTTCCGTAGTCTCACTGTTCATGCCCCTTCCCTCACTCATGACCAAACCGTCGCCGAGCAGTCCCGCTGAACCGCGACAACCCAGTCTCTCTTCTGTCTGACCGCTTGCCAACTCCGGAGCACCCCCTCGCTATACGTGCTCCGCCTCCTTGAATGCCCTTTTAGCCACCCAAGGAAGTTCGCAAAGCGACTCAAAAGACCCACGTTAGCTCTGATGTACTTTTGCTAACGACTATAGCAAACACACGATACACTTTTTCGTACAAAGAGGAGAGAAGGGAGAAGAAAATACAGATGAACGGATGTATACAAATTTTCTGATGGACTACATAATATAAAAGCTCTTTCAAAATACTTAACATTATTCTGAATTGTACTGTATAATATTTTTCGATATCTACTTTTCCATTACAATAGACTGTGGTGACACACCATCCAAACATTCGGTTTTAGAAAGTAACGAAGATGAAGTTTTGCATATTAAAGGAGCCCTGTGCAGTAGGTGCGGGCGCTCGCCAGTGCTCAGGAGCAGGGAAATGAGCGCTCGAGTTTTGACCTTGGCGGCAGGCCGCAAGCGCAGCTCGTGATCGTAACTCGGACGCGTTCACAGGGACGTCAGGGCCGTAATAGTGTTTGGCATGCAAAGGAACAAAGAAGCCGGTCGTTGTACTGCCAAAAGCTGGGAGTTTATTAATCGCGTTGTTTTGTTGTTGTTTTTCATCAATTTTGCGTCAGAAAGCGTCGTGTTCGTAAAGATTATTTAGGGTTCTCACGTAAATTTCCTCTACTCGGCGAATATTTTCGGTAAGTCAAACGGAGCGTGTCATAAATAAATGACAAACATTAATTCCCACGTGAATACAAACATTAGAGAATCGATTCTTGCTGATTTTAATGGACTTTTCACTAATATGAGAAATTAGATCCTTTCTGTTCAAAATAATTTTGTTGCAAAAATTCGCAAAAGGAATTTGACCATATTCTAAATCCTAATTATAGAATTCGTCAAGATAAAACAAAGACATCTAATTTACCTGCTGTAGACTTTATCAATAATGCCGAAAATGTGTGTTCTTCTCCATTTTTAACCTCAACCACTTGCCTCCCAAAGAACTGTCTTTCCCTTCTTTTTCACCCCTTTCGAGAACAGCTAGTCGACCGTTCTTCGTGAACACAAACCAGCTTGAATGAGAAATTTCGTGAGCGGGCCTTGGTAAAGAAACTATTTAATTCAATTACCCCTTCGGAACTACAAAGATTCCATACTTAGAAAGACTATCCGCCTAATTTCTGCAGATAACGTAAAACATAAACCTAAAAATTCCTTCATTGATCCGGAGAGTAAGACAGGTTAAAATGATGCCTCTCTTTTGCTGCAAAACAGTTGTAATACAGAGCATAGCATTAAATAGTAATCAGCAAGAAGAAATCGCTCACTCTGAAGTTTTTCATTCCCCACAATTACATAATTCTGCTATTACAATATATCGTAAGACAGCATTCGGTTCCATGTTGCAGCATTGCATTTAACATTTGAACTTGAAACTTATATACTGAAAAACATTTTTTTATGCCCATGTTGCATCAAATAATCGTCATAGTTTTGTCACTTAAATAATTTGAATTTCTTTGCATTATAATGGACAAACTATAGACAGCTCTACTTCTCACAAAATGTGAGAATATCTATTCCTTCGTCTATTTCAGTTTTACGCAATCAAATCCCCATATTTATGGTTCTGAATTAAAAAAAAGTGTTCAGAAAGTGGTAAAATAATGTGATGAGTCATCGTCCCTTAAACACGGGTATTTCTGAAACATGAAATCATCCATCGCAGTCGTAGAAAGATCCGCTTGTGGTCGTGTTTTGTTGTAAATGATAAACGACTACATGTAATGTAAAACCACTGCTAATTCCAACCTTAGTGTTGGGATTCAAATCCTGGTACCCAAAAACGGAAGGCGGATGCTATAATTGTAACGGTTTTCCCCAGCAGCTAAAAAAGTTCTCAGTTGACGGAGTGAAGTCGCACATGTTGGGGAGATTCTTCGAATGAGCAATGCGTCATACTCGTACAGCCTTTGACTTTGCAGAGAGCTGTGACATCGACGGGACAATATCCCGCGCGTGGAGGTGACTATCGCAGGCCCTTGTGCCTCCATCTCGTATTACTAGTCTTGTTACTAGTTTTGTTACAGCATTTTTCTTGATTCTTGTATGTATGTAAATGAATCATAATGAGTTGAAACGCGAAATTGGCTGATTACGTTTTAATATAGCAATTTTTAGTTATTTTAACAATAATTTAATAGCTTGATACCGCGAAATTTTCGTTAAATATTTCAATAATTAAATTTTTTCAAAGAATTGCCACTTCACTAGGATTCGAACCCGGGTCTCCTGGTTTACGCCCAGTTGTTCTAACTATTAAGATTCTAAGACAACCGATTCCTTGAACAGGTTCTTAAATCTGCTGTAGTGCCCGTTATTATATATAATTGTCACCACTCTGTCACCTTTTTTGAACGCATTTACGCTTGGAAATAAGTTTCGCAGATGTAAAGAATACCAAGGGACAGAATGGCGACATAGTTAAATATTTCGTATTTGGCAATACAGTTCAAATGTACGTCCTGAGAATATGGATTTGCTCGCTGTTGAATTCATGGATACCTTGAGATTTAGCTCAACTTAGGTTTGTGCATAAACTGAATACTGATAGAAACGTATCACCTTACTCTGAATTCACTTTCACTTTTACTAATATTCCTTCTCTAAGTACGTGAACATGATAGCATTTAATGTTCATATATCCGTACGGTTTGCTAGATGTCCATTACCTATTACATGCTCGAACCGTTGAAGCGTTACGCGTCTTTAATATGATTCTTTACTTGTCGTTGGATTGATTTCTTTTGCTCTAGATAAGCACGAGTGCTTATTCCTTATCTTTTTCTTTCTTTCTTTCTTTCTTTCTTTCTTTCTTTCTTTCTTTCTTTCTTTCTTTCCTGCATTCCTTTACTCATTACTACATTCCAAACTCTGTTGATTGGCTCCGCAGAGTATTTCTGAAAGGTTAACTTTACCACAGCAGATACAAAAATCATGTTTAGCTGTGGCCATTATTTGATTTGCATGATCTGGATTTCAATTGATTATCCAGGTGGCACAAGCTGTCAGACTACACTTTTTATACTTTGTTGTTTTTTGTTGTTTTGTCTGAGCATTTCTGAATAATTTTGTTGATATTCAAAGTTTGTGTTAATGTGAAAGTGTTCTGTACCATTCCCTTTGAAACCATCTTGGATGTTTCCAATGTGGTGGATTTCTGGGCAATTGCGTCAAAATTAGATATCTGTGATTAAAAAAATTGCCTCGTAGACGAGTAAATTGAATTCAAAGGAAAAATAACAGCAATCGATGATTTGCAATCGATACCTCCTTTATGCATGTTATCTACTCTACTAAATTAGGTACGTTTCCCTAATCAACAGTTAATTTAATTTCAAGCTGGATGGCGTGTGTACTCTTGATTTTCAGTTATCGATTGTACTGAGCATTCGAATATCTCCCACATCTTTACTCTTTTACCCCTGAAAGTAAGTCTTAAAATAAGTATTCAATACGTATCGCATTCTTCAGTTTTTGTAGTAATATATTGCAATAAACGGGCACAAAAACAGTAAATAATGAATGCATTTAAACATATTGCAGAATTTAATTAAACAGTTATGTTATTTGAAATTCATTATTCAAAAATAAAGGGTGCATGAACAACGAAAGAGTGATAAGCAAAATGTGACTTAATAGAACATATTTTAAGTATTCTTTGACTCCCAACGCGTATTTCCAAATTCAACTTAACCCCAAGGGAACATTTCTTAGAAGTGGGTAAAGCAAAGAAAAATGTTTCGTTGCTTGCATGTATTTCTTCTAAAGCATTTTCTCCGCAACGTTAATTCCGAAAAAAAATTATTTTTATCGTGGTAGGTAAACTTTGAAGAAATAACTTTTTTCACAAAAACAGTGTTAATGAAAATAACACTATATTAAACCGTAAATTTTGTGCATGACGTGACATGTACCGATATTAATTTAAACTGGAATGTACAGTTCATGCTCTACATTTCTTTCTCATTTTCAATTACCGTGACCTGTAGCACACAAGATCTCTGTATTCCTGCACGGTTGCTCTGTTTCTCAACAACGGCGCAACTTCGATGTGCTGGCGTCACCCAGGAACGGGCTATTTGCAGACATGAGTCTTCTCCATTTACCGAAGTAATAGACCATAACGACGGGTCCCGCCGCTGATGTGCGATAAGTCTTTAACAGGCCTCGCCCTGCGAAGTGGGGCTTCGTGGCCCGGCCGCACCACAAGCGACGGCCTGATCGCCATGACGTCACCGGCTGCCAGCCAACAGTTTAAGAATCGTGGCGGAACTTACTTACAGGGCAGCGGAGGTTGCAGAAGGATGCAGGCGGAGGCGGTAAGATGAGTGGGATCGTGCAGAAGTCACGGTGACGGTAGAGGTGGATTTGGACGGCCCAATAGTACTACTGATGCTGCTCATGGAATCGTTCGAGCATAATACTGGTGAAGCGATTGCGAGGCAAAGAAAATCATGAAAAGGAAATAGTGGCCACGAAGTTTCTCGAAATAACTGTAGTTTAATAAAACGAGATTTACGTTTCAATTAATGTGATTACCTATCGGCAACTGATGTGTAACCATTAAATGATTTTGTGGCATTGGCAAGGATAGACAAGATTTTGATAAGAGTTAACTAATAGTAGTACTTTTAGATAGGTGAAAGCATGAATCTCCAATATCCTTAAATAACTCGCCTACCGAATTATACAGTCATATGTCTTACTTCGATATTAACTTCCAGGATGATCGCACCTACATTCGAAAATAAAAATAACAATCTAGACATTTGAGGGATATTTTAATTCTGTGGAAATACTAATAAGGTACCTTATTTCATATGATTCAATTTTGTTTGTATATTACTAGAACAGCAGATGAGACAAAGCAGAATATACCCTTAACATGATCGGCTCTAAATTTTTATACACAAATGTACCTTAGTATACATAAATATACATGGTATTGTAAAGGAAAACAACTGAGAAATTGCAACGATGGAAGTAGAAGAATGGTAGAGTAGAAGAAAAGAACATGGTGCGTAGGGGGAATCAAGAAGACACGATTTTAAGGACTTCTTGTAAGGCGGGTGCTATGATTGATCGGGTGAAAACAAAGGCATCCATGGGACAAAGAGGACGTAGATGATAGCGTGTAATCACGAGATTTTTGTTTTTAAATTCAGTAAATTATTAGGCAGAAGTTAATGGTTAAATAGTGGTTAGTAACGGACAATAGTAAAGTGTTGAGTGAATTTTGTACAATTCTAACTTGAATTAGAAAGTTGGAATTAGAATGAGCGAAATGCATGATATTCCAAAATTATAATATAGAAATGAAATGAAATCAGCAATTACGACGACCAAAGTAGGAGTTATCTTCAAAAAGGGGTGAGAATAGATTATTGCATCATATCTGTGAGAAGAAGTCATGAACCATTTAAATATTAAATAATATATTATATATTAAATAATATATTATATATTAAATAATATATTATATATTAAATAATATATATTAAATATTAACAGATAAATGAGGTAGGTAGGGCCAGGAAATGTCAATAAATTCTTAACGATACGAGATTAAACTAGCGGACCCGTGCGTGAACTCACGCATTTTCCTATTACGACGAAACGTTGCTTCCGGAAACTGTTTATTTGTTTAAAAAATTTATAAAGGTAACTTCCAATATACTTATAAAATATCAAATAAAAATAAAAAGTATTACAAATGATATTGGAAACGAATTATCAATAAAAGTTTATTCAGTACTATAGACATATATTATTGGAACAACTACAACACTTTCTTAAAAAACAATATTTGAAGTAATTAAACAATTTTCTTTGCCAGTAATCTTTTAGGTTCCCTTGATAGACACAAATACAATAAATGAAAAAAGTTTTTTTATTATTAATTTGTTTAGGTATAGATCATCATTTACATTTTAACAATAAAACAAACAAGGTGAAATATTTTTATTAACAATCTCCTTTTAATTATTTTATTCAACTACACGGTACTTTTCGGGGAGAAATATTATTTCCATGTTCAGACAAATTCGTAGTTAACACTTGTGAATTCCCACTCGTTGTCTGTTATGTTAATCGCAATTGATGATTTCTAGTTGAAAGTCAGCGATAATCTACATCGTCTGTAAATCTTTCCAGTCGCCCCAATTTTTCACTCTTTGACATTGGTGCACTGCTCGCCCTTGTACTATATAATAATTGAATACCTATATCGTGTTACTTTAATTCAAAACCTGATACCTCATACTTATTGTCCATTACGTAGTTGCAAGGAAACATTTTCTATTTGACAGTAAAAGGTGGCGTACATCATCATATCTACCACTAACCTGTGCAGGTTGAAAGTAGAGCAACAACTGACCATCTCTTAGTTTTGTGCTTCAAATGGGAAAAAGTGAAAATTTGTTTATCTTGTTCAAATCCCTGCTCTCGATTTAGGTCATAGGTTGAAGTTTTCCAGATCACAAGTAAGGTTTTCAAATTGAGAAATGGTAACCTTCATTGAACTAATGACGAAATTGCTTCAATGAAAATTTTGGATTCTTATGCTTGCGATAATAACCAAAACTGAATCCAATATCCGTTTCCAACTTCCACCTTACTCTGCAGTTTGTTTTTAATATGAACAGCTAAATCCCACACCTCTAGGAAGAGAAGAGACAATCAAAATATATAAAATAATATTTCCACAGATCTACTTACTGCGTTCCTAAGATCTACTCAAAGATACAGTAAGATCACGGAGACCGCGTGAATATCAATATCGTAGAACAGAATATTCGTATTAGATATCTCATTCAAAGAGCGGATCAGGGATTGCACATTACGGTAGACTACAGACGTTTTCTGGATTACATTTGGAATTGGTCATATCTGCGGATTGGTAACACCCTGAAAAAGACCGTTATGAAAACTTTCATCATTTTAAATTGATTTAATTGATTAAGTGAGATCTTCCAAAGGAATTTTTGCAGCAGACGAATTTTCAGTTTTTTTCTCAGGGCATTTTTATTTTCATCCTTACATGCGCTCCTCGTTGGGTAAGTGATTAGCTTACCGATCTTCCAATTCCCAAAACTAGGGACGTGCCTGACGTGCGTGGATTTTGGAAGGCCCGAAAATTCACAATGGCCATCATATTTGCGGTATATAAAAGAACCAGAGTTAAATGTCCAGCTGAATTAAATCCTCCAATAATACCCCCCCTAATCTAATCCTACATTCGATTAGCCGGTAACGCTTCAAGTAATGGATGGATATCTCTGAAACCATTGCATTCTCTGGCAGTAAATTTACCAACAATGCTGGGAGCCTACAGGTGCCAAGTAGAATGTTCTCAACAATTTCCAATCTTACCTGGAGAGGCCTAATGGATAAATCTTCAAATGACCCAATATTTTTAAAAAATTTCAAAATTCTCCCATCCCCTAAAAAAAACAAATTGAATGATGGGTTCAAACTTTCCAGGACATGCAGTGCACCTGATCCCTCGATGAATATCCATTTTGGAGTAAGTAGTCAGGTATATTTAGGCGTTGATGTTTTCCCCAGATCGAGGTTTGAGAAAAATAAATTTTTTCGATGACAGGAGCTCCAAACGTGGATTTTAACACTATTTAAAAATGCAATATACACGTATAAGATCAAAAAAGTATTTTTCTGAATTAGGGGCCAATTAAACGCGAAAAGCAATCATTCTAGATCTTCATCATCAAAGAAACGTTTTTAAAATGACGAATCTCACAGGGATCACGTTCTAGCAGATAATCACGGACTAACAAGTGCCTCCCGCAACCTTGTCGCAGACGACTTGCAGACAGGACAACATTAACACCATCCAATGGTCTAGGAAACCGTTAACAATTACACAGTGAATAAACTACTCAGAGCGCAGTAAATCTCAGTGCAGTAATTAAAACGGAACCGCAGCCGTGCCGACGAGCGGCAATGTTGCGACGGCGGCAGAGGCTCAGACGCCACCGCCATCATCGCCGCCACCGCCGCAGCCGCCGCCGCCGCCGCCGCTGCCGCCACAGCCGTCGCTACCTCCGGTTCGCTGAATGGCGAGCGAGCCGCGAGCGACGGCCTCCGGGTTCAGCGGGCGGTGGAGTGAACGGCCGCTAGGGAGCGGCCACACCAGCTGCAGCAGCCGAAGACGCCAAACAACTCCCTTTACCTGCTGGTTGTGAGCATCATCGAACACACAACACACGGTTTAACACCGGCCGGTGGCAATCTTGGGTCCGCGGACAAGGAATCAATACTCAATATAATTTTCGACAGCTCGCACTTGGAACTTTTTTCCCTCCCCTCCCCCTTCTCTCTGCTTTCCTCTCTCTTTTCTCTCGTCTCTTTCTCTCTCTCTTCTCTCTCTCTTTCTCTCTCTCTTTCTCTCTCCTCTTTCTCTCTCTCTTTCTCTCTTCTCTTTCTCTCTCTCTCTCTTTCTCTCTCTCTTCCTCTTTCTCTCTCTTTCTCTCCCTGTCTGTCTCTCCCTCTCCCTAGTATTTTTCTGCCTTTTCTCGAGCTCTGTCGAGTTAATTTTGTGCCGAAAGTAGAGTTTATCAGCAGCAACAAGTTACTAAAATCATTGGCAACAATTTTTCATTTTGTAATTCCATACAGAAGTTAGAAAAGAGTAGGCAATATTCTCTTCTCAGTAACTCGGCAGAAAAAAACTCGTCACGAACTCGCTGGTTTTTTTAATGGTGTCCTCGCACAGTCCACCTCAAGAATTCTGAAACCTCACAAGCATGAACACATATTTTGAACACGATTTTGGTAGCGCGACTCATCCTATCCCATATTATTAAAAGGAACCGATCAGATAGCGCAGCAGATAAAGGGAACAGTGTCTTCATCGTTAAAAGTTCTCGATCCAATTGCAATATGCGATTGTGCAAAGTGTGAGGGAGAAATGCATGCAGAGAGAGATGTAAATAAGAGAGAGAGAGAGACAGAGACAAAGAAATAAGAACGAGACAAAGACAGAGACATAGACAAACAGACAGAGACACACACAAAGTCAGATAGATGCAGAGACCGACAGAGGTGGACTGAGGCAAACGACGCAGACAGAGACAGAAAAAGACAGAGACGCAAAGAGAAACAGAGAGGCAGAGAAAGAGAAAGATGAGACAGAGAGAGATAGAGAGTGAAAAACACAGAGAGGGACAGAGATAGAGAGACAGAACTACAGAGAGAGATAAGACACAGACAACACAGAGACGGGGAGAGTAAGAGAGAGACAGAGGCAGAAAGAGACGAAGAGTGACAAAGATAAACAGTTCAAAAGTGATACACGATACAGGCAGAGAGGTAAGCAGAGAGGGACAAAGGGAGACCGAAAGAGCGAGAGTCAAACTTAAAGAGATAGAGAGACAGATACAAACAGAGGCAGAGAGAGACTGACATTGACAACGGAGACAGATAGAGGCAGAGATACAGATATAGTGAGACAGAGGGATAGAGAGACAAAGCCAGAAAGAGACAGATAGAGAGTTTATATAAAAATGGATGTTGGTATAAAGACAACGTGTAATCGATCTTCATGAAAGTTGGCACATCTACGTGTCTTTCACCCAGAAGATTAATGTGTTGTTAATTTTGTACTACTAAATGGCACTGCAGAACAAAATTTTAACCATTTCACTTCCGCGGCCCTACAAGAACCAATGGCAGCTTCGCTTGTCATTTTAATTCATTTATTTAGTAAATATTCCTCTTATCGTGTTGTTTAAGCTGTGGACATTTGTGAGAGAGTGCTTGAGTAAACAGTTTTGCTAGGTATACGTAATATTCTTAACCCCCCTGTTTTGTATATCATCTCTTTTTCTTTTTCACAAGGATTGCATGTGAAAAAATAGGGCAACGCCGGGTATTTTTTTGTCTTTTCCATAAAAATGGGTCGCTTAAAATCATAGTGCTGATCTTGAGGGCCAAGTCAATGAGGATCATAACGACCAGGGTATTTAATACATCTCCATTCAATGTTTCTCCAACATGCAGTTTACTGATGCTGAACGATTTTCATGGACGAAACACCATTCACAGAATATCACAATTAGGGAGGTTCAATCGTTGCGAGTATATTATAGAATCCTTTCATCTTCTTTGGCAGTACATTTTCCACTCTTCCACAATAATTCACAACCTCAATTAGTAATTTTTCAACACATATAGGCCTAAATATCTTCATGTTTTATATGACAAGCGATGGGTAGACCCGCCAATTTCATGCAGACTCTCAGTATGCTCGTCGTATACAACGTTGTTCACGTACTCCACTTAATATCTGGTATCTTTTCTCCAAAAAATCACCATTTTCCAAAGACACAAACACAACGTATTTGTTAGTGATAGTGTTTCTTTCACAACTCCAGATCCCCAACAAGCATCTAACATAATGGCATGCATTAGGATTAAATTATGAAAATAATGTGAAACAAGTGGCCTGCAACACTCCAAATGTTGTGGAACAAAACCACACAAAATTATCTGTCTTAAAGTAGTACGCACACTGCGCAAGAACAAATACAATAGTATCGTGTAACGTTACAATGAATTCAATATTTTAACCAAATAATTTCACGAATACACGGTACAGTTTATTTATAGTTATTTATAATATACTTATATGAATATTAATTATAGTTCATTTACAATATAGTATAATTTATGAATACTATAACATTTTTTTACATATTAAGAATACCAAAACATTTACTGTTACGTAATGCAATATGAGAATAGCAAACTTTTAATGGTTGAGATGCACTGAGTATGAAAATTCAAGCTGTATGCGCAGTATGACAATAGACGGAATAGCACTATCACGTATTTGTATCGTCAAGTCAAAATCGAAATTGATTTATATTTTCCACGTGTTTCTGGTATTAAAAAAAACTATAGACACCTTTCATATGGCCGGAGACTGTACAGTTTTCTTTCCATTTTTGAGCACATTGCATTGGTGTTTATTTCTTTAAAAAACTAAAAACGTAACTTCCAATGTACTTATAGAATTTAAAATAAACATAAAGAATATTGAAATTATGTTTGTAACACATTTTGAATAAAGATTTATTCCGTGTTATAGGCATGTTCTTGAAACAATTCACAACACTTCCTCAAAAACAGAATTTGAAGTAGTTATACAATTTTCCTAGACAGCTATTAATTTTCCTTGATAGTCACAAAAATATTACAAAAGCTTTTTACTCTCGAGAAAGCTACTTAAAGTTGTCCATGCGAAAAAGCAGGATCGGGCAAGCATAACCCTACTCTTCCAAATATTATTAACTTTATTACCGAACTGACAAATATATTCCTGCAATTTAATCGCCTAGAATATCAAGTAATTAGTTTTATTTCACATAAAGTTGCGGATTCTGTATGTTGCAGATTCGTACTTACTGTAGGTTATAACACAAACTTTTCACAGAAACATGAACGACAATACTTACATTCAATAAATGAACATACTATACATATAAAAAGCAGTCTTGATGGGTATCAGGCAACTATTAATATGTTCTGTTGCTGTGAGATCATTTAGATTTATTTGCATAATCTTGAGTTAATGATTATTCAAATAAACCTCAACAGACAGCCGAAACCACAGTGTACACAGAAAGCATAATTGGAAAAATGTAAGCCTTGTAAGCGTGACGTCACAAAGATCGTCTCCAGCGACGAATAATATAGTTCGTATTAGATAATACCGATAACAGCCTGACCACAAAAAATGTAATAGAATATACGAGAACATTGCATCCTTTAGATTACGGCGTAAGAAAGTTTCTTTGAGACCTTCCGCTTCAAAATTTCAAGTTTTAACACCCTACGCTACGTTCAGGAGTTATTTAACGATGTAGATTCTAAAAGTTCTAACGAGTGTTGCGGGTTGCATTTGACACGAATATTTAGATTTTTTTAACCTAACAAAACCTTCAAACTTGTGACGTCAAACTGCAATTCGTCATATCTCAACGAAATTCTCTTTCGTTTGAGACCTTATTCATCATGATTGGTTGCGTGTGCGAGCCGCAAAAGGTGTGTATACTACTGAAATAATATAGGAGACGATAGATTCCAATAGGGGCAATCGGCTACCCGGCAGCCAAAGCGGGCTAGACGAGTGCCGCAGAATATTCTGAACGATATTTCGTTTATTTGAATTTTTCGGAGAAAATCGATAATGTCCCATTGTTTCCGTATTTTCCCGGGTTCCTCGGTATACTGCAAAAGCATTCACAGCAACCTCATGGCCATAGTCTTCTTAGTTTTCTCCCAAATGTTTGCGATTTGGAAATATGCAGCAGTCGAGAAAATGCATCCGATTTCGAATTAGTTTTGACCGTTTCGAAAGTAAATATTTTTCTTCTCCTGCAATCCTGGGTATCTTACAAAACCAATGAAGATCTCACATGGCCATAGTCTTCTTAGTTTCCTCTCAATTTCTGCGTGCATATGACGTAGATATCAACGTGTTGAATGATGTAGAAATTGTAGCCGATTTCGAATTAGTTACGACCTTACGGATATAAATATTTTTCTTCTAATGTGAATATTTAAAATTCAATTTATTTTCACTCTGTTTCTGTGTAGTTTTATATTCTCTGGTATAAAATAAATTTCCGACAATTATCCTACAATTTTCGTTGGTACAAGGAAATAGTACAATATTGTTAATATGTATTAGCTTTTTTGTCAAATATGTATCAAACAACTTTCTTGCCGTTCTCATTTCCGAAAACTATTTTCTAATTAATTAATAAATGTTATAGAAAACTTTATATTAATGGTGAGAACAGTTAGTATTACAAAGTGTTTGGAAAAGTGGGTGGTTTGAATATCTAAAATTTTCAAAGATTTCAAATTTCTCAAATATTTTATTGAATAATACCTACTCTTTCCACTCTCTTCTTTTGCGATAAGTCAAATATAAAATAAAGATTTCAAAGCATACTCACAATAATCAGTTTCCATTGTGAAACTGTATGAGCCTAGAGAAACAAGGAATTCATAACAGCAAACACATTTACAGCATTTTTTAAAAATAGAATAATTCTGAATTACAAAGCCGGAACTAAACCTTAAAAAATACCACAAATAAGCAAGTCTCGAATAGCGCGAAGATGCTTCGCTAGGAACACACGACAGAGAACCAAGGGACGGACCACTGACAAACAGACCCGCCGGAACTGCATCAGCTGGGGAGCGCCACGGAAGCTACTGCGACAACGGAAGCGAGAGCCAGATCGGCTTGAGGACGGCACCGGCGGGGACGGCGGCGGCGGCGGCGGAGCGCGAGTTTACCGTCGAACGGGACTCGGCAAAAGAAGGAGAAGATTCGAACGCGCGCCGGCTAGCGCCGAAATAGGACAGGTTGGCGACGTGCAGGACGATGTCCTCGGCGGCGCGTGTCCTTTCCGAGGAGCGCTTAAAAGGATTCCCCGGCGCACGTGGCAGGCGGGGCGGCAGCGGCCACCCGCTTCTTGCTCGGCCCTCTGCCCCCGCCGCCGCCGCCGCCGCCGCCGCCGTCGCGACACCGCGACCGGGCCGGCCAGCTCCAGCTGTGTGCTCTTCCGCGAGGTGACCGACGTGTCGCGTCGCGGCTGATACTCTTCGCTGTCGTGAGACTCTCACGGCCGCCCTCTTCCAGGGAACGCTGCCGCCGCCGTCGCCACCGCCGTCGCCGACGACCGGCAGGCGGCCGGCCGTTGGCGGCAGGGAGCTACCGGTAGAGTGGCATTCTTCCTATTGCACTTCGTCATGCATACTTAGTATTTCACCGCGAGTGAGGGCAGGCAGACTGCCGCGCGCCGTCGCGTACTAATGAGTGCGCGCACCGCCGCCGCCGCCGCCGCCGCCGCCGCTGTTTGCTCAGCGGCGCTTCCCAGCAACTGACTGCGTGCACGCGGGATGCGCAGACAATCTGAATGCAGGGGCATGAGAAGCTGCGGAGTTGGAGCAAGAAAACAATCACGCTGCTAGAAAGAGCGTATTTTTTTCTATAAAAAGGTACATGTATACCACGATATCGTGCAACGAAATGTAATGTGGTCATTGCAAATGGCCATGAATTGAAAATTAAATATTACATAAGGTTCATGCGCCAGTAGTGGCCTCAATTAAGAACGTTTTTGTGAAATTCTTGGACTACAGTATTAAATTCGTTGGATATGTGAAAGTTATTGAGCAATTAACATTACCTTTCTGAGTAGATATATTACCTAAAAATGTCTGATTTTTGTTTTGTTCTATTTTTATTAATTTATTTTCAAACCCAGACATTTATCCATAAGAAGCCACTTGAAAATTGCAAAACTGGTAATGGTCTGACACTTGACACAGTGAAGGTGATCCGATATTCTATCCCCTGAACGTATTAGAGAAGAAATAAAAATGTCAACGACGAAATTGAAAATCCCAGATTATTCACTTTTATGCATGTGTACACATCTCATGCAGAAGATGCATTGCTCATTAACCTCTGAACCTCCAATGGTAAAGCATGCGATCTTAGTGATCGATATCATCGATTTCTCCTTCGATTCCTCACCACCACAACCACTCACAATGCAGTCTACTTACAATCCTACACCTTCAATCACCGGCAACACCATCCAACACTGTCACTTAAAAAAACCCTGTAAATTCCACTACTATCGCTTGATCCACCACCACCATCACCAATAGCAACAACAACAATAACAACGATAACGACGGAAGCCACCAAGCCCTTCTACCAATAACTTCAAGAATTACTGATGACTGTCAGTGCGTTTCCATATCCGCAATCCTCGTACGGGCGCGAAGGAGGCGGCTGCTTCCTTGAACCGCGTCCAGCCGCTTCTCCGGGGGCTGCGTCGAGATTGTCCGCGTTAATTAACGAGCCTCCAGCGTAGCGGCAGAACCAAGAACCTCCGGGGCTTCCCGGAGGCGCTCAATTGACTCGGCGCGCCACCTCCCACGACTCCCACATCTCCTCTTAAAGCCAACCAGGCAGCCCTCGCAGACACCCTGCAGCTTTCATCGCTGCAACTAGCATCAATCCATCGTCGACCATTCATCGATTGCATCGGAGGTTTAACTCACACATTTTTGAACCCTCTTCAATTTGAACACACTTTTTACCAAAAGAAGATAGGGTCACTCAAACTAACGCGAATTAAGGTATCAATTCAAAATATGTGCCCAATCAAACAGGTCAGTTAAAGGTTTCACCTCGATTCCTCACAGCAATGTTGTTCCTTCACACATTTTTCTTAGTTCTAAGCTCAATATATAAAATGAGGTCTTATATAATGACAGTCATGCATCCAAGGAGGGAGTCAGGGGGCTTCGACCCCAGAAGCCAATGACACATTCACATTTTGTTTACTAATTTTCTAGAGAACGAAAGTAATTCAATATCTCCGTTGTTTGCGTTATAAATATTTATAAACCAACAAATAAATGTACATTTTAAATTTAGCAAAAAATTAACTAGTGGGGCAATAGAATAGCACCGACTTTCTCGTCCTTAGTTTCTTGTTTCCTTCCGCGTGTAAAAAGACTACCAGGGTATCTCGAGCTATCTATCGCCCCTCTGGAGGAGCATCTAACTACACAGCGCACCCCTAACATCAATAGATCTCAACCCTGTGTCTTTATATATTTGCCAATGGTGTTTTTGGGCCTCATTTCGGTTCTGGCCGAGGGATCCAGTTTCTCAATTAAACACACAGATAGCAAGGAGTTGCATATCCATCCAAGAGATTACGCTATAGATATAAAATACGAGAAATTCGAAATATCCCTACTCCCGCCTCAAACGTAACTGAAAACATTGATATCTTAGGTGGATTTCGCACCGTCTTAATGCCAACGTACTTTGGAAGACCTGTCCCAAGCCCCTGTCCGGCGTCGGATCTCGCCAGCCAGCGGGGGAGGACCACCGACACCTCCTGAGGAGAACTCATGCACTACACTTACAATGTACTTAGCAGTAGACGCACCCGGAATCACTAAGCAACCAATCACTCTAAGTCCCTGGCTCATGAGGCTGAATCACGTAACCGTACTATTTGTAATCGTTTTACGTTTTTGTAACATAATATTTAGATAAAACCAATAACTAAAACCGGCCTTGTATGCACACTCGACTTTTCACGCGCTTTATAGCATTGAATCTGAATCATTTCATTCGTTTTCAAAGCAGTAATGCAAACAAAGTTAATTGATTGTTACAATCTATCAACATCACATCAACAAATTCTAAGGAAGGCGTTAGCACCACATCGATCAGTGATTCAAATGCAGACGACATGATATATCATCTACGATATCTATGGTCACCGTAACAATAAGAAGTCGCAGGGTCATTTATCAAGTACATGAGAGTGCTCTTTTGTAATATGAGAGACGAGAAATACAAATGGGTATTTGAGATTTGATCACTTGACAGAGTCAAAAACCACACGCCAGAGAGAGGGATTAATACAGCCCAAGTGTTCGTTGGGGTCGATATTTAATAGGGAGTTTTTGCATGTCGAAGCGTTACAGCAATCGACGAGCACTATCGATCTTCTGCGCATGCACAAGTTCAAGTTTCGCACCACTTTTGAGCGTCTTCGCACGCGCCAAGTGCCAAGATAAGCAGTCGATTGCTGTACGCCACGCCGTGCAAAAAGTTTTTAATGTTTTCCTAACATTTGTAAATTAACATGAAGTTCGTACTTTGCATTACCTTGTCAAACAAAAGAAGGCGGCTTTATTACAAAGGAAACACCAGATCACGCCGCACACGTATGCAAGGCGCGAGTACATTGAACTCCCGCCAAAAAGAACCCTAATATAAAATCGCACACGTACGAGACACTTCTCATAAGAAGAGACTCATTTACGACACAACATACCCAGCGAATCGGTCTGTGTCCCGCAACTCAGATGAGGTTTCCTTCAAACCGCACCACGAATCTGCGTCTCAACCGAAAAGAAGTCTTGGGTGCGCCCGTGTCGCGTTGTGTCACGTCACGTCGGCCACCCAGTGCGACGGTGATGGTGGCGGCGGCGGCGGCAGCGGCTGCGGCACGGCACGCAGCAGCGGCAGTGGCCGCGTGTGCCGCTTTTTCAGCGCGCGGAGAAAGAGAGAGTACCCGTGCTGTACACGGCGATGGATTGTCCGGGGGCAGGTTCTCTTCCGATGCAGCAGGCATCCATTATTTATGAACATGTAACGTCGAAATCTGCGTTCTACGTCGTGTACAGAAGCACTCTCGCTTCTTTAACAAGCAGAATAGTGCTGCAGAACTACTTGCAAAGCTGTGCGAGTACATATGTAATGCGTAATTACGAACATACAATTTAAAATTAATGAAAGTACTAATAATTGGAAACCGGGATTTCAATTCAATTACATTCCCTAGTAGTTAGAAAGTATGTACACTATGTACACACTCAATATAAACATGATTTTATTACATATATTTTGCACATTTTCTACTTTCTTAATATGCATATTTCTGTAAATTGCTAATTATTATGCATACATTACTTGAAACTTATCGACACGTTTTAATTTACTATTTTAATAAATTGTTTAATATTCTAATTTGTGTTTTTATAAACGTGATTATTTGAGGCAAACATAAAAAGTTTGTATCTGCATTATGCATGATATTGAACAGGAAAATCGCAATCGTTTCCGTTACGTGCCGTCGATTTATCTAGAAAATTATCCACTCGTGACTTGAACACCCACAAGTCACATAAGAAACATGCTCTACAAATATGAGCTAAACAGGAGGCAAAAAAAAAGGATCATCCCTCCTAAATGTATAAAGGTGGCTGTAAAGGATTCTAGGAATTGTATTCAAAGTGGTTTTAATATTAATTATTAAGTACGTTATGGGTAAATTTAATGGGTACAAGTACTTTACAGGACATTTTAGTGCATATTATCGAAGTGTTTAATGCAAAATGCATAAATATTTCGTGGATCATAGTGTGTACACATCAGCTCCCTTCTAATGGTTTAATATGTATATACTTGAAGTTTCTTGTGGAAATGAAAATTTATAATATAATATAATATAATATAATATATAATATATAATATAATATATAATATAATATAATATATAATATAATATAATATATAATGTAATATATAATATAATATATAATATAATATAATTTCTACTAATATTTTTGGAGACTCAGTTTCAATTATTATAATATTAAGTATGAAATGATACAATAAATTCCACACACCAAAAATACAATACGATACGTGCTTTTTATACCAAAGCCTTCGAGCTAAACAAAGCGTTTGTAATTGTATAAATATGAAAAATTCACTTCCACGAAAAGAAGGAAATATGACTTCCACGCTGAGGTACGCATCTTTGAATTTCGCCGCCTCAGCCTCGTAATGCCCCTTCTATGAGATTCTTTGCGAAAGAAATGTACGCATAGCGGAGAGGAATTATGAGATCAAGATGGCAGTGATTCCTGAGCATTCTGCAATACATCAAATAGATTTTTAGGGAAGGAGTGGGGATTGTGATCCCAAGAACAATCACGGCGGCGCCTTTCAAGTCCCCTCCGCCCTCATGGAAATCAAACGGGGGGGGGGAGGACGCTCGACAAAGGACGGAAGGCGTCTTGGGCGGAGACGGACGGTGACCCGACCTGCGTGTCACGCAGCCGGACCCCCCAATGCGTGCAACGCGCGGGCGGGCGGGCGGCTGCCGCCCCGCGCCGTCCCTCCTCCATCGCAGACATCGCCGCCGCCTCCTGGCCCAGCTGTAATGGACGAACGCCCAGGAAGGGGTCAGGGATTTCCAAACCGACACGTTTCGTTCACGCAGAGCGAGATCTTTCTTATGAAACACACGAACGCATTTCGTAACAGGGTTAACTGTTACTTTGCTTTACTTGTGTCCCGAAACTTTGCCAAGACGTTTTTGATAACATGCGCCCTTTCAAATTCAAAACGTCATAATTTACAGACAAAAATGTCATAATTTGGTGTCATAAGGTCAGAGACTCCATTCATCATTTGCCTGAAGTAACATTCTAAACAAGAAAATTTCGAGAATAATGTTTTAATTTCTTCAGTGATATTTAAAATTTATATTTATCTGTTAAGTAAAATAGTACTTCTCTTCCCATTGAGAGAAGGTTCAGATTTGAAAATCAAATCTCTAATCTTTGAACATACGATATATATATATATATATATATATATATATATATATATAATCTTTATTTTTTTAATAAATAATTTTCTTTTAATTCTCTTCAGAAACAATAAATAGTACGGTTGATTTATTCCTTGCACGATAATCACGAGCTCTGACAAATACACACAGTATATGGGAATGCCAGTGTTTAGTGCCTAAAAATGCCTGATCTCATCAATAATCAAATTCACATTCATTGCTTCCAAAAAACTCTGCAATAAAACAAATAATACCTCATTGCAATAAAACAAAAAAAAAGGTAAACTTCAATTTTTTGAATGGTTGCAAAGAAACTAAATTTAACATTGCTAATGATGGATATCTGCACTAACTAATGAAGTGTTCCTAAAATGATATGTAATTTCCCTAGTTCATTTTTATTTCTTTCCGGTTACGATTATTCTATAAGGATGCATACATTTTCTAAACAAGGGGACAATGTAACTGGGATTAAATTCAGCAGGTCAATGAAATCTTATCATGTTTCCATTAAATTAATTTCCAGGAAAGTCTGTCTTCGTTCAAGGTTGCGCAGTTCTCGCGTTACGTTCGAAATAGCCCTTTAGCGGTACGGTTGCGATACCTTCAATATCTATGAATTATTTTACCTTCGCAATTATGAATACAAATTAAACTAATCGACCAACGTTTCCGAGTGCAAGATCTTCGTAGTGAAGGCAATGACAATCGTTTGAAAGAGTGAAGGGAAGATAATTACATGAAAAAAGAATTATAGAGCGATTTTTTTAACATGGAGAAACTTAAAAGATAAATGGCAAAATGTGATATTTATTAGACGGAAAAGATTCACATTCAAGCAATCGGTTATTTTTACTACGTAAGCAATTGCTGAAAGAGAATTTAACAAGAAGCCCCGGCAGAATTCTAAGGGCTTCCTGGATAAGCAGCCGCGAAGACAGCGCGAGCACGCCAGCAGTCAGTCGCCGTCGCGGCAAGAAGTCGACAAGAAATTTGCCGCGAAGGACCCATATCGCCCCCTGTGTGACCACCTGGGTGGTTTATGAAGATATCTGAGTGCGCTGGCAAGAAAGGAACAACAGGCACTTACGCAATTACACGGCCCATCCTTTCCCAGAACGGCTCGCACGTCCCTTTAAAAACTTAGCATTCGGAACACGAGGTGGTACAAAAGGCGGTACAAACCCTAATTATCTACCCTCGTCACAAACATGTCACAGGCATCCCCAGTCGCGGCGGCCTTTTAAAAGACAATGGCCCACTTAGGCGGCCCCTTTTTTCCGTGGGGGAGGCGGTAAATAAAGTTGTTCAGTGGGATGACAGGTCGGCCAGCGGCCGAGCAGGTGGTCCGCTTGGGAGGCATAGGCGGCGGCGGCGGAGACGCAAGAAGAGCAGCTCGGCGGCGGTGGCGGCGGCGATAGCGGCGGCAGCCCGCGGGCAGGGGCGGGGTAAAGGACCTCCCGCAGCCTCCGTCCCCGTCACCGTCACCGCGCCGCGCCGCCGAACGCCCGCCAGCTCCCCGGCCGGCTCCTCACGCGCCGCAGATCGCAACATGCGTGCCGGCAGTAGGCGCGCCCCGCGGCGGCGGCGGCGGCGACGCGGCGACGCGAAGGGGCGGGAGACGGGAGGAGCAGGCAGCATCAAGTACACAGCCGGAAAAAGTAAAATTGGAGGAGTGATACGTGAAGGCTACCACCGCTGCCCAATAGTACGCGTTGAAAAGGCGTGACCAGTGAGCAGCTAAGAGGATGATCGCTGGCGAGAACGACAGCAATGGAGGTACAGTAGAGGGTTATCAGACTTCATTACAGAGTCAAGTTCGGAGACGTAAGTTGCTAGTACAGGCATTTTCTTCTTGGTGAAACTAGCAAATGCCTCAGAGGAGATAATGGTCTTAGGCCTCGACTGCAGAAAACGAATCCGCGTTTTAAGAAGAGAGTATATTTTAGAAAAATTCAAATAGGAAATGCATATTGATGTTTGATGTAGTTTGGAAACCGATCTTGAAATTCGGTCATTCTGAAAAAATAACGCAACACATTACTATGTTACGCAAATATCTGAATGTGGCTAACTTGCGAATTGGCCGGTTAATGTCTACATTATCCAAAATGAGCGAATAAAATCCGAAAAAGAAACAGCTGCGAAGTACACTTCAAACATCAGTCAGATGAACCGGAAATATTTTGCCTTTTCATATGCACTATTTAATTTCATGAATACAAATATTTTTTTACAATATTTATCAGATACTACTGACTTTGCAATTTTTACAAAAGTAAATAAATTTGTAATATTCTATTTACTTTTAAAGAACATTCGGTTACTTAGAAGTTTACTGTTTGATTCCTATATTTTCATTTGTTTGCAAATGTCCTTTGATGGCACAAAACAAACACCTATTCGCAATTAAATATATTTTCATTATCATATAAACCATGAATTATTAATCATTTTACTATTAGTGCAGGTTCCTTTTATATCTTAAAGAGAAAATTCTTCATTTTGTTTTATAATCCAAGTGTTTGTTGTGCAGCTTAAACGGGAACCTGTAACTACCAATTATGGAAAACTGCATACTAGTTCAAAGGAAAACATAATACTCGTAGAGAGGCCATATTAAAATAAGTCAGAGTTCAAATAATTTAAGAATTGCTTTGAAATAAATAACATAAATAATATTGTAATAAAATATAATAAATAATATAATAAAATCGAATATAAAAAATATTGTAAAATTCAAATACCGCCGAAAGAAACGTATAGCGTAAATAGAGCAGGAGAAAAAGGATGATCTCGCGATGATTCACAGAAAGAAGCTGAGAGTCTTCTGAAAGCCCTTCGGTCATTTATTCAGTCGGTCAACTTCCCACGACATGTAAAAGCCTAAAAAGGTATTGATTCTGCGTAGAGCATTTATAGAATTATTTATTCCTCTAAAAACGCCTCCTTCCTTTCTAACGATCCGTCGAATCATTAGGGACGATGCAGAACCGTTTCTCGGTTCAGGGAACAGACGTTCGGTCGCTTGGTGCAATCAAGGAGAGGAGAAAACAGGAGCACGAGAAAGGAAGAGTTACCACCAAGTGATTCATATCCTTGGGGCGGTCGCCACACTTGTCCAGTGCTCGAAAATGCCCCCGTGCATGCACACTATTACCTACCAGCGAATAACGCAACAGCTATTGCGATTCTCAGAATTACAAGTAGGAAGTGAGGAGGGACCTTAAAACAGAAAGGCGGTTACACATGATACTAATTAACGACGTAAATATACCTAGTATTAATAGGACTCTCTTGAAGAGCGACAACCACTGGCGGCAAATTACTCACCTATAAAAGTAATTGCTTCTCAGAATTTTATTGCTCAAACGTTCATGAATGTGAGTACAACAAGTTCAGTCAAGTTGACGTCAGGTGATTGAAATTATAAGGCAGTTACGGATTCGAAGGAATAACTCCAGAATTTACGAGAAGTGAGATAAAACCGACTAGTTTTTTCGTGTGTCGTAAAGGAAGATCGTAAAGGAGAGTGCCGCGTTAATGGATTGAGAAGTTGCCTTCCTAGTAAACACCTTATTTCCCTCAAAACACGGTTACCTTCAGTAGACAAAGTAGTTTACAACTTTCCAACGGTCTCTCTGCACAATGAATTCTCGAGCGCGACATTTACCATAAAACCAGGCAATTCAATTATTTTTCGGAGTTTGGACATCACAAAGAAAAACTCAAATAGTAATAAACGAATTACAAATACCGCACCACTTCTATATTGCACATTTAGGTATCGCGAATGAAAAACATTAATTGTGGCAGCAATACTAAAAAATGCCATAAAATAAAAAGATTTGTTAAAGGCGACACCCTTGTTTCATAAGTTCAAATATTTGGAAAATAACATTCAATGACTTAAAGAATTATTTTTATACTGTTAGTAATATCTTATACACTCATACAGATTAAAAGGTAAGATTGGACATGGAATACAATTTTTACATTTCAACATGATCTTTAAGCAAATTCAAATTGTTCCTTCATTTTATGTAAAAATCATTTTATGTTCCAAAATCTTACCGAATGATATTTGCACATAACTTATATCATGAATATCCACACCGGTAAAATAACTATACGTTAAATAACTAAGAATGGTCAGTCCCTCAAAAGCTAATATAAATATCTGTAAGGGAAAATTTGCCCCACTAGAAGGAATTTAATATATATATACTATTATATATATATATATATATATATATATTTTATAATATTATTACTATAATAAAGTTTGCATGCCATTTCTTAAGGGAAAACAAATAAACCCGGCAAACTGAGTCAGGCATCAGACAAAAATAACTTTGTATGTTGTGATCGAGTCACCAGAATTGTGACAATTCAGCCCTGAGGGTGGACACGGTACGATGGCCGAAAAGTCTGCAAAACCGCCTGCGCAATTCATGACGCGTTTTCGCTCAACCTGTCGAGAGCATTCGAATCACACAGGTCGCGTAAGTGCACGACTTCATTTAATACGACACTACCGACAGGATGTTTTAAATCATGGAAAGAAGCACATTTCAGTCCAAAGGAAGGCCCTGAATCACGAAACGTCGACAAAACAGACTAACACGTGCCATAATCCGTTCAGAGAAGAGGAATTGTGAAAATTATATTATAATTCCAAGTATAATTCCAAGTACAAAGGCTTTTCGGCCATACCCGCGATGTACGGATTGGACGATGGGTAGATTTTAAATTATATGAATGACGATTGAGCAATGGAGGAAAGCAAGTCAGGGGACACGAGAAAACCAGCCTCGAAACTGCTTTGTCTCCTACACAATTTCACATGACACAACCTTCATTTGAACCCTGGAATCAACTGGTAGAAAGTGAGCGGACTGACATCTGCACCACATCCTGAACGTCTGTTGTTTTGTTTCTTTCTTTACAGCTAAAGCAAAGGAAAAATGGAACACGTACGGAATAAGCTGAATGATAGTACACGAGTGATTCAAAACGTTCTATGTGTTAAGATAGTTGTATTACGATATCTTAAATAATCCCCGGTCAGTTTGGCTGGCTTTGATCGCGCATTATTAAGACGACGTTGGCGCTACCGCAGGCATGGCTTTTCTTGACAACCTCCTCTCGAGTGATTTCCACTAAAGAATTTCTACGTCATTAGATTCGCGTTTTCCACACGTCTTCCATTTATCTATATATTTTAGCAGTTAATAAAAAAACACTGTCGTCTCCGAGAGACGAGAGCGCCCAACACTGGTAGCGGAAGCCTATGACATGACTGCGCAATCTGCGTCAATAGGAAACATGGAAAGGCGGGGCTACCTCATACAAACGAGTGCGCGAGGATCATGCGGCCTCTCGCGGGGGCCGTGGCGACGCGGCGCGGCGCAGACAGGACGGCGACGGCCAGAGGCGGCGCGGGCGGCGGGAGCGGGTTTGCCGAGCCGGCCTCCTCCTCCTCCTCTGCACCGCCGTCGCGGCCGTCGCTTCCCCGGTGGTCGCTCGCCGCCGCCGCCACCGCCGCCAGGTGTGCGATGGCGCGGGAGCGGAGATCCGCCCGTCGGGCGGATGGAGCCACGCCGCCGCCGCCGTCAGATTAACCCCGGGGATATGATACCGGCGCACAACTCAGCCAACGGGCCATTCTCGATAGCCTACTAAATGCTGGGCGGGTCATTTAACAACTGCCCCGCCGCGGTAATGATACCGGGCTGCTCTCACAGCACGCCTCACGAGGCGGTTGCCTTCTACGCCGCGGCCCCCGCCCGCGAGCCGCGCGCCTCCGCGCCACGGCGTCCGAAGCCGCTCGCACGCCAGGGGCTAGGTCAAGAAAGAAAAAAATGAATGACGTGCCAATTAGATTTTAGTTCGTAACCTCAAGGCTATTTCATCAATAACGGACGTCACCAACCATCCAATTAGCAGAGGATCATATTCCACAATTCTCACGATGTTAACAGATCTTCACATGCGACCGCACGCCTGATCTGTTTCGCGCGGGGCGCAGAAGACAAGCGATGCCATCTAATAACAAAAATTATCCTAATTCCCATGTTTATTCCGATCGTATGGGACTAACGGGAGGCGAGCTACGCATCGCTTCGAGATCATCCCCGAACCAGGTCGGCCAGTACGTAACACCGGTTCCTCGGCGCGAGCGAGTCGCAGAGAGAAGGACTCGAGGGCGATTGGAGTTCCGAGCACGACGAATGGATAAGCGGCGGCGAGCGCTCCGCCCTTTGTTTATAGAAGCCCCGTTCGAAGCAGCGCTGCGACGGGAACCGCGACGAACGCAACGGCCGGTCGGAGCTGCCCCTGAGGCGGAAGCAGCGTGCGGAACGTTCAAGGCGGGGCGCTCAAGTCCGTGGCTTGTCGGTTCGTCCCGCAGGGATTCCCCGGTGAAGCGTCTGCTCTCGTCTATCGAATGTACTCGGCTGGCCTGGCAACTCAATCAATGCACCACTACTTGAAGAGATGGCCGGGAACATCCCCAAAGCAACCAGCGTTGCGGCTTCAACCGAACAGTCGAAATTATTCGAATGTCTCTTGCCGCAGGAGGCCTCAACGTCACTCTTTCTGCCTTATATGTTCAGACCCCCTCCATTCTCCAATTATCGTTTGCCCCTAATTCACTCATTGGCGTCAAACCACGATGTAATGTCTACAGTTTTACGTACACAATTAGGTATAGTATTCATTTCCAGATTCTAACTTCCAATTCCTCAAAACTCTATGTTCATCAAATCGTAAGTACGACGATATTCTTCATTATTCTGTAGTAACAAATGTCATTTTTTAAACAGAAGCAGCATGTTCAAGTTGCAATTCGGATTTTTAATTCACAACAAAATCGCAAATTAGAATATCCAATATGACGAATTGGAATAAATTAATCAACGAACAAATGAAAATGACTGAATTCAAACATTAACACATAAACATAATATAAATTGTATTTTCTCGTCTATTAAGTACTTTCGAAGCAAAAAGGAAGAATTGTAAAGCTC
This sequence comes from Gryllus bimaculatus, assembly GCA_017312745.1. Taxonomy (NCBI): domain Eukaryota; kingdom Metazoa; phylum Arthropoda; class Insecta; order Orthoptera; family Gryllidae; genus Gryllus; species Gryllus bimaculatus. The sequence goes on from BOPP01000008.1 coordinate 16,651,867, forward strand.
TAGCGGAGGTGGCGATTATTAGACAAGACAATTGGACTTGTACGAGTAGAGCCCTAATATCGAAAAAGTCTTCTCACAAGCAGTACAGTCAAAATATAAGTTTTGTGAGACCTCGATACCCAAAAACTCATTTATGACAAAACGTCTATCAGACTGTCACTCCGTCTA
>BOPP01000008.1:16666490-16760775 GCA_017312745.1 Gryllus bimaculatus
ATGGGTGGGGCGGGGAGGGGCGGGACGAAGTCGGGACCGATTGGTGGAGGTGAGCCGCAGGGGAGGGCCGTCCAACCGGCGCGGCGGAGAAGTGACGCGCCGCGCGCTAGAGCTTCTTCCCACCGCAAGCGTTATCGCGTGCCTCCGTGCGCCCCGCCACTCTTTCCTGGAAATGCGCTCTGGCGGTGATCTTCACGATATGCGTAATTGGTTTTGTCACACGAAATAACCTCTAATAAGTATGTTTTTGGTGGCAATTTAACGGGAAAGAAGCTGCTCCGTCGTGCGAGACAAGATAATATTCGTATGTCAAAAAGACGTCTTTTGCATAATTATGTCATTTTAAGCATAATTTTGTTTGCTGTAGCATATAACATCATTCATATATTATGCTAAAAATCATATTTTTAACAGATAACAGCTCCTCTGACTATAATGCATTCAGCACTCATGCTGTGCACTTGCTAAAGCGATGCTCACAATTACAGAGACGTTTCTCAAAGTGATCACCCATTACCACCACCGATTCTCTGAAAATAAATGTGACGATTGCCATGCTCGCTTTTGAGTGTCAGAAAATGAAATTGCTTACATCTCAATGTTTTTCCTCTTCACGGGCAGGTGATCCAAGCAGTGGTGTGTAATACTGATAAAATCTAGATTATGACGAGTGAGTGATAAGATCTGAATTATTACGAACGGAAAAATGGTTCTTACGTGATTAAGGCATACGTGATTAGGTAAACAACAACCACACTTCAATCAAATTAGAAAAACACATGCAGGACACGGACTTATTGCCTTCGACTCGGTGTATTTGCTCGACACCACATATTGCGGCGCCACTGAGGCAAACACACAAATCTATACGACTTTGACGTTTACAGATGGATAAACAGTACAGAATATACTTCCTTCTTAGCATGCACTTTGGGTTCTGTGATTTCTTCTTTGGGTCAAAGGTCCTGACCGAACACAAAACAGAGTGTTGAAAAAGTCGATTAACAGCAACTGTTCGCTGAAGATTGATTAGTACACTCATATGGATTATTTTATTTGTTTTATTATATAACAGACGCATTACTGGATCATTCTTAATAATAGTTTCCCTCTAACGAACCAGAAACGGCACGTGATCAAACCGCTTGCCTTCCGCTGCTGGCTCAGCATTTCAAACCCCATTTGAACCAAGTTGCGGCGGACAAAGGTAGGTTTTCTCAGGGTTTTCTCACGTTTTCAATGCATTACATTCTCCTTTTGGTTCATTGTAATTAATGTAATAAATCTTTATCATCTATCCATAAAATTCAGTCATCCATTTCCAGGTATCGCTCTAAAGCGCTGACATCATCATAAAGATTCAGTGAATATAATAAAAATATGATCTAGCGAATTATAAGTATAAAGATCTGTTATAAAAATAAATGTGAATATTTACAATGCTTTTAAATATTATATACACTATAATACATGCTTTACAAAAACACCTTAAGTATTCTACAACCAAAATTTATTGTTTTTCCACGATAAATATAGTTTGTTTAGTTTTTACCACAAAATCAGTTCAAAATCAGAAGTATAGCAGGATGGAAATAATCTCGCAAAGTTCAAAGCGAAAATCCAGCTTCTTCGTATGTCTCAGTCGCAAAACACAAAACGTACATTTAAATAATTTGAGACACTTTGTACGTATTCGAGAAAATAATTCGAGTTCGCAGGACACGAGTAGAATATTAAATATTATGTACATGACAATTCATAGGCGTTTGAAAGGTTCAATGTCGAATAAACCAACCTTACAGACCTTTAGTTGCCATGCTTCACCGTAGCCACTGGAGAACGGAAGCAATGTTTCATTATCTGTTAAGAGGACCTTTTTAGTAATTGCATATATTTGTCTATAGAAATTATCTTTCCTAGAAGCGAACTAAATGTATACTGTTATTTACAATTTTATCTTTAACATAAAAAAATGTTCTCAGAAAATTCTGTTCTTACAAGGTATCATAAATGCTTCACCATCAAACTTAAAAAGTATAATCTAATTTTGTGCACTGATTTGGCATTACAAAGTTTATTCATTCACAATTCGTAGAGACTTTTCATCTTCATAATCGGTTCATTCACAAAAGCTCAAGTAATGTCGAATTAGAACATTATTTTTTCCAGTCCAACCTAAGTGAAGGCGTATTCTTTGGTTCGCAAATTTAATGCCTATGAGCGAGAGAAATAAAGCGACAAAACGCAATAGGCCTTGTGCCATGTCGATGCCCCCTTTAGCAGGCGATGGCGGGAGGTGCGGAGATGGCGGGCGGTGTCGACCGCGCCAGCAGGCGACCTGTCGGCCGGGCAGACGGGCGGATTTTTCCGAGAAACGCTCCTTAAATTCAAAACGTTGTAATTGCGGGCAGTTTGCACCTTGGGATAGGTTCTTCGCCTGCTTACGGCAAAGAGAGTAGTACGAGTTTAACGCGTAGTTACCACAGTTTGCATCCCTATGCTTCCATTAAACCCGGGCCGTAAGTTAAACTTCGGCCGAATGCATAATAAAGATCATTTACTTAATTTCTCTCTCCATGAATATGAAAAGGCTTCTCAAGTCCGTATCAAACGTACGCTGAAAGTGAAGCGAGTGGCGACAAATTATATGTTTTCTTGGTTCTTGGTATTTCGAGCAGATAGCCAGCGGAAATAGAAATTTCAAAGCCGACATTCATGTATGAGAACCTGTATCTTCATAAATGAATGAACTAAGGCCTTCACAATAACTCTCAGAAAATTATAACACAAAAAGACATGAATAACGGTGGCAGCAGAGTGTCGTCGGGGGCAATGCACATTGAATGAATTGTTGTCCCCCTTTCAGAGTCTTGGTAAAAACTCTGAAAAAAGAACATATTTTGTTTTCGAAATAGTGAATGTCTCTACCCAGAAACGCGATAAAAATCGGGAGTCTTGAATGAACAGTTTTGTTTTTGAAGAACCATTATAGCCCAAATGTGTTTTGAAAACTCTCTCCGAAACGTTCTAATGACTCGGTCACCACGACTTGACAGCTTGCTACCTGGTTTTGCAAAGAAATGGGCAATATACGACGGCGCATTTCCCCTTCTAACCTGCCATTCGATGTCAAGGAAACTGAAGGTAACCAATCAGAAAGCTTTTCAAGTTTCCAAGAACCAGTGATAACGACATTTTGTTTTATTTTTTTATGTATTCTTTGCCACATATTACGTAAGCCTTAAATTGGTGCTCAATCTCTACACATTTTCTTAGTTCCCTAACATACATGTCCATTTAACTTGTACTCAAGAAAATGAACACACATTTATTTTAAACAATTGCAATCTCAAATATTTTTCTGCACATTTTCTGATCCACATATGATATCCGCGAGTGTGTTAATGGGGTTGTGTAGAAGAGTTTGAAAAGCTGCCGAATGTTTAAACAAAATGACCTGGAACCAACGGCTTCTCTGGGAGAAATTGCGAATACAAAATTCCATAAATGTAGCTTTTCTCACTGTTTATTTTTCTATATTTTTTCATTATATAAATACAATGAAAACCAGTAACAAGACCCGGCTCAACTCTGATATTGTTTCACAAACAAACACACAACGAAGACAAACGATAACTTATGGGGCAGCAGATTAGAGAAAAATATTTCAAGATAAACGAAACATGAAAGTTCAGTTTAATGCTGAAAGAGGTAAAAAAAAGTTGGGCAGCTCAATTTACTAGCATTAAGTTGCCATTCCTTACGAATAAAGAATTAAATTAACAGTTCAGCCATACAACACGGTAAAAACGAACTTGCAAAAACTAAAAAACTCAAACCACATAAAACGAATAATTTCCTCTGAATGGTGGTAACATATACTTTCCTTTGTAATACAGGAATCATGCTCTTGGGCACTGGTAAATGATTTTTAAACAAGCTGTGCTTCAACATCATAGGCTTTCTCACATTATTTACAACTCTGTAATTTGAGAAAATTCAGAAGGTACACCGGATATTAGACAGGCGCCATTCTTTTAAGCGTCTTTTTTCTACCCCTCCAAACAATCTCTAGAAAAAATTGCAGCCGGTTTTGAGATTTTGTTTTACAATTTTCATTAATTTTTAGGCACAAATTACCAGAAAACTACGTGTTTTATCAAAACATGGTATATGACCTTCTTAAAAGATCTGATTTTATGGAATAGATTTCATTTAAGACAAAAATCTTTAACATTAATATTGTACTTCAGCAATTTTAATGTTTCGCAATTTTAAAAAATTACATAGGGTTTACCGAAAATAGGAAAAGCACCAATTTTGCCGCCCTTTGATGCATACGAGAGGAAATTTGAAGAAAATCTTCGAAGTCGTTTTTGAACAATTTTTTTTTAATTATCTAGACTATTACACGCAAAATAACGTGAAAATTATTCATATTTTGAAAAAATTGTACACGATCTAATTTTAAGATGAATTCTAACAATAGTTTCCATTTAAGAAATCTCTACTGAATTGTTGCAATTTTCAAAAAATCAGTTTTCAATGAAAATGAGACTTGTGCCATCTTTATAGCAGTACTTTGTTCTATTATAGAAAAAAATCATTACAACAATGAGCCATTTTCGAAAAAAATTTTAAAAAACGTTGAGTACTCCCAAAAATTGTTATATCCTTTTCAAATACGCAGAGAATCCAGTTTGTTCAGATCAATCGGAGAATATCCAATTTGGGGTAAATTCGTGTAGGCGCTTGTTTTGAAGGCAGGTAGACGGGCGCACGAACGGACAGAGGAATGGACGGAAACACACGAGCACACGGACGAAATAACGACGGGCAGAAAGATGGTCGGATGGATCAACAGACGAATAAATCGACGGATGAACTGTCGGACGGATGGACCAACGGACGGACGGAAGGACGGTCGCACGGACGGACGGTCGGACGGATGGGCAGACGGACGGGCAGACGGAAGGGCAGACGGAAGGGCAGACGGACGCGCAGACGGACGGACAGACGGACGGAGCAGAGCACGGACAAGACAGACGGACAGACAGAGGAACAGACGGACGCGACAGACGGAGGACAGACAGACGGACAGACGGACGGACAGACGGACGAGACAGACGGACGACAGAGCGGACGGACAGAACGACGGACGTGACACAGACGGACGGACAGACGGACGACAGACAGCACGGACGGACAGACAGACGGACGGACAGGAACAGACGGAACGGACAGAACAGACGGAACGACAGACGCAGACGCGACGGACAGACAGACGAGCGACGGACAGACAGACGGACGGACAGACAGACGGACGGGACAGACACGACGACGGACAGGACAGACGGACGGACAGACAGACGAGGGACAGACGGACGGACGACAGACGGACGACGGACAGACGACGGACAGAAAGACGAGAACGGACAGACGGACGGACAGACGGGACGGGACAGACGGCGGACAGCGGACGGACAGACGGACGACAGACGGACGGAACAGACGCGACGGACAGACGGAACGGACAGACGACGGACAGACGGACGGACAGACGGACGACAGGACGGACGGAAGACGTACGGACAGAGACGGAAGTACGGACGGACATGACGGACGGACAGAGGCACGGAACCAGACGGACGACAGACGGCACGGTACAGACGGACGGACAGACGGAAACGGACAGACGGCACGGACAGACGACGGACCAGACGGACGGACAGGACGGACGACGACGGACGGACAGACGGACGACAGACGGACGGACAGACGGCACGGACAGACGACGGCCGGACGGACAGACGGACGGACAGACGGACGACAGACGGAACGAACAGCACGACGGACGACGGACGGACAGACGGACGGAACAGACGGACGGACAGACGGACGCGACAGACGGACGGAACAGACGGACGGACAGACGGAACGGACAGACGGGGACGGACAGACGACGGACAGACGGACGGACAGACGGACGGACAGAGCGGCACGGACAGACGACGGACAGACGGACGGACGGACGCGACAGACGGACGGACGGGACTTTTTCCGGTCAATTTTTTTATCAGGACCCACAAAACAGGGGAATTTGATCACACAGTGTCTAGGGAAATTAAGGATACCACATTTAGAAACAGATCTATCCAATTTATCGATATTTTGGCTGCAATAGTAGACTTTATCCGTCGAATAGTCGCTGAATGTCACTGGACTGTAACAACACACACTGTTCTGTTGCACACACTCAAAGAAAGCGACTCTTGAATCTAGACGATTCTCTTTGGTGCCGAAGAAGTTTATCATCTTCACTGTTGTGTTCACGGTTTCAATGTCGATATAACCTCTCGTCAAAATAATTAATTTTGCTACAGATTCACCAACAGTATCCAATTGATTTTGAACAGTTAAACTGGGATTGAAAATTTACACTATGCGATTTGATTTTGTTGCGATGAATCAGATTAAATTTAAGATTGCCTTCATGTGAAATGCACATCAAAACACTATCTTAATGGATTTAACAAATTTGCTCTTGTCAATCAACACGACATTAAATATTATGGGTTTCGATATATTATTCCCATATTTGGATGGGTACTTGTTCTAACTGTTAATTATTCTGTAGGCCGAGACTGTTATGCCATTTGAAAATTGCTGAATATAAATTACTCCATGAATGTCGTATTTTAAGGAAGACATTTTTGTAGATTGCTATCGTAATACGTTCGTATGAAGTACAAAGAAATTATCCGAATAATGATTATGCCCAGCACTCTGAAAAGTTTAATCTAATTTCTTATTCTCAATGTCGCCTGTCGGCAAACAATTCCCCCTACCATCAAAACCTTCCCTCAAAGGAAAACACGACAAGCACCTTTCGCAAAGGACTAGCACTAGAAAATGAATGCACCAGAGGAGGAAAGTCTGGAGTGCGCGCAGCGCCGAGTCACTTCTCAAGGAGGCGGGCAGTGGGGCAGGGAGGGACTGCGGAGGCGCGCGAAGGCGAAGGCGGCCGATCGGGAGCGGCGCGGCGTCGGTTGGCGGGTGCTCAGACAGCGGTGCGTCGGCGGGGGGTGGGGCGGCGGGACAGAGGCAGGGGCGGGAGCCGGGCCAGCCGAGCAGTTTCGCCGCACGCTCTATCGGCGGGCGGAAGCGGAAGCGAGGCGCTATTGTGAATCAACGGTATAGAGGTTCGGATGCCCAGATCTTTAGCGATAAAAGTATTAATGCAGACGGGGCGTGTACGGGGTGAAAGACGGGGCGCCGCCGCGGGCGGAGCGGGGAGGGATGGGGTGGGATGAGGCAGAGCAGAGCTAGGCAGGGCTGGGCGGGGCGGCGGGACGAGACGCTGAGATAAGGGAGAGGCGGGGTCGCGCGGGGCGGGACGGCGCGGTACCGTTTCTAATTGTGGGCGGCTTTCCGCGGGGCGCGGCGGTCGCCCGCGCCTCCGCAGCATCGGCGTACGGTGAACAATGCAAGGTGGTGCGGGGGCGGCGGGGGAGTGGAGGACGCGTCGTGGGGGCAGGAAAGACGGCGTGGCCACAAGAGTTGCGTCGCACGTCCTGTCTCTTGGAGCTGCTTGATGCGCTGACGAGACACGCAGCTTCGCAACGCAAAATATCAATCAAACATTGCGTACGCTTTGCATATACCGTCACCAGATAATTTACTTCTCAGTCTTCAGTTCCTATGCAATGTGCTCATAAATACTCGTAACACGTAATAGCACAGATAAAAAGCACAGAAATTCTTTAAGAAACACTTCTAACAGGAACATGAAATAGAATTAAAGCAAGCACCTTCCTGTTTATCACAAACTGTTTTTATTTCCAGCGGCTCTGCTACACATACATTCAGCGCTCGACACCGACCTAACACCTAAAATTACCTCCGGAACCTTGGAATCTGTCTCTCGACCTCCCTGCCGAAACAATTCCTGGGAGAAAACGATGTGGTTGCTTACCCTGAAGATGAAGAGGCAGAGGCCAGCGGCGAACGGTCGCGGTCGTCTCGCTCGCCACGCACCGCTCTCTGCTTCCGCTTCTTATCCCTCCACTCCCCACCTTCCTCTTCTTCCGCCACTGAGGATTCGTGGCCTCCTTGCGCCTCACTCTCCGGTTTGTAGCTTCTCGTCTCCTTCGGAGGCGGCATGGCCTGTAACAAAACGAATGCCACGCGCTTGTTCAGGCTGGGCAAAAAAAAAATCTTCTCACTCATTCTCGACAAATATCAATACAATTTGCGTCTTAGATAAGTGTTTCTCATTTCAAAGAATTTCATATGTGAGTATGTATGTTGTAAATCCCATTGTATATTTTCCAAGAAAAAGAAAAGAAGTAAAAATGCTTAATTAGTAAAACGTATAATTATTAAGAATAAATATTTATAACATTTTCACTTTCATATTCAATATTTCTTCGTGCTTGAGTTTGAAATTTAATCCCAGTCAATTTTGTTAACTCTACAGAATCTATGGCTCTATATGAAATGTAAACATCTTTCCCTTTCCTTCATCAAAGGCATTTATAAACAAAAACAAACATTCAATCCTCACGAAAGCACTTTAAAGAATAAAACGTACAAGTGATGTAACATACATCAATTTAGAAGTAAGTAATTAAAATAGAACCAATCAGTTTTAATTTAACACAAAAACTGCAGAGATTTTTGTTAATCAGCAAACCTAAAGTAGAAACACTTCATTTTAATGTTCAATTCCATATACGAAAAACTTAAAATTTAAAATCATGTACAATTAGCATACATCCATCAATTTTGCCATGGTGGATGGCTGGTGAAACACCCATTTTCGATTTTCAAGATCCCTTGGAATCTAATAATGAGAACCTACTCTTTTCCGAAACAGTCACGCACCGCCAAGCATTGTTGCGCGCGCCAACAAAAGCACGCGCAGCGGGACGTTATAGATTTTACGTGTTTTACACGTTTAATTGGGCTGTAGCCAGCGGCGGCGGCGGGGCGAGGGCGGTCGCCACGGCGGCGGCGGCGGCAGCTCACGCGACGAGTCGAGCAGGTCGCTGTCCATCATCATTGCGAAGCTGCAAAACCGACGCAAAATGAAGGCGCGTTTCTTTGAATCGGCGTCCAGGAAACACTCGGATGGGAGTGGGGAGCAGCACGGCTCCGACGAAAGTGATTGACCGGCGCTCTGTTATGAGACTAATTAAAAGTCAAGCCATGAACGCGCCTTGCTCGTTGCCAGACAGACATAACCTTAACCAACAGTAATGGCGATGAGGTTGGGTGTGGATTTACCGGTCGGCCAGTCTGTCTACGCGCGCGCGCGCGCCGCGAGCGCTGAAACGATGGCGACGGCGGCGGAGACGGCGGCGACGACGGTGATCGCTGGCCATCTCTATCACACCCTTCGTCACCATCGCCATTGATGTCGTCTTTGTCGCCGTCACAGCCGCAGCCGGTAAAGCAGTGCGTTACACGGCGCTGCAGCCATCGGTCGGTCAGGTACAAAGAGGGTGCGGCGATAGGCGCGCGACCACGCGATAGCTTCTTTTGAAACATATCCTCAAGTCGGCCCTTCGTGCATCTCTCACAACGTAATTGTAAAATATGCGTTCTGGACACTTACGTGGCTGTTCGGGGATTTAAACAATCTTTGTTCTTTGTAACAATAAACCAACTGTACAAACTGAAATTTGCACGTACTATTGTGTCAGGGATCGTTAACAAACCCAGTGTCCATGTGCGGCGGGGAATATAAATTAGGGGCGCACCCAAAGTGAGAGGGAGGGCTCATGGGGCATCACTCTGCCCCTCCCCGTCAGACGCCAAAGACAGTAGATTAATTGATACACGGTTTGTATATTCACTTAATCTCTTCAAATACTCCTGGATTCTTTTCGTAATGACGTCCGCAATAATTGAGATGTTTAGACCGTATAAAGTGTCCTGTTAGTGATGAATCGCATTTTGGCAAATTTTCTGTAGGAACGAAAAGTCATTCAATATCTTAATTGGATACACTATAGACAATTGTAAATCGACAAAGAAAAATTAACTTTAAATTTAGTATGGATGAAAAATTATGTATAAGGAAACATCAAATTGACTGAACACCACAATTAATGCGCCCTTCACCGAAAACTCCTTGTTGCACTCATATTTAAAAACATACTTTGTTAAAATTCGCCTTGAAATAAATATTTGTATTATCTTGCGGACTCCAAAGCTCGGCATATAACACATTTCTGGGAAAAGATGACACGCCAACATTAACGAGTCCAAATAAGTATACTGAATACGTTGGTACAAATTAGTCAATTGGAAGAAAACATAGATATCACAAATTTCAGAATAATACTGATTTTGTGTAGAATAAAATCGGTTCTACTGTCCAAACAATCTACATTACTATTTTCTTAAGTGTGAAGAACTGCGCAGAGTTCGGCAACATGAGAGGTGTCAATAGTTTTGTTAGATATACAGAAAATCTGGTAAAATTAAAACTACTAGTGCTATAACAGTAGGTACTTTTTCGGCCGTTTTTTCAGGCAAAACTACGCAAATGATCGAAAAAAAATTTTCATTACCTTATTTCAAAATCTGTCTTCAAGAAATATATTTTATTAAGGAAAAATCACTTATCTTTAATATTTTATTTGTAGAAAAACAATTTTGGAGAAAATTGACTGAACGGCTAGCGTTGTTCACATACATAGAAGGACGGGCAGTCAGGCATTTTACCGTCATTTGGTTTTTCGATATCAAGGACCCACAAAACATGGATTCTCGCTACATCACATGTTAGAAGATTTTCTAAATTTAGCAACTGTATTTGTTCAACTTTTCATTATCAGGGCACTGTAATACGAGTTTCTTGTCGCGTATTCGCGCAGCTTTCTACTCCGTAGCGAGAAAGTAAAAACAATGAGTTTCGATTTTGACTTAAAAAGCAAATAGCTGATTGTGTTATTCCGCCTATGCGCCTACTGCGCGTACCAACCAAATACTCATTCTCACTGCATTACTGCTTACGACAGTTGGACGGTTGGGCGCCCGATCTGGAATGAGGTATTATATTGCTTTAGTGCGGCCGTTTTCCAGAGCTGTTGCACAACACTCCTCATTCTATCAAAGCTAAAAAATTTGTTATATTTAATATATTTATAATATATATATATATATCTTTGAATCTCACTCGGAAATGCTCGGAGCAGAGCTTGAGACCGTCTTTCGATTTTGGTGCAAATTCCTAGTGAATGCGAAAAGCCGAAGGAATGGTAATGAAAATATTTCAAATACTTCTATATATGGGCGTGTCAGTTTGTTATAATCTTTTACAACGCAAAGCTGATGAAGCTTTTTTTTTTTCAAATGTGTATATATTGCAATTGAAAATCAATATTGCAACATAATTATTTCATTCGAATGGATTTGTCTGCATACTGCCGATCGATGGCTCAGGGCATCAATGGATGTCACTGCAGTGCCTCTGACCAGGAGGTCCTGGGGTTTGGGTCTCGACGGTGGCAGGATTTTTGACACTCGCTAGATGACTACGTCGAATCCACCCCCAGTCTGTAGGAAAATTATAGCGGCCAACTGCTATGATCGGCAGTTTTCCGAGTTTTTTTTCAACACCCAGCGAATGCCGGAGCAGTACTACGAACTGAGGAACCTTTGAAAAAGAACATTTCGTTAACCAAGATAACAAGTCCTTGTATAATCCTCAAAATAATGTGGGAATGATTTGCAGAATTACATTTCGTTCTTTACATTATTATTTTTAATTGTAGATAGAAATTGCAATGTAGCAATCAACAATCATATTACCAGAGATGGAACTTCGTGATTGACAGTTGGGCGCCGACTCTTCTGTTTCCACATGGAATCACCATGCGAGGAAGCGGGCGCCGGGCCAATCAGTTTTTCGTTATCAAAACCACCTCCGGCCCGCGTTGTCGATGGAATGTAAACATCAATGTCACTTCATGTCAAGTCTTGGGTGATTGGCAACGAAGCATCATGTGCTCGCTGTCAGTAACAAAGAAAGATCTACTAAAGCGTATGTGAGAATTTTCAAGAGAAACATTATTATGAACCATTTGTTGTTTTTTATTCGAAAAATATTTTACGTTTAGATTTATCGTTTCGTTTTTACGGACATTTACGACAAAAAGTTGCAAATGTTAAAAAGTATGTAAGCTGTGGAGTTTTCAAATCTGTAGAGCTTTTTAAGAGTGGCTTGTACCTAAAACACATTGTTTCCCACTTCACAAACTATAACTTCTAGACAATTAAAAATTGAATTAAAAATCGAATTTGATCGGATTGTCAGCCCTGCTTTTGAATCCTCACAAAGGCGGTACGACGTATTTGAAGCAAATCACGCAAACAATGATATCTTAACTCAATTTCAATACAACTTTTATTTAATCGCTGAATGGGGTTATTATTAGAAATTCTAACAAATTTACGAATTAACACCATCGATGTACTGTTTATGAAGGAGAATGCGAATTTTTAAAAGCAAACGATTATTTCCATACAAATTACAGACGAATTTTCTTTAATATTTCACGTACACATGTTAACAAATATCTCTTGAATATGAAAAGCTCATGCTAATTAGGAAAATATGTCCGGAATCACTACAATAGGTACTGAGATACAATGGTTAACATTTCTCATTAGACGTAACGTAGCCAAAGGACATAGACGCACGGAAACCAAATAATAATGTAATGGAAACGAATCAGGAGGCATGCCTTTTCTTCTCAGCACATTGCTCTGTATTGAGCCCTGCAGCCAATCTCTGCAATTCCTTGTTCCTCCGCAGGACGCGGTGCATTGAACGCATCATCGAGAGCAGGGGCAAAAACAAAGACGAGGGGCTCACAACGAGCGACAGCTCATGGGCCTCGGGCGGGCCCGACTGCACGCCTGCGGCTGAGGCGGCGGCGGAGGCGGAGGCCTAGGCGGAGGCGGCGGCGGCTTTTGGGTGCTTTCGGCCGGCGCTTTGCAGTGCTAGTTAGTCGGCGCTGGAGCGCCTGAGGCTGCGGGCTCACTCTGGGCGATTCGCCACGCTAATTGTATGCGTGATCGAGGCGAGCCGAGAGGCCCGCGGGCCCGCGCCGCTCGCCTTGAACCGCCGCCTCCGCGGCCGTCGAGAAGGCCCCCCGCGGCCCGCGCCCGCCGGCTCATTCGGTCGCGCCGACGCCGACGCCACGCTACGCCGCACCACACCTCGCCTCGCCGCAGCGCACCGTGCCGCGCCTCGTCGCGCCGCACCGCCCCGTCCCCCAACCTCAATATTTACATATGACGTAAGAAGGGCACGGCAGTGGCAGCGGCAGCGACGGCGGCGGCGGTGGAGGTGGAGGTGGAGGAGGTGGAGGGAGGGGCCACTCTCTTGAGCCAGAGCCAACCGTGGCGCTCTCGTCCGCCGCGCGGAAGACTAGACCAGAGGGTAAGCGACATACGCCCATGGCACGGGCAAGGGCATGCTAATTTATGAATCTCTTGGAGTAATGTTTTTTTCGGCTCCATAAAATTTAACACATTATATCGAGCTTAAGAGAAATCAATCATTGTATGATTGTACTTATTTCGATATATACATTTTATGACTAATATTAGTAAAACTGGCTTCTGTTATTTTACAGGTGACGCAAGATGCATAGTAATAATAATAACAATAATAATAACAATAATAATAACAATAATAATATTCTGTTGGTCTGCTCGTACTTCAACTCTTCCTATTGTTACCTTCAATATCGTCTTAGCAAATCTGTGTGTTCTATCTGTACGACTGAAAATAAGCTCACGCTCTGAAAGATCCTCGCCTCTTCTCGAGTTTTTCAGCGAACTCTACCCTTTTTTACAATTCCAATGTTTACCTTTTTGCTCTCACATTGAACCGTTATCACTAGCTATATTCACTGAATGCTATCACAATGCAAGTGGTCTCACCCTTTACAACATCTTTTATTGATCCTCTACGTGATGATAGTTGTAGTTATGAAATGACTCACTACCGTGTCTGTAGCGTACGCCTCGACGACGCTAGCATGCACCTCGGAGGATATTGATAGTTGCTCATTGCTACAACCAGTCGACCAGTAACCGTGTAACACCAGCAACTGCAAAGAATTGTCTTTATAAGCCATCATCGCATGACTATAGTTTGTAACTGACGAACATATCTCCAGCTCTGTCCCACTTTTCACAACCAAAGCCAGTCATTGTGCACCCATCTCTAATCGTTGCCACCCACATACAGCGCCGTCCCGGCAGCGCGCTGCTCATCGTCGCGACCGGCGCCGCAGCCTATTTGTTTGCGACAGCCGAGCACGCGGCGGGACGTGTCCGGCAGCGTGAAATCCGGGCTGGCGGACGTTCAACGAGAACAGCGCGTTTACCGTTGCCGATTTCCCAGGAGGCGTCGTCGCGCTGGCCGCGACCACAGACGGCGTCGGCCCTCCAAACGCCGCCGCCGCTGGCAGCTTTTACGACAGCACGATTGGACAGAGACACCCCTCATTGATTCGCCAGGTCCCCACTATATAAGTCAGTATGCGAGTTATCAACCAACTTCAGAATGTAGAGGGGAATAAGACAGAAAGCAGCAATCCTATCAGCCAACAAAAATGTTAAATGTTAACTTTTATACGTTATTTAAACGTAATGTATTAAACAATATATATATATATATATATATATATATATATATATATTGATAGATAGATAGATAGATAGATAGATAGAGAGAGAGAGAGAGAGAGAGAGAGAGAGAGAGAGAGAGAGAGAGAGAGAGAGAGAGGTGGAACGGTAATAAAATGTCAACACTAAAAGTTCGGAAAACACTTCGTAAAAACGTAAATTAGCATATTTTTCAGAACTCATTTAATTCCCAATGTTTCGAAAGGCAATGAAAATGGCACAAGAAAAATCAAACTTGTTTCCATAAATATAATGGCTTTTTGAAACGATATCGTAACGATCACAAGGTGCCTTCGGCAATACAACACAGTTGGACACGGATGCGGCGGTAGTCTCTACAATCCTCGGCGGCACACGCCCACGCGTTTCTCGCCTCCGTCGCCCACGTCTCCCTCATCATCCGCTTACACAGCGCCGCCCGCTGTGCATCTCGTCGGCCACGTCCGTCCGTGCCTCCCACGCTCGCCCCAAACGCCGCTTGCCCGCCCGCAAGCCCTCCCAGAGCCCAGGCCGCCCGTCTCGCCGCACGCCCGCCGAAATAAATTGGAGCGGCCAGGTGATGGTGGCGGCGGCGGTGGCGGCGGCGGAGGCGGAGGAGGCGGTGGCGGCGGAGGCGGTGGCGGCGGCGGCGGCGGCGGCGGCGGCGGTGGTGGCGGAGGCGGCAGCGTGTCCGCCAGAGGCCGCCGCCGCCGCACCAGGAAACGCGGCCCGCCGTCCGCCAGGCGCAGCGGTACCCCACATCTTCTTCCTCTCGCCGGGCTCGGGGAAGGAAGTCGGAGCGAGCGAGTGAATGTGAGTGCGAGAGTGTGTGTGTGTGTGTGTGTATATGTATGTATGTGTGAGTGAGTGTGCCTGCGTCCGTCCTGCCGCCCCCTCCCCCCACCAGGTGAGCTGCAGCCCAGACCCCGGCAGTTCTTCGCAGTCAGGCAGACCGCCAACAAGTACTACCCGCGCCGGCAAGTAGCTCCCTGCGGCCCGGTCGGGGACCATGGCGGGCACGCCGTCGCTGCTGCAGCTGCGGCTGCCGCCGCCACCGCCGCCGCCACCAACGACGACGTCGCCGATGCCGCCGACTCCGACGCGGATTTCGCCGTCGCCGCCAGCGTCGCGACAGCCGCTAGCATCTTCGTCGCCGTTGCCGCCGCCGTCGCTGCCGCCGCTGCTGCTGTGCCTGCTGTGCGTCGCCGTGTGGACGGCGGCCACCGTCACCGCCGCGCCCGCGGGTCAGTGAGTACACGCGGGCCGCGACGCCCGGGGTCCGTGCTCTCCCGCTGCTTCGCGCCCGCGCTTCCACGGCTCCCGTTACGCGCGCGCACCTCGCTCAACACGCCCGATTTTCGAAGCTTTCGGCACAAATGTGACTTCCGATCGACACAAATATGAAAAGAAGCGTTTGAATGAGTTTGTGCGTGAATAGTACTCAAATTTGTTCCATGTGTCTATGGCAAATTCGAAATACATAACCAAATTTTATGACATTTGACTTTGCTACTTGAAACTCCCTAAAACTCTTCATTTAATGTTTTATCTTCGCAACATGCTAGGTTTTTTCACTGTCTAAAGTGTAATTTCCGCGAAAATGATGTTGAAATAATCGCTCTCGCGCAAACACGGCAATGAATTGTGAATATATTATCACCACAATTCGTCTCTAAATATTATTCATAATCTCTGACGAACAAGAAATCATTGAGTTTATTATCATTGAAATTAAATATTCCACGTACGTGCAGTCTATGCTCAATTTAAGATGTTGGTAGTATTATTCGAGTTCGAAACTACGAATTAAAATTGAAAATTAAATGTCTACCAAGATTTTAAGTTCGAAAATTGTAGTTAATATACACGAAAGTTCGTATAGACGATGTGTGTATGAGTTGCATTCTAAAACAATATTTCAATTTCTTTTCCAATTCACTCAAAAATCGATTGTTTGAGGACCGCTGTCTATTCAAATTCGTAATAAAAAAATGAGTCTACTAAATACAATGATTATTGCCTGTGTACTGACGACATAAAGTGTTTGAAAATATATGCTCATCAATACAGAATTATAACAAAAAATGTATCAAAAGTACGTTAATCGACGTTTTGTAGATGTTTATTCTCTTCTTAGAGATGTAAAGTATAAATGTTCAAAAGCCTTGGAAGTACTTAAATTCAATTCAATTCAAAGAATCCAACAACAGAATATGCGTTAACAATCTCTTTTATCTTCAAATAACGCAGAACCAAGTTCTCTGTCCGCTGAATAGAATATGGAGGAATGGACTCCCTGACTGAACACTGCTACGCACGGCAGACCACAAACAGCATTATTCAATTCACGTTTTCCTCGTAACGCTACGGTGGGAACTCGCGAAGCATGAATAGCCGATGTATACGAACAATCGTTCTGTGTTCTTCACCTGCAAACCGCTTCGACGTCTTTTGAAACGCTCAAAGGCCAAGGCAAATCACACTCCTTCGGCACAAGGCGCGTTCCCGAAATCAGATTCGGACAACGCCCGCCCAATGCATTGCGAATGCCGCGTGAAGTGATTGAGAACGGCGCTGTGATAGGGACCTGGAAGACGGGCGGCGGACCCTGCCGCATCCGCCGGCCGCAGACGCCGCGACGGCCGCCCGGCGCACAGGCAGGGCACCCGCACCCGCACCCGCACCCGCGTCCGCGCTCGCGCCCGCGATCGCGCTCGCCAATTAGCATTTGCCTTCGTCTGCCAGCATCAGCTTCTCGAAATGCTCTTACCTCTAGCATATTCTCGCAACTCTTGAAAACTATCAACAAATAACATTCCATTCCATCGTAATATAGATAGTTACTTAGTTAATTTTCTGAGGATTAAAACACTCAATCGTAGCTTTTATGTACAACATTACATTTCAATACACCAAGAGGGGGCGCAATTTCTATTCAGTCAGTTTTAGGTGGATATTTTCCAGACTCTCCAGATACTTACCGCACATTGTGCTATCCGATTTTGTCGATGCATTGCGTCTGAAGCTATGTACTTTCACCACGTGTTTCATATAATCTGAGACGAATATTGAATTCAATATGTTAACTTTCCACGGTAGTGTCGCATCGTAGGGCTACAATAACGTGCTTCAATACAATTATCAGGCGTTTATTGAGCGACTGAGTTGCATCTATTCAATGTCAAGTTTTTCTTAAAAATATCACTCGAATTTGCTATCGGAGGCATTCATTACTCTGTAAAGTTTTTCTTCGATAATAGCGTAATTGTAAACAGTAAAAAAGAAAAATACGAAAATAGCAAAACGATAACAATTTGTGGATTTACTACAGCAAATTATAATTATAAATATTACTATTTAACACTCTACCATACTTGGCGGTATGACATCTGCGATGTATTTTGAAATTAAATATTTATTAAATATGAACGAAGTAATTATTGCAGTACCTAAAAACCACTCCGAGGCACATTTATTGTTTCTCACAGAAATTTCTTAGAATACAACATTAAAATTAAAATTAATATAGAAGTTAATGTGACATACATGTTCACAACTTCTTTTTATAAAATGCAAATGAAAATTGTCAAATAACATTTAATTTTTTCGGAATTAGTATATCTTCCTAACTGACCGATTAAAATATCGAAGAGAGAAATTATTGATAAATATTCTTTCGCTCTGATAAATTTTTGCACTTCCTTCGCAATTTGGATTGGGAACCGTTTCCACAAATCCCTACCATTTTAGTGGATTCCAGTTCTTTTCGATTCGAAAAACATTTTCTGTACCTGGCCTGTAGAAAGGAAACCTGAAAATTTTAATGAATAAGCTGCTCTCGTAGCTTACTTTTACTCTATTTCCTTCGTGCAGACCTCGTTTCTTACGAGACAAAATATTACCTGTCATGTTAGTTTCCCGGTAGTTTCACTGAACCTGTGCGGAAACACGTCTATAATTGGCGGCAACAACGGATGAAAGGATTTCGCTGATCGCCGCTGAACCAGTTCTTCCCGGCAATGGCTTTTAGTTAGTACTTTCTCAATACACGCGAATAATAGGTCAGAGCATACTATTTTATTTATGTCTGAAATGATAATTGGCAAAACAACATTCTGGTATCTTTCCTTGGAAGAATGGTTATGAGAATAATTTTTGCAATTTCATCTCAATGAGACATGTGCTGTCATATGCTTATGAACCAAACCAGAATTTTGCGACAACATCCATAAATAATTTTCTGTACTGTTATCATCCCAAATTAACAATGTCTTTTTAGTTAAATAATGTTTGCGTAGGAGTATTTTGCATGATTTGTACGGTGCTCTTCAAATTCTCCTTCATTCATCTTCCATTTAATTCCATAATGGAACAGTTGTAAATCAGGGCCTTTCCGTCAATGTAATTCAAGGAACACTGAGGCAGTAACGTGCTGTCAAGAGCAGAAACTGCGATCCTCTTGAAGGTGGCCTCTGCTAGCAAACCTCGCGAGGCGCCTCGCGAAGCACGACGTGAGGCAGGGGGGTTCGAAACGAGGCCCCTAGCGACGCGACGCGTGCGCGCACGCCATGAAATATTCACACATCGTTGACGACACAAAACCCGCGCGTCTCGATGCGGCGACGCGCCGTCAAGTCGCCCGTCGGCGGCGACAGTCACGCGTGACAAGTGTCTCCCCAGCACGCACGAGGGCGGCCGTCACCGTTCACATCCACGCTGTTTGGACATTCTCGAGTGAAGGAATTTCGAATTTCTTCCAAGTTTTCTTCCCATTGATTTCATTCAAATCGTTTGCAATGCAATTAAATCTGCCTAAAGAATTCCCCAAAAGTAATAACATCACACACAAAAGTAATAACATAACACTAATACATCAATTTCCTTCAGTAATATGCATAAAAAATCGTTTAAAAGATACTAGAATTGAAGTTTGTAGAAAAAGAACAAGGCCTGAAGTAGTAAATACTAAATTCAAAAATGCACAAATGCACCCGCCTGTCAAATAAAAATAAGAAATAAAATTGTTTAATTTATTTTTTGCACGTTAATCAATAGGGAAATTAAAGAAATCAAACTGTCTTCGATTGCTACATATTGAGATTTAGATAAGCATCCATTGTCGGATTACGTATGTTTATTTGCCAGAACTCTAGATAATATTTACTATATAATTGGGTAACATATATTAAAATCAATATTCGGCGTAGCAGCATCGCAACACCCACAACTGCGGGAGAGCGCAAAAGCTAAGATTGTTCTAAAAAATATATTAAAACAACTATTTGTTTCGAAAACTGTACGGTTGTTAAAATATATAATAGTTAACAAAAATTGCAATGTTATGAAATAAGTCAACAAGCCTGGATTTCGTTTTCCGTTCAATTCATCTGAAATTTAAGGGGGATAGTTCTTTATGTAAATTAGTAAATTAGGAAAATGTTCGTTCTTTCAAATTTTGTCAACAAATAGCACTTCCATCAAAATCGTCACAGGACGAGATCCTACCTATAATATCTTCAGGTGTGTTATTCAAAATAGTGCTTACTTCCTAGTTTATATAATTCCATCATTATTTCATTTGTATGAGTAAGTTCATTTAAGGGCACATTTCTTATTATCAGTTGTATCCGTACTATCCTTCTATAATGTAAAAAAACATTTTAATACTCAATAAAAATGGCTGATAAGTGTTGATTGCCCACTTAAGTTATCACTAACTAAATCTACATATAAAAAACATTAACAATAACTGAAAATTGTGATTGAAATTAATAAAAATGTAATGTTAGTAAAATATATCCTTGTGTGAGGGCAGAATCAGTCAAAACTCCACTATTGATTCGTAGACAAGAATGAGCTGCAAATGTTACGGAGATTCTGTAGGTACGCGGAACAGCGGAGATGTCTATTTCAAATAGTATCTTCATCTTTGAGCACCCACATGATGCAACCACGGAACATAAACTTTCTTTATGAGGTTAGCGGCTGGCAATGGAAATGCGGCTTAGGAAATGGCTGTAATCAGCAATTCGAAGATGTACTTGTAGAGTACATCGGAAAACTGAAATTTGGATAAGTTAGAATTGCAATTACACAGACAATCTCCGAGAAACACAATCATCTTCATCGTTTATTTTAATGTGAACCATTCCATTTCTATGTTTATCGCAAATAAAAGATCAAACAGATAATGAATCCCTAACATAATGCAGTTTATGTTCTCACTAGAGAATCATTTGGAAAAATGTAGACTTTCAAGACACGTTAATTACTCAAGAAACGGCAGGCACAAACATTTTTAAGATTAATAAAATTAATTCCACTTTTCTTAAAGAGCATTACAGTTTAAATTACAATCAAATATTAAACATGTTCCAAAAAGTAAGTATATTCGCAATTAAAATACTATGTCTTTTTTATGCGCCCAGATTTTTTATAGAAAATTACGGTATTTTCAAGGATTACTTTTATCTAATAATATCGGCTTCCATTGGCCAAATGGAAAATTGAGCATTAATAGTAAACATGTCGGCTTACACTCCGAACGAAATTCCGAAATTAAGGCTAAATCTAATTACAGTGAATATGCAAGCGTTTGTAAATGTTGATCTTCTGCTTAAAGAACTGGTAACGCGTTTTCATATTCTTTATACCTTCGTGAGATCGGCGATCAATCATTTTGCAAATCTATGAAATTTGTCACTATTCGGCTGTTACTTTCTTACCATGTTCGATAATGAATAAATGAATGAATGGGTGGGAGGATGAATTTGTTAATGATGAAATAATGAATGAATGAATGAATGAATGAATGAATGAATGATAAAGAGGAATGATGTCGAAGCAATGGAATGCCAAGCAAGAAAAACGTGAGAACAATACATATGACTCAATCGGGAATCGAACCAAAGCGACAGGCGAACAAACCACACACTTCACCACAAAGGGAAAACGGCATAAGATGTATACATCCCGTATCTCTCCGGGAAGTCGTGACCCTCCGCATGCGGGCGGGGCATGAGCGGCGGCGGCGGCGAGGCGCGACAACGCAAAAGGCGCGGTCGCCCCGCGCGCGTACGCACAGCTGTTGCGGCCGCTCGGCGGCGGCCTTGGCACTGACATTCACGTGACGCCGCCCCACGCCGTCTGGGAGTACGATGATCTTGACTTTGAGAGAAACGGAGAAATCCCCGCTCGCGCCCACTGTTTTCGTTCGCCGCCGACAGCGACCGCGCGGCTCGGCGCAGATGGCGCGCCCAGGGTCGCGACCTCCAGCTTGCTGGTGCACCTCCGCTGAGTCGGGTTCGCGATCTGGCCATGCGCGCCTTGAAGTTCCAAGTGGGTGCAACCAGAAAGAAAGCCTCGAAAGAATACCTTGCAACGTTATTTTTTGGAGTTAGCTGCTATGAAATTTGTTGAGTTTTAATAAATTTAAGACATTCAAAGTACAGCGAAACCGATCCGGTGGCCGAGATCGCTATGGCAGTAGTGCCGTAGCGATCTTGGACCCAAGAATCGCGGGTTGGAGCCCGCCTCGAGCAGGGTTGTATTGTGTTCGTCCTTTCACCCCCTATCATCATATCGTGTCATTCCTCACAGTTACCATTCCGTTACAAGCAATAGTGGTCGCTAATGACGTACACGTTGATGCGACCTTAACAATAACAAACGAAAAAAAGTACAGCGAAGCACATTGTGGTTCACGTTGATGTTCCCTCCTACCCAAGTAGGGAGGGAAAACTTTCAGCCTCTTGCACCCTCGAATGGGTTGCATAGGACCGGCCGGGCCTTCGTGTAATTTAAAATGTGCTCGGAATTATGGATACAATCGCCACGAATGCCGATTTTGGGTGCTTCCCGACTGCGAATTGTATTTGATCTCCACCTGATCATGTTCGGCTATGAATTCAGTCGCGTAATTTGCGACCACATTATATTTTAATTAGAACAGACGAACTTTGAATACCTTTACCGGCTGAATTTAGCTCACAAATAGCATCGCCGGTGGCTCAGAGTTCCCAGAATTCGAGTCCTGACCGTGTCGGATTTTCGACATTACCTATAAAGCTTGGTCGAATTCAGCCGCTGATTGGAGGAGAGTTATAGCGGCCTGCTGCTCTGAGAGGTAGTTTACCGTGGTTTCTCCGATCAATATCAGATGAACGCCGAACCAGAAGAGTAACAAACGGGCCCGCACTGCGCGCGGTCTTGCCTTCCTCTTCCATGTCCTATTCTCTCCCCTAAATCATACACTTCCACTCACTGTACTGCTACACATATAGGGAGACCAGACGGGAGCTTAGTGCTCGTTCCGGCTAGAAGGGTGCCCCGCTGGGGTAAGTTATTGGAGGGGGATATATCCCGCAAACCGACATGCAGGTCGGCACCATCCAGCGGAGAGCAGCACCGCCACCACCGGAGATAAAACATTACACTATCGGGGTTAATGATCGTAGCAGTTGACCTACCACGAAACATGAACCAACCTAGCAATCAATTGAAGACCATAGGATTTCGATTTCTTGGCTTTGTGATGGTATTTTCTCCTCACTACTACCGAGTGAAAAATTGTCAATACTACGTATCCAAAAAAATTCTTTAATTCATCATTCAACAAAGCCTCATTGATAAAAAAACAAATTATCTCCAAAATGCTTTCATACGTGGCTTTGAACTAAGCAAGAAAAATAATTTTCGCGATCAGAAAACACTTTTAGGAGATTCTAGTAGACAAAGAGGAAAACATTCTGAGTTGCATCTACTGAAGTCAGAGAGTACGCTAAAAATGCAGAATCTGACAAAATAAAAAAGTTTGAATCTGAAAATCCGATTTCTGCGATTTAATCTAAATTATAAACACGTTATATGTAGTTTAGTTTCTTATATCAATCTAACTTAATGATACTTTCATTCATTTCGTCTCAGTTTTTTGTGATTTTCATTCTTTCGCTGCTCTTGGAGAAACAATTGATGCAGGTAGCAACGATACGAAGATACAAATCCGTTATACACGAGAAAAACACGCCCAAGAGGCTCTAGAAAAGATACACACGTGACGGAATTTTTTAAGATGCCAACACAAGCAAGGAAGTAATTTAAAAATGTATACGAGTTAAATAAAAGCAAAATCCAGTTACATCAACTTTCGTCACATTTTTCACAAATTCTCAAGGCAGGTCGAAACCGAAATAAATATTTCAACGAAATTTTGTAGAAAGGACGCCAAATAAGATGGTGAAAAGTGCCCCCAAACCAAATCGATAATCGCGATGCTCATATGAACAAGAATATAAAATCCTTGGATTCACATACTATCAGCCTCCTAGGGTAATCGGGCGCAGAGATACGACGAAAAAGGTGTTTGATGATAGTGAAAAAAACTAAAACAAACTTTATCGGTTTAAAAATTTGAAATTAACGCCAAAATGTGATTTAGAAAAAATGTCAGCTGAGTTTAAACAAATTTTAAATTATTGAAAAGTCTCACTTACCAGCATTTACAACTTTTTGCTGACAAATGTTTGTTTTTATATGGAAAGTATTAATATTAAAGAAATAAAATCATCAAACTCCTTTTTTTATATTTATATATTATTTTTCATGTAAATCAAATCACTCGCTTTTCAATATATTAATCATTCATATTTATAATTTAAATCAAATTATTCTGTTGTACAATTTTTAATCAATGACAATTAGAGACAATCATTGGCAATTAATCATTCTCACTTCCTTCTTCAATAACTGGGATAACGGGTTCGTTTATAAACATTCTACTAAAATTTTCTAAGTAGGTTCTGGTTCAACAATTTTCGCCAAGTGACCAGCATGTGGCAAATAATAAATGATCGCAGCTATGTGGGAGTAGCATCCTCGGATGTGGCCGTTCACATGTTCACGATAATGTCGTTTCACTCCCGATATTCCCATGGTGGAAAGAGATAAGTGGGCTCCTCCGATGAACCGATTTTTGCTCGTTCTACGCAGCACCAGTTTGCGTCACGAACAACGTGACCCCGACACGGGCACTTCCGTTGAAAAGCGAGACTAGTAGTTCGCCACCATGTTGCATGGAGAGGAAGAAGTGTTGAGAAATATTTTGAATGTGGCATAAACCGTCTTTTTTTAACACAGATCAACCAACCACACGACGAAGGTGTAATTAAAATTTTAAAAAAGAATATTTAAAAAAGTGCTTATGTTTTTGTTTCACTGACATGTAACTTCGATAATTATGGCATTTAAAATTCCCGCTAATATGACGCAACTTAGTGTCTGAAGCTCATTGGCTGAAGTCGGATGCACAAGGACCGATCCATCTCTCTCTATCATGGATATTCCGATTGAGAATGGAACATAATCGATGTAACACTTATAAAACTTCAAATTCATAGGTCGTGATTGAATTTGTGTTTAAATATTGGTAATAACAAATATTGGTAATGGGTTTTCAATCACTTTTTGGTGTTAATTTCAAATTTTAAACTGATAAAATTGATTTTAGTTGTTTTTACTTTCGTCCACACGGTGTAATAAAATTAAAAAATATATATTATAGAATGTTATAAGACAATCTAGGGGGACTCAGACAGTACTCTAACGTTATCACGTCGAAAATCAATTACAAACTTTTTTCTATTTGAATTTGGCGTCAAAATTTGTGTAAAATACCGTCAAATTCAACTATTTTCCCTGTCTCTCCATTTTTTCAGGCTGATACATGCTATAGAAGCTGAGAAGAAATAAAACATGAAAAACACGTTTCTCGTATTTCTGCAATACATTGTCCTAGGCGGTTGATTTTTTTTGCGGAATCTACGGCTTTTTTTATTCTCTTTCTTATGAACATCGCGGTTAACGATTTGGTTTGGGGGCACTTTTCACCCCCTTATTCGGCTTCACCGTTTGTCATGGCTGCAGAAGCTTCTCAAAATCATGCAACTGTCATTACTGTTTACAACAATTTTATAATATGAATTAATTAAATAATTTACGTAATGGCTTTTAATGCCAGAACTTCTTCTTTATCTTCTTAAAAAGTCTAAGACTTGTTCCTTTCCAAGAATTTTAACGAGTCTTTTCATCTTCTCCTTGATCTGTCAAATTCTCTTCTTCCCCGCGGCCCTTCATCCCTAGTAATCCTCACGATTAGTTTCTCCTCCATTCTCTCAGTATGGTCGTTCCATTCCTTTCTTCGGTCTGCTTCCCATTCCGTAATGGCTTAACTTTGCACTCTTCCCCGATGTTTCTGTTTCTTTCCTTACCTAGTAGAGTGAGATTTGTAATTTTTCTCAGAACTCTCATTTCGGCGACCTCAAGTGGCTGTTGGGTACGTTTCCTTTAGCTTTTTTTTCTCCTGCGTATGTTAATATTGGTCTAATTATTGACTGATATATTCTAACCTTCGAGTCCTGTTTTAGATGTTTATTATACCATACTGAGTAGTTAAGACAGCCAGCGATCCTATTACCCTTTATTATTTGTTCTTTTATTTCTTTCTCCTGAGCTTGTTGAAGTTATTCCCAAATACTTCATTTTTAAAAATGAAGTAAACATGAAGCAAAAAATGACAGAATTGTACTTTTTATTTAATTTTTATTTCATTTTCACGCAAAAACCGATGTTAATACAAAGTGGGGTTCAAAGCCAATACCCTTATAATTTTCTTTCACTGCCGACAGTATTTTCGGAGGATTCGTTCTACGTATTTCTGTAACTTGTCAATTACTGCTTCGGGTAGAGGCATTGAATTTATTATTTGTATATATTATAAAGGATTTAGATAAGTGTTTAACAAGGAAGAGGCAGGATAAAATATTTAGTCAGTGCAAACATTCAGCACAACATGAAAAATGTTTGGAAAACAGCTACTATATATACATACATACTCAAAATAATAGTTTATGCAATTAATTTATGTTAAGCTTTATTGCACGAGTACATATTTTGAAAACGAGCGACTTTCGGAGCGAGTTTTCAAATTTGTACGAATGTAATAATAAAGCAACAATATAAATGAGTTGCACACTATATTTTTTGTTTAACAGCATTATACATTTATAAGAGAATGAAACTTAATTTTGCGAAACAACTTTCCTGTGACGACTCGTGTATTTGACATCGTGCAAATAAACGGTGGTCGGCTGTTCTGTTTAGCTCTACCTCCCCTCGATTCTCTCGCTGCGATTGGCTGAATGTGTGATGACGCAAACATTCGTGACGTAAAATCTAATACGTCATCATTCGTGACGTAAAATGCCCGAATGTGAACGTTTTCTTGCAACAGAAAAGGTTCTTTTATAATGCTGGAATGCAAAAAAATACGTATATTGAGATGTGATAATGAAAGAGCTTTCATAATCATAGAATTAAACAGTGCAATAACATTTCGACTTCTTAGATAAGAGTTGCCAAATTCAGGTGAAGAGGTGAGGTACACTGAAATCATAATGATGGTCAATGATATATCATAAACTCATTAAGTTAGAACTAAAGAACCAATCTATTCCGAACTTTATTACTTCATGTAACTAATTTAATAGAAATCTTTCAGTCGTTAAGGAAATTTCTCACGGTAACTTTGCGACAACTAAATATTTTTCACATATGACATTTGTATTTGTTTTCTAGAGGCAAGAACATGTTTCATTTGTAAAAAAACGTATACCAAAAGCACTGAGGAACTTTCAACGACTTTTTAACATGTTTCAGAATTTTCAGAATGCTAAAACTATTAGTTATTTTAATTTCATTTTTATCCACTCACAACACAACTCCGTTCATCAACAGAAACGACATTTTTATACGAGTACATCAATTGTCTCTAATCTTCCAAGATAATAATATATTATATAATATTTGATTTCATGGTGAATATGTGTAGAAAGGGGAAATAAATTCGTAAACAAATGAGAAATAAAATATACTGAATAGTATCAACAGCAGAAGGACTACAGAAAGCAGGACTTCTAAATAAATATATTAAGTTGACGGTGATGACTTCTTTTATTTCTTAATGTAATTACATCAAAAATACCATATCATAATTTCCACAATAGAAGGTCTCCAACCCTACATTTTCTGTAATATCAAACAGTAATAGAATGCGGAAGCAAGAGAATGAATGTTTACCAATGAATTTTTAATTACCAGCTCCACTAGCGTATTTGTACCTTCACCAGCTATCCTCCCACCTGTATGATTGATTAAAACGTCATTGTGGGTCCCAAGCAAATTTCTCCACGGTTTTGAGACAGCTCACTTTTCTCATGGATCCGTGACAGAAACTACGGTGTCACTCCCGTCGAGCTCTTGCGTTGACGGAAACGTGTATTTTCTGTTTCTGCGAAGGGACGTTCGTCACAGCCAAAGAACCGGTCATTAACGTAGCGAATCACGTCACCGACCTCTTCACCACGAAATGTCGCAAACGACGATGCATTGAACTTAAGGTAGCCGCGCCGCAACGGTCCCTGAAACTCATTTCCTTTTAATACGTAGAGCAAACGAAGTAAATAAGAAGCAGCGTCAAGCAAACCAATTCGCTCTGCAATACACTTCTTTTCTGATGTAGATGTTAAGAACAACAATGCAAATGTCCACTAGTGTTACTCAGTAATTCGATGAAAACAGGAGGAAAATAAGTTTGTTTTTGACTTACCCTTTTTTACTTCTCCGAACAAATTTTACAACAAATGGAATCTGGTAAAATAAATAACATTTACGAAGATGGCCAAAAACTTGTAATCTTAATTTCCTTATAATCTTAATCTCGAAATAAATACTAGCAATTTCTCCCTTTAATCCCTTCCTCTACTTCCCACCAGTGTTGTTCTCCATACATCATTTTTTTAGATCTATTAACCACTTGCAAATCCAGTGACCAGTGACTGATAAAAGAAAGTCCAGCTTCAAACACTAGTCTCTCTCAAAACACAACCAAAAACGTTTGGATTGATCGAGTTTCGAGAAGTTCAACGTTCATTGCAATATTCAGAGAATTTCTGGAAGATGGAATACCGTTAAATTTTACATAATGAAGTTCATAGTAATTCCAATGACCATGTATTTCCAAATATATTTGAAAAATTATAAAATGTTTGCAATGTAATAATACGTTTTGAATATCTTTCTCGGTTGTTTCTTTTGGTTATTATTGTATATTTGTGGTTTAGTGACTTCTACAAATAATTCCAGCACTATTCCAGAGATTCAGAAAAAGTATTGAATTATTTTTGCAGTGGCATTATTTGAGTCCCCTCTCAATTCATATCAAATTGTTTTTTACAATAATAATCAATACCAGATAAACTAATGCACAATTCTTTCTTAATCAAACGACCGTCGGCATTATCTCAACGACAACTAGGGTAAAATTCATTAGTGTCGGTCAAGAAGAATTATTGTTTTCATGGAACCGGTAACATTAAAAAAACTTCACGAATGCAAATACAGAGGCTTACGAGTTTGCAGCAACCCAACTAATTTAATTGATGCAGTTCCATAAATTCCCCTGGAGGCATACTCAAGCCTATTATACAATGTACCAATGTTCAGTTCTACAGATATACATGAAATGAACGATAACATGGCCACTACGAATGTGGGTTATTTTAAAGTAAAGTTAATTTACATTGACTATGATTGTAACTCAGATTTTCTCTATAAATCAGGTCAAAAAGACCTCTTCAGTATTCCAACTTTTCTTCCTTTCGACTTTTCGGCGTTTCTTTTTTTTATATTCGTCTACGAGTACAACGGCCCGTAGACTGTCAGGCCGATAGATTGCGATTCCACATACGTATGCATGTTCGTCGAGAACAACAGCACGGATTGGGGCAACGTAAAAATCTACGCTAGTTTCTTCGTGAGAGTCGAACATCTTGCAGCACGGAGGTCGCTTTCGCAGAAGCAGCAGCTGAAGCGGTGGCGGCGCGCAGGGCGCGACCTGCCGGCGACGAGGTCGACGGCAGTCGCGGCGGCGAGTACTGGCCGTGAAGTGCGGCGGCGTGCGTAACGGTACGCGTGCGGGCGCGGCGCGGCGCGGCGCGGCGCGGCGCACCACCCATGACCTCCGAACCACCTCATCCCCCGCCGTCCAGTCTCACGTCCGCGTCCTACCAAAACGAAGGTCGAGCCGCCTCGTAACCAATGTCTGCTTTTGACGGCTACACAAAGCACCTCACCACATCAGAGGAATAGTACGCTGTTTTAAATCACAGAAGTATATTTATACCGCCAGTTTGTAGTAGTGTTTTAAACTTGGGTATCTGTGGCTAACACCAAAGTATATTTAAAAACCAAATGAAAAATCGTATTTACTCTATTATTTTCAATGCTGCTTGATATTGCTCTGGTCGACATTGCACAATCGTAGAGAAAATGAAAAAAACAACAACATGCGATTGCAGTATATGATGCCACGGAGTGATATTTGAAATACCCAAAGACTGCGATGATAAAACTATTGATGAAGTTGTGATGGGACTCAAAGATAAGATAACGGTAGTGGCACAACAGCTACATGTTTTTGTAAACAAACACGAAAGTACATAACAGTATCCACTTTATTCGAAATTACGTAATGAAGAATCAAATGAAGCATATAATATAACTTTTTAAGGTACAATAAAATATGAAACCAATCAAACTTACAAAGATAGCTTTGTCAACCATCTTAAATACTTTTTTTTTCGTTTGAAAAGTGGTTCGAAATGGATCTACACGGGAGGGACACTCAAAAGTTACCTGATTATCAAACAAAGATGATGGAGCAATAGTGGAATGAGACGTAGGGAAAAACGGAAAAACCCGCCAACCAAAATCTACCGCGAACCTCACCAATAAATTCCACGTAGATCGACCGTGGCGTGAACCCCGATATCCAGAGGTAGAAGGCCAACAGCCTGACCACTTCACCACGGGTCGCCCAAATTGAAGCAATGGAGTCGAAAGGAGCCTTGGCTTCTTTGTGTACACAACGTCTTCGTTCTGAAACGTGAAAGGCAAGGCGAGAGAGCGCACGCACGGGCGGCGGGCAGTGAACGGAGGTACGCCCACCTCAGCGCCGGCTGGCCGTTGTTCCGAGCAGACGCGCCTCATCCGCGCCTACAATACGAACATTAATCCATGTTCGTCTGACGCTATCTGTGCGCGCGCGTCCGATGCACCCGGCCGGCGGGGGCGACGCCGAGTGCGTGGGCGTCCGGGAGGAATCAGTCGCCGCTTCTGGCGCGCGTGAGAGGCCCCCAGGTACACGACGGACGCGCTGCAAATCGTAAAGCTGTCTGCCATTCCTTTGTTTTTACTGACGCCTCTGTCTCTAGAGGATGTTCTTGACACCTGGCGAATACCAATAATGAATGTAACGTGTCACGAAGACGAACAGGAAGACATGCACCAGAATCAATGGCTGTGTGTCAACATCTTCGTTTCATTAAATTTTGCTGAAGATAAAAATAGTACAGTAGATGAAAGACAAAATGGACAGTAGGAGAAAAGAGAATTCCATGAATATTTTTAACAACAAATGATAATTCGTTAACTTTCATAACAAAAATAAAAACAAAACAATTTAAAGCGAAAATAAGAAATTCGAACACGCACGTAAACATTTGAAATTTCCTTAACGCAATAAATGAATGAAAGAACGTTTGACAGAAATATTTTCAAAAAATTATTAAAATATTTGATACCAGGTTGGAAGTTCCTATTATAGATTATTTTTATTTATTAGATTTATTACATACGAATGGTCTGCTTCATTGTGCACTTTAGTTTTTTCTCTAACACACAGTGATTAACATTGACATACCACAAATAATTACATATACATGTCTTAAAGATATTCATTAGAAAGAAAACACGAATAATGAATTTGAAAAACTTATTTATAAAATTTATGCATTATAATATTTTGTATATTAGACAACATTAGAGGCGTTGTCTTTGCCAACAATATTGTATATTATATATAGCAGCATTCGATGACTTAGCCATCGTCGTCAGTTTTCTGCCGTTTCGAGGCCAGAAAACGACTACCTTGACGTAGTCTTTTGTGACTTCTAAACAGCAGGAAACGCAGCATGATGATGATAGCTAAGCCATAGAAAGCTGCAATTTAGAAAAACAATGTTTTAGGTAAAGAAAACGCCTCTAATTATTTTATTTAGAATGCAAACGACAAATCAGCGCTAAACCGACTTTATTCGAATCTGTCGCTGTTCCCAAAAACTGTAACAAATATTACTAAAAAATGTAAACGTACTAATTCAAGCCTACCGGCGAATTTTACAAAGATACCCGGTTCAGAAGTAACTATACAAGACTTTATTAAGACATTTTACAAATAAAGAGTTCCCCTTGATAAATGAAAGTGTATAACATATTTTATTCAGAGTAGAGGTTTTCAAACAGATTCACGATAAGACACGAAAAAGGAAAAGTAATGAAATTGACTTTGGAAGACAGAATACGATAATACGTCACAGTACGATCAAAGAATTCATTCATACATCACACTTGTCTACAAATCCGCGTTACAAGAACTGTAGGAACACCATGACAACGATGAAACGAGACGCCGCCATGATGACAGATGATGATGAACTCTGTCATGAAGTGGAGAGGATGAATATTCTATTGTAAGTTACGACATTTGATATTGGACTAAGATCAATTTTTTTACAGCACAAACCTTTTCGTTGCGAATGTACATTACTATATGAATTGTTAGGGAAATCGGCACACAATAAATTCAAAAAAATATGAAAGAACTGATAGAAGCATAGTCGGTAACGACCACTAATTTTCCTTTGTTTTTTGATCAAGACGACGGCTGCGCGATCTCCCTGTCTCTCACCCTCGGTGAGTCATCTCCGGGGCGTGTAGCCTCGCGGTGCCGCGCACATTCATCTTCCGCAAGTTGTCCGGTCCCGGCGGCGCAGGCGCGAATCTCCGGCAGCTCCGCCCCCTTCCCCCGCCCACACCCGCGCCTTCCAACACCCCCCACGCAGCAGCCGCCGATGGCGATCCCTCACCCTAAGGCTTCTTCGCCCATCTTCTCCAGGTGTCGCAGGCATCCGCAAGGCGCGAGGTGTTTTGCACGTTGCAGAAACTGGACAAGTTTGTTGTCCTCAAACTGTACGAATCGAAAAGATGAGTTTTCAGAACTTCAGATTACCGACTAACATTAATGTATTGCTCATTACACTGTAGACGGTACGCAAGAAGGCAAATTCGAGAGCCGTATGGACATGTATTCATCAGAATTTGGGATCCACAACAATGTTATAGAATTACATGTTTCCCTCATTACATATTATTTTCTAACTATATTTGTTTCGAAAAATAGTTTTAATACTTTCATACGTAATGTATAAGTTATTTTAAGTTCAACTTTATAGGTGCAATTTTGCATCCATGATTATTGACTTATACAGCTGTTCACCAAAAAGTGACTTTCTTATTACCAAAAAGACTACGGTATACGTTCGTAAATTATTCATTGTTGATGCCCACCAACTACGCAACTTTATATTAACTTCTAATGCCCTAGAGTTCGAGATAAAAAGATAGGAAAGAATATCAAGCTCTCCGTTACCCATCCGGAATAGATCGGTGAACGAAAACGAATCAGACCAGTCGTTCCCCAGAGTTCCCACGCACGCAGTGGTTGGTTACTATCAAGCCTTGCAACTCATGCCAAAAATCCTCCACTACCCCGTTGCTCGGACCTCGAATCAGCCGGTCTGCGAATTCTTAGCTGAGATTTTTATCATGCGAGAGAAAATAGTTTTGCCCACTTGTTCACCAAACAGGACTACCATGCAGCGAGTTCATTCGCGGAGGCTGGTGTTGGAAAAAATATCAGCGAATTTACGTGAGGGGCGTTGCCCCCTTGTCTATCGTAGTCGCAGCAACTACTCCTTTGCAAGCAACGGAAGGAGTGGCATTTGTTTACAATTCCATGTATGGTCGTGGTTGCTTGCCGTTAGTGTGTTCCGCACGTAACTGACGAGTATTTATTCGCAAATCATTGTTTCAGTAATTCGCAAGTCTGAGAAACCCAATAATGACTAGATCATTTATCTTTCAATTATATCCTCCTGGATATGCTATTAAGTGCTAACTTTAAAATTAAAATAATTATTTCTTCATATTTGAACGTCACATTTAGAACTTTGTAACAATAACAATAAATAAGAAATTATTAATTTGATGTTAAAATTTTTTTAAAGAAAAAAGGTTGTTTTTTGTTATATTGTAGTACGTACTGCTACACAAGGGAAATACGGACAACGCCCGAAAACCAGCTAGTACTGGATACATAAACATTTTGAACTTCATTATTGCAATAATATATTTTTAGTACATAATTTACGCGAAGGGAATTAAACGTCCCACTCCCCAGAAACCGCATTTTTATTGAATAAAAGCTGGCTCACCTTTCTTTGTAGAGTATCATTTAAAGAAACTAATATGCTCTAAATAATATAATTTTGTATGCTTCATAAGTTGTATAAAGATGTATGAGAACGTATATCTCATAGGCTTTAATTCAACCGGATCAAGCAAAATACTCTCGTAAAATCGTAAGATCTTTCACCTTTCATATTTTGACATGCTCTCCATATCTTTCGCACCGGGTACGTACATTTCTCGAAGAACGCTCAAAAGAAGGTAGATACAAATTAAAGTTTATAAGTACAGTTTTTTTCCTGATTTACTTGAAATCTATTTTTTTGGTCCACTGATAGGCCAAATACGTCTAAGAACAATGTGGTGGATATGAATACCAATTTTCAGTGAAGCTGCTTCTAATGCGCCGTAACCTGGACTTGAGTATATGCATTCTCCAGGAATTTTTCATTTACGTTCGCGACAAAGAAGGGCGAGAGGCGGTTCTCGACGCTATTGACTCCAACTCTTCCAAGAACAGGTCGCTAATAAGAAAACATTTGCGTACTACATTTCACGTCGCGCCGACGTCCCGCGATTCCCCCATTCGAAGGCTGTCCAACGCGGAATGTAAACGCCTAAGATCGTACGGCCCATTCATTCAAGGGAACACGCATTCGCCGCCGTTTCTTCGAGAAGCCAGGAGCAGGCAGGGAGGGGCGGGGAGGGGAGGAGTAAGAAGGGGACGGGGAGTGGAGAAGCGTCGTCTTCCAACAGTGGGCGGGGCCGAACGAGCGATGGTGCGGCGCCGGCGGCAGGCGGGCGGGCCCTCGTCCATTGAGGCCGCCGCCGCCGCGACGCGACAGAGAGCAAACGCTTCGGAGAACTGCGCCGCAGCATCTGACCTCGACAGTCAGCTTTCTCGCGTACTCATTGACGCTGTCTCGCTTGAACGGCGCTTGAATATCAAGCGAGATGTATCGGCTAATTAGCATGAAACAATTATCAAATAAAAAAATATTACATAAATAAGCAGATTTAATAAAACTCCTTATTAATGTTCCCGACGATAATAATGTTTTTTTTTTTCAAAAAATTCAGATGGCCCATTTTTATACGAGGAATTTTCTCGGAATAGTTTCAGTAAAACACTTTTTGAAGTCAACTCACAGTCGTCACGCACACACATTCCTTGAAAATGCGAGTCACAGGTCGATCGATTCATTACGCATTTAACAATAGCATTTCATTTGAGAATCAGTGTCGCTCTGAACAACATATGATCAGGAGAGTGTACAAATAATATTGACTAAAAATCAAGTGAATCATTTAATAAATTATTACGGTGTCCTTACGTCATTCCCAAATAATTAAGTTGAGATACGAGATTTTGATTGCTT
This sequence comes from Gryllus bimaculatus, assembly GCA_017312745.1. Lineage (NCBI taxonomy): Eukaryota > Metazoa > Arthropoda > Insecta > Orthoptera > Gryllidae > Gryllus > Gryllus bimaculatus. The sequence continues at coordinate 16,701,983 of BOPP01000008.1, forward strand.
TATATAATTTAACACCGTTCAAAAACGTATAAAATATTTTTACAATACTAATAAAAGTCCAGAGGAAAAATATTGATTTATCATTACCCTCGAGGTAATTAAATTCTTAAATTCAACATTACATTTCACTCAGTTTACTGTATGGCTCTTCCCTCGGCCTAATACCCACGTTCGAAGACCACACGCTGCCTACGCCTCACAATAAAGGACGGAGTAAAAAACGCAGGCGGCAGGTAGCAGCTGTAGGGCAGACGGGCAGGCGAGCTAGAAGGCCGCCGGGCGGCGTGTGCGACCAAGCGGGGCGGTGCTCCAAGTGGGGCCTCGGGCTGCATACAGAATGCGGCGCGCGTACGTGGCAAGGATCGTTCGCCCGCCTGCGGCTCGCTCCTCCTCCTCCTCCTCCTCCTCCCTCTCCTCGAGCTGCCCCACCCTCCTGGCCGGGCGCTCGCTCTCCCACCCACCCGCTACCGCACGTAATCCTGGCCTTATTATATTGCGCTGTCAGTTGACTGATTCACGATCCAGGTCACTTGACGGCGATTCGCCGCCGAGGCCAGGGGCGATGCGCAGGGCTCAGAGCCTCCGGCGTGGAGGCGAGCACACAGCACAACATGCACGAGGACGCACACGTGTTATTCGGGCTGACTGAAGCGAGACGTTAATACTTCTATTTTCTAAATTGTGTTATCGGAACACTTTTTTCAAAAGTGCCATGAGCATAGAGAAACAATAAAACTGATGAACAGCAATTCGTGAGAAAGGTGGAACAACACCTACAATAAGATAATGAGTGAATTATGAGACGCAAATCCTTCACCGCACACACCGAAGTACATAATAAAGTTGTCGGAAGGAGACTCCGTTGCAAAATGATGTTTTGCTAAACTGTTAACAAAAACCGTAAATTCCTTTACAGAAAAATTAAACTTCCAGTATTTTTATCTCTGCAAGTACACAAATTCACCTGACTTTCGGAGTAACTAAAATTAGGATTTCACAATCACAGAAAGTATCCTGCCCTCCTCCCAGCTGGTATCGACGTCTAACAGACCTACTACGGGCACTCGCGATCCCTAGAGCTCCTTTGGATTCTCAGTAAAAACCACCTTGACGGTCTAAAAATATCACATAGACCAATCTCGGTCCTGGACCTATACAATATATCGCCATGCATAATAAACAAATTTATAAAAATGTTTTAGAGGCTTCATACGAATTACCCCAAAAATTTAAAGAGTTCGTTTCAAATTCGCAGGGCCGTGAGTAAGGCCAGATAGATGGGAAAAATTCATTTCAGAAAAAAAATATTCTCAATGGTTTGGGCGCTAGTTTTGTTCACGGACAGACCATCGGGATCAGACGGACCGACATACAATCAGATCAATGGACGTTTTGAAAACAAAACAAAACATTATTTCAGTATCAAGGGACACGAAAACTTGTATTTGCTTTAAAATTTCCAAATGCATTTGCCATAGTATTAGATACATAACTTTCGTCTACACCACTCAACCCTATATCTGTTCTCCGCATATAAGTGTGTATACCAGATAGTAAAATAGTCGCGTACAGTAAGTAGAGGTAAACAAAGCAGTAATCAGTAATGTACTCTGCTTCCCTTAATCTAAAGACCTTATCATTATCAATAAAAGAATCAAATTAAATGACAAACATGAATATTTCCATAGGAATTAAAACTACCTTGGCCCGAATACCAAAAGCTTGTCCCTGCAACCGCGAAAAGTTTCAGACACAAACGGAGTTCATCTTCTACACGTGCATTGAAGTCTCCTGTTATACTACAGCCTTCCAAATAAGACTGCAAACATTCGAACGCAACCTCAGCATCGTGGAGAGCATTTGTCGAACTTTCAAGTCAGAGAGGGCGTGGTGTGTGTCGTCCTAGAAACACGGCGATGACCGCGAGGAGCCGCGACAGCGCAGCGCGGCGCGGCGCGGAGCCGCAGCGTCAAGGCGGCAGGATGCGTTGTGAATGGAGGCCACCAAAAGGCGCTCCAGAACGCGATGACTGACCACAGTCTAGACGGCGGGCGGCGCCGCGCGGGGCGGCGGCACTTTGCGGGACGTGCCCGCGGCCTCAGTGAATGGAGATTACAGGGCGCTGCGCGCAGCGGCGCCTGCGGCCGCAGTCCGGGCGAACGTGCGCGGTTGCTGCAGGCGCGCTGCGGCCGACGCCACCACCGCCGCGCCACGCCGATTCCTTCTTCGTCGCCCTCGTCGCCCTCGTCGCTACCGCCGCCCTCAACTCTCTGCTGATGCCGTTGAATATTTCGAACGTAGACATTTTTTATGTTAATAGTTTGAGTGTAGATAATGAAAATCTAACAGCGTGTAAAAGATATCAAAATTGTAGTAGCAGTATAAAAAAACTGGATAATTGAATAAAAATATTATTACAACTGTAATCACCTTTCAGCACATTATAATAATTATATCTTAAGTGATGTACAAGATTCGTTGTAAAATGCTAATATCTTATTAAAACAGAATTTTTAAGAGTATTGTTCTATAAATTTCATAAAAAATTAGATTGCTTTAATGTTGAGTGAAATAAGTATCATTTCCTTCTGCAGCATTTCTTATTGATTTCGATACAAAATGTATTTAATCCAGTATTACAATATTCTTAGCCGCAAAACGTACTATCAGCAATAATTTCTAATCACCATTTTAAAATAACATGCCATCTTCCGACCTTTCAGTATCAGTGTCGTTAAAGAGAAAGTGGACTAAGATTCCTCCACTGCTCTGTCATCTTTCATTAAAAATGGTCTTGTCAGCAGCACGTTTATCATGTCATCTCTGCGTCTCTTTTAATTTCGGCTTCAAAGAAGACTTCAGAGACATTGTTAGTACGTTAGTCAACCCCATAGTCACAAAACTGGGAAAACATAAGAAAGGTATTTCTGAATTGCTGAGAACGCCGTACTAGAGAAATTGCACGTATCTTCTAAAACCGTGATTATGCAGAAGAGTAGGATTCTACTTTAATAAAAGTGCACATTTACTCATATTACATAAATACCATCAATACGTTTATTCATAACACTCATTTTTTAACGCAATTTTGCGAGAAAAACAACAACAAAGAAATAGGATGTATAAAGGCGAAACCACGTGAGGTTAACATTTAATTTGTAGTAAGTTTTCACACACATCATCCTAATTTATAATTGTCTTTTTAACAAAGATGCTTGTATTTGAATAGATAAGTTAAAAAAAGTCTTGTCTAAAAGTTTTGGTCAGTTTTATGAAATACAAACTTGTTTAACTTGAACTTGCAGTGCCCATGTAAACAGCAGCGATAACCGTTTTATTGGTTGTAACAGTAAATTCTAGAATTATCTCACCCATCTCGCAGCCTTTCATTCTTCCCTTATTGATCGGACGCAGCGATAAGTGACAAGCGGTCTGGCCGAACTGTTATTACTCTTCACGTCCCGCGTGCATAAGTAATGCTTAATCCCGTGTAATAAACGACCGAGTGGAAGTTTTGCATTCACATTACAATAATATTGGGACAGTGGACGCGGGGGCTCGCAGGACCGAAGAGAAGGTGCAGGCGACGGGGTGTGGGGGGAAGGGGGAGGAGAGCTTGATCAAAGCTGGCGCGGAGGCGCCTCGCGAGCCAGAGCGCGCCCGAAGCGTTTGCCACCTCTTTTGCGTATGCTAAGTCGGAGCCACCCGGCATCGTAACCACTACTCTCGCGTACGAAGCGTTAGGGAACACTCCACGCCAGGTTGCGGAGGCGCATTTGAGGACCATTGATGATGATGTTAAAAGCCATACTCTATCTCCGTCTTTGTGCAAGGGACAACACTTTGTGCTAACGCGTTTGTGCCCTTCCCTTCCCTTCCCTTCCCTTTCCTGAATAGACGTTCGCTATGGTGGTTCGCCAATGTTTTATTCCGGATGGATGATGATGATAGGGATGGATAACGAGTATGGATGGGACGATAGCCAAGATGTTATATGTGGTGGAATACGAAGCTAATCACGCAACAAAGCTACAATCGTATGGTGAAAACACGCATGTCGCCTTACGCGTGAATTAAAATCGCAAACTTCGACGTTGGGTACTCTGACATACGCATGGCCTTGCTTAATTGAGGCAAATTGAATATTTATGAACGGTGAAATTCAGCAGGTGTGCCTACCTAGGATATTGTGATAGTACTAGAAAAACATGAAATCAAACTAAATCGATAGGTATTAAGGAAGTTTGCAAGGATATAATATAGAATATGTTTATTATTTAAATGTTTCGGTTTTGCCAATAAATGAACAAAATTTTCTTTAACCTACTTTTAGCGTGTCAATTTTCAATAACTGCGGATTATCATTTGATTTTTGCAAGTAAATCTGCAATAAGTTAAAAATAGCCTCAAATAATATAAATCTTACCTGATGATCTGACAATAATTACAGAAGAAAAGACAAAGAATGCAGAAGCTCGTCGTTCAATAGTTCTGAGTGTAATTTAATTTTAAACTGATTGCTCATGTTTTGTGTACATTTTTTAAAATTTAGATTAAATGACTTTTTAAATTGTAAATTAGCAGGGTTTTTTTCTTGGGATGATGGGATCAGTTATCGGTTATGATTATCGTGAACACGTAAGCTGTAATGAATTGATATACTTTATACAACTGACTTTACCACGCGAAAAGAAGTTTTTATTGGAAAATAATTATTGTTTACGTAATTTAACTTTGTTTCTTTATTCTGAAACATGTAAATAATATGTACAATAGCACTAGTACAAACTCTAACCTAAACCAAATATATAATATTGTAACCGTTTTAAGGAAACATTGTATAACCATTATTAAAACATTACACAATTCAAAACAATACACAAATTCAACATAATTTCATTAAAATGTTCCTTAAGCCAATATTTCTATCCAAAACTATCCTATCCACTTCGTGCCGGAACACTCCAATACGAAATTTGTAAATACGCACTCAGCAAATAGCCAGCAACATTAGGCGCAATATCTTGACTTCACTGCCAACGTTACAGAATTAATTAGTGTTCAAAATTGAATGTTTTTTTCTTGAATCTTGTCACAGAGGAAGAGAGAGAGAGAGAGAGAGAGAGAGAGAGAGAGAGAGAGAGAGAGAGAGAGACATGGACGACTTGACAGACAACATTATATATAAAACCAAACAGGATATATTCACTAAATATGTGTCGAAGTCTGGTTTGCTCCGTGAGTGATATTGCTCTTTAGATGCCCATATTTTATAATCATTTCTTGTCTTCCAAATATCGTCAGATAGTTTACACACCAAGAAATCGCGAAGCAGTCAAAGAGTTAATAAGAAGGCGTATTAGTGATTACTCTGAGTCTGAAACTCCGTTTTATAGGTTCGCAGATGTCCACATGTTCAACTTGTTTACACTGTAGCTACACAAGGTTGAATATGTTTTTGCTACGGTTCTTTTTAGCCTCGCTCTGCGAGAACAGGTGTATAGGGTGCGGCTGCTAATAGGGCGAACTACAGCAATTTACCTGTCAGTTTTCGATGCTGTTGTACGAGGAGAGTCTGGGTCTGGTGGCCATGATGTAGCCTTGCAGGCTCAGCCTTGCCTTTTGTGACCACCTGAGGAAAGGGTGGAGGGTTCACATGAAAAAGAAACGCGAAAAAATGTGATAAAACAGCACGAGCAACATCAAGTGACTTTTGATGAAACAATAAAATCTATAAAAAGTTATGCAATACGCACATTCTTAATGCCAGAGCTTTTCAGCAAAGAATCGATTTTTTTTCCATATTCTCAATTACAAAGTCGTCATCAATACAAATAAAAGGGGAAACTTTCTTTCCTATAAAATATCGAAAGACAGCAGCATCTACAGGAATCATTCAGTGGGTTCCTGAAGGAATTAACGAAATTGTAAAAAGGTTGTAATATTCATGATATTCACAATATTTGCAATTCATGATCTTCAAGTGACCTAAAATGGTTCCCAACGGATGCTGCGACTGTTAAAGCTGAATGAAAAGTCTTTCCAAGTACTCACAATCAATATATTAAGAGGATACTGGGTTGTGTATGGCTGCTTTTATAGAATAATTTTAATAACTGTACCGAGTCGTAGAAACACTAACTAGATAAATAAAATCCATCCAGAAATATTATCATCCTACCAGTGGTAATGAAGGAAGACGTTAATTTTGAACGACTAGAATGAGTTGTGGTCCTGGATACTCTCACATCCAACGATAACATAATGAAAGTGCTAAAAATATAACAAGTGCATAACGAGTTATGTAATGCTGTGCGTTGTGTCACAGACCAATCGAGTGAATGGTCGGCGAAGAAGGGTTCGGGAAGTACTGGTTGACGCATGCGTCTAGCATCGCTGGGGTCCGGATGTGATACCCGGCCAGTCCACGTGCATTTGTAAGGGGTTAAGGGCAATTTCTCGGATTTTTCGCGTCTTCACGACCTCCCATTTCTCCATTACTCCATCACTTGTCTCCTCATTGTCATTAAATTGTGAATCATAGGTCGAAATGGCCAAACTAGTTCAAGACCCCCTAAACTCCAATAAATTAAAATAGTAAATATTCGCCGAAAATTCAGTATCGTTGGAAGTTACATGGACAATTTCATGACATTTCTTAATAATTTTAGAAGGAATGAAACGTAGCTCAGGTAGGATAAAGAGTGCTCGTTTCTATGGCAAGACAGATGGCGTTGTATATTCAAAAAGTGTGCTTGCACTATTACATATGTTGAAGGTTTCTCCTTTAATTAACAGCGCATTAACTCGAGAATACGCAAAATTACATGAAGTTTAATATTGTAGAGACGTTTAATATTATTCAGCGATGTGATGAAAGAACTCTGAAAGACCAAATCGAATAATTTTAGTTTCTTGTATCTATCTCGAACAAAGAGAAAGTCATGTAATGCTTCAGGAATAAGTACCGATTTTTTCGACGCGAAAACACATTTTGTGGAACCCTAGTCCGCCGAAGTGTTTTTCGTACCCTTATAAGTAGTAAATTACTTTCTGGAATACGAGTAGACAGGATCCGCAATTTTTGGGTCCTTGATACCGAAATAGTATTTTTCGTCGGGCGAATCTTCGTCCGTTTGTTAAAAATCTATACGCAGGACTTTTGACAAAATTGATATGTCCTGATCGATGTGACTCATATGAAGGCCCACCAATTTGAAACGGGTATTTTAATTTACTGGGTACTTTACATCGCGGCTATTTGAATGCAACAATTGGGATCAGATAGTTCGCGGTGCCCTGTTGAAGGGGTCTGGGTGCCGTTCGCCTTTCACTCTATGAACTGATCGCGCCCGAGCACCTCGCCTCGCATCCTACTGGACGGATTGTAAGTCAACAAGTAGCGGGCAACACCGCTGGCGCACAGTTAAGCGCTGGGTCAGGGCATACCTAGAGAACCACCTAAGGTTCTAATATGATGAAAAACACAGTAAATAATTCTTCAGATACTTTAACGTACTGAATACTTATTGATTACGCATATTATATATATTTTGTAGAAGTTCTAAAAACATGGATTTTTTCCTACGCACACAAAATAATCTTCAAAAATAAATGCTGCAATGAAATATAAGAGGCGTAGACAAAATTATCGGAAAGAAAGGATCTCGAAGTGCAAAGGTTATTTGCATTGAATTTACTATAAATTTTTGGATTACACATTCAATCCAGTTCTTAGCTGTGGTTAACACGTTTTTAGAGAGAGAGAGAGAGAGAGAGAAGCAATTACTTCTAATAATTTCTTCATTGGTATTTATTACTGACAACAAAACAATACAGCTACAGTTCCAGATCACAGCAAGGCACACTTACAACGCAAACCATTAGTTGTTGTGGTGTAATAAAAAAGAAATACTTCTTGCACTGCTGACACATGAAAATAAAACTTTCAGAGGTTGTAGAATCAATTCTGGAGGATCATTTCTACACATCTCCTCGAAAAGGCTAATATGCTCTTAGTCAGAAGAACGCCTCAGTTATCATTTACTTCTTTTCAACCCTCCATTACTGAATCTAATTAGAGTGGGAACAGTTTGAAATATAATTTCACTCATATACAAGTACGTAATATGATACGTCATATCAAAAGTACGACACAGTCACGAATTTGAATGCCCCCTTAAAATGCATGTGCATCGGTCGAGATCGAACAAGCCATGTTCTGGGCGTTGATTCATAAAACGTCCCCCCCACCACCACCAAAATGCAAGAATCATAGTGAGACCATCACTAAGAACTATGAAGAAGCGAAAACTGTCAATTCGAGTGACGACCCGCCTTGGTAGAGTGCAACCAAACGAGAGTTCACGCGCGGCGTCGGCGGGCCGTCTTCCAAGCGTCCGGCGGCGGCGGCGGCGGCGGCGAGGCAAAGAAGGCGGCGGGTGGCGGCCCACGCGGAAAGTGGCACGCAACGGCGAAGGCCGTAACAGCCGCGCCAGACAGCTTGCCCACGAGCCCGGCGGCGCGGCGGCGGCGGCGGCGGCGGCGGCAGAGAGGCTACGACGCAAGGTTACCACCGCCGCCGCCGCCGCCGCCGAGCCAGGCTATTCAACTCCCAAGTAAGCGCTGCTCTTACGATGCGGTTTCCTGCTTCGTGCATTCGCTGGAGGTGGGTCGGCGAGTTGCCTGGAAGGCGAGAATGGTGACGGAAATAAGGAGGCAGAACAGAACGTTTTGCATTTTCACAATTCAACTACCACAATGACTCACTGACGCGTACTCTTGGCACCAATTACTTTTTTCAAATATTTATTATCAGGCTTCATTAGGAAGAAATGAAAAATATTGCAGCTGTAATTACGAAGAAACATTTTACGATGTATAAGAGCAAATATATTTCCAATTCACCGTTTCCTTCTTGTTCTTCGTCTTCTTCTTCTCAATCCGCAAGTTATTCGTTGATACTTTCGGAAGGCATTCTTTTTCGAACGAAGTTGTTCTTGTTGTTTTATGTGGAAGAGGTAGAATTGCATCGTTACTTAAATGGTTTAACAGCAAACAATCAATCAATGGTGATAGCATTAAAACTACCTTTGTTAGTTTCAACATACTCCGATTAAATGTGTCCGCCGTTATTCCGTTTCAGTTTCTAAGGACACTTTCTACAATAACCCTTTACCCACTTACGTCACGTACGTAACTCAATTTCCTCTTCTCCCAGACCATCCTGTTCGCCCTGACCCAACAGAGTTGTGTGAATTTGCTTTAGCAGTCGATTCGAATTGCTCGCCATCCCCACAGTCTTTACAGGATGTTAGGGTCGTCCTCCCTGCTTTGCTGGTCGCTCCCGCCTTGCCCACGCGATAGACTGCGACACAATGCACGCGAAGCCACTGCGGGGTTCCGCAGGCGCCGCTTGTCTGCCCACACACGTCGCGGACCGTCGCCAGGGTCTTTCTTCGCTTCCACGCCCACACACCTTCCACTCAGAGCAACTCTATTGTCAGCAGAACAACTATGTCTTGTCAACATAATTATGGCCTCGGTATTGACCGACTGCATTTACGAACTCGTTAGGGGGCTAATAATATAGAAGATGAGATTATATCTTGCCGAAAACTTCTACTGAACCAACACTTGGACAAATACTATACGTCAGGAGTTTTATGGGAGATCATCATGCAAGTAAAACGTTACGCATATTGGGAACTGCATAACTGGATAAGTCCTCAAGAATCACTTTCAAACGATTACGAAACAACAGAAAATCACTGTCCCTGCGACAGAACCACGTCGTCAATGTGCACCCGCCTTGTTTTCAAAATATTATGTTAAACCTTCAAGGTTTACAAATATTTGAGATATATGATTATTTATTATTATAATTTATGATTGTTATATGATTATTCCTTAGTAGCTAGCAGGACATACTCAATACAGTGGCGATACTAGCGATTGGAATTTTGAAACAAAAGTAATTTCTTCTCGATCTACGTATCTAAATTCGAGTGATCACTTCCATAGGTGGTTTTCGAACTCTCCAAAATGCATTTTAGATGCATAACAACTTCTCCAAAACTTTTCTTCGGCATTGCATTACAAAATTAACTTCAATTATCGTCAATCTGATTAATAAGCCGTAATGATTCACGTAAATGAAAGTGTAGTATTTCCCAGCGTTTTATCGATATATTCGTACGTGCATTGAAAAATGCACGTGCCAAAGGGAGCGTAAATTAGGCAATGGGAGTTTCAGATGCTAAAGAAAAATGTGTGTGGAGAAATTTCTAAGAATCGTGTGGATGGATCCGTAAGAAATTCAGTAAATTATCAGTAGCTACCAAGAGACCGAGACGCTACGCACTACATTCATTTGCGTCTATTGGTGAACCAGAAGGTGACGTATAAAGGGACGCACGCAGGTTACTCCATTACTTATCAGGATTTACCACAACATTCCCTACAAACCACATTTATCTCAAAATAAATAATTTTAAAAGACTCAAACGGACACAGAGGAGCTTCGAGGAGTTTATCCTTTTCCGTAGAATACGCAGTTACTTAAATCAAAATTGTAATTGATTGAAACATTTAAAAACAATTGCGGTGATCAGTAAAAATTCAATAGTCATGTTTAATAACTCCCGATGCTCGACTGCGACGTCGAGTTGAACGGCGACGAACGAACGTTGATCAGACAGCAGATTGAGCCTCGGTTCATCTCCACTCGTTGGTCTGTGGCAAGGGCTGCGGTAGGGGCGGGAGAGTGAGAGGGAGCGGGAGAGGGAACGGATCAGGGGCGGAGGCGAGGACGGGTAGGGAGAAGCGGGGCTGGGCGTGGCCGGCCCCTAAGAGGCGCACGCCCACGGAGGCTGCCTGGTCGGCCGGCCGGCGACCGGGCCGGCGCGGTGCGGCGGAGGCCAGCTTCGTCCGATGCAGCGATGATCTCATTTGTCGCCCCTCCGCCCCGCAACAACCCACCCACCTTCGCTCCGCCCTGTCCGCCCTTTCCCGCTCCCGCCCTCGGTCCGACCTCCCTCAATCACCACGCTTCTTCCTCTCTATGCCAGCAGCAAACACTCAGAGTTGAGCGCCGGTGATAACACGGGTGAGGTATTAGTTCAGCGCAATCGCTACACATTCAATAGACCTGTTCATGACCACTTTCCTTCTCGAGTTAATAGCATTAGAGTTCATCAAATTCTCAATGACACATATTGATAGCGCAACGTAAGCTATCAAGCCTTTACAAGGCGAATGCTCCGCTAAACAAGAAGTTTAATATTTAAACTAGTAGTGCAAAGCAACACATACTTTCCCGCATTATTATTTTGAACTTTTGCAATTTCCGAAAATTCAGAGAGTCTAATGAATATTACACCTGCGTCATTTTAAGCCTACTTCATTCAAGGACATTTTTAATAAAAAAAGTTGGATTCTTATTGAGAAAATTTTGCAAATGTTGAGATTTCGTGTGAAGTACTCCCAACACTATAAATATCCTTTTCAAACTCACAGGTTTGTTATGACCCATCAAGAAATATCAATTTTGGAGAAAATCACTTGAATGGTTTAGGCGCTAGCATTGACCACACACAGACAGACGGACAGACAGACGAACAGACAGACGGACAGGCAGACGGGCAGACGGGCAGACAGACAGGCAGGCAGGCAGACGGACAGATAGACAGGCAGACGGACAGACAGACAGGCAGACGGACGGACAGACAGACAGGCACACGGACAGACAGACAGACAGGCAGACGGACAGACAGACAGGCAGACGGACAGACAGACAGGCAGGCGGACGGACAGACAGACAGGCAGACGGACAGACAGACAGGCAGACGGACAGACAGACAGGCAGACGGACAGCAGACAGGCAGACGGACCGACAGACAGGCAGACGGACAGACAGACAGGCAGACGGACAGACAGACAGCAGACGGCAGACGACAGGGACAGACAGACGGCAGACGACAGGCGGACCGACAGACAGGCAAGACGGACAAGACAGAAGGCAGAACGGGACGAGACAGACAGGCAGACGAGACAGACAGGCAGACGGACAGACAGACAGGCAGACGGACAGACAGACAGGCAGACGGACAGACAGACAGGCAGACGGACAGTACAAGAAGGCAGAGACAGACAGACAGGCAGGAGAACAGACAGACAGGCAAGACGGACAGACAGACAGGCAGACCGGACAGACAGAACAGGCAGACGGACAGACAGACAGGCAGACGGACAGACAGAGAGACAGACAGGCAGACGGACAAGACAGACAGGCAGACGGAACAGACAGACAGGCAGACGGACAGACAGGACAGGCAGGAGACGGACAGACAGACAGGCAGACGGACAAGACAGACAGGCAGACGGACAGACAGACGGCAAGACGGACAGAAGGCAGACGGAGAGACAGGCGACGGAGAGACAGGCAGACGAGAGACAGGCAGACGGAGAGACAGGCAGACGGAGAGACAGGCAGACGCACAGACGTTTTACTGTCAATCGATCTTTCGATTTAAAGGACTAACAAACACGTCTCTCGTGAAAAATCGCCAATTCCCGGTGCTCGATTGCAATTCTTTCTCTTTTTACATAGTCAGGAGAGAAAATAAAATTTTCAAGAGATATTTGTTTAACCGTAGAATATTTGAAGACATGTTTAAAATGAAGAAGAAAACCAAGCATTTATTACCAACGTATTTATTAATTAATAATGTGCACGTTTCTTGACGTTTTGACGGAGTGTATGATACATGTACTATTCATCACAGTTTTAGAACTTTCAAATCGAATAAAAATTTTTTTTAATTTTTAAAAATAATGATAGTGAATAGTCTTTAATCCTCTCTTTCACCTCAAAAACGAGCTAAATTGAGAATCACCTACTATCTTATACATTTCATAAATATTCAATACAACATTCTATTTCATCAAAATACATTTGAAAGTACTGAAGAGCCAAAAAATGGTGCACCTGCCTAATATCGTGTAGGGCCCTCGTGAGCACGCAGAGGTGATGACGTGACTTGACGAATTTCTGAAGTAGAGGCGACACCATGAATCCTGCAGTGCTGTCCATAAACTCGTAAGAGTACGTGGGAGTGGAGATCTCTTCTGAACAGCTCGTTGCAAGGCATCCCATATATTCTCAATACTGCTCATGTCTGGAAATTTTGGTGACCACTGGAAGTGTTTAAATTCATAACAGTGTTCCTGGAGACACTCTTTAGGAATGGACGTGTGTCTGGTGAGGTCTGGACGTGTGGGCCGTCGCATTGTCTAGCTGGAATTGCCCAAGTCCGTCGAATGCACAATGGACGTGAATGGGTGCAGGTAATAAAACAGGAGGCTTACGTACGTCTCACCTGTCAGAGTCGTATCTAGACGTATCAAGGGTCACATATCACTCCAACTGCACATGTCCCATACCATCACAGAACCTCCAACAGCTTGAACAGTCCCCTGTTGACATGCAGGGGTCAACGGATTCAGGAGGTTGTCGCCATACTCTACGCCCATCCGCTCGAAACAATGAGAAACGAGACTCGTCACATCAGACAACGTGTTCCAGACAACAACAGTCCAATGTCGGTTTTCACGGGCCCAGGTGAGGCTTAAAGCTTCGTGTCGGAAGTGTTGCACTTCTGCAACGTGTAGTGATTCTCCTCAGTCGTCGTCGGTCCCGTTCTTGCACGATCTTTTTAGCGGGCGCAGCTATGTCTGGGGTATGATATTTTACGGGATTCCCGTAATTGGTACACTCGATGGTACACTCGTGAAATAGTTATACGGAAAATACGAATTTCATTGCGACCTCGGAGATGCTATGCCCCATCTCTCTTGAGCCGACTATAAAGTAACGTTCAATCTCGTAAATAGTGATAACCTGTCCATTTCAAGTTTATAATCCATTCCAAGAATCCATTTCAAGTTTATAATATGGTTTTAAAATCCACAAATATTACAAAATCGCATGCCGTTACAATTCTAGTATTATGCAATAAGTTTGTCTTCATACGTATGACTTTAAAAGTCATCGTCTCCGGATACAAATGAGTGCAGTTCAATCCACCAAAAAATAACGTGTTTAATTTCACACGATTATAGCGCTTTCACGTGATGCCTATATAACTGTGAGACGTTAAAAACACTTCCCACTACCTCACCGGACTCTTAGACCGTGAGAGCTTACAGCGTTTGCTATTCAGGTATCGCCGCAAACAAGTAAACATACAAACAAATAAACAAGCGACCTGTCTAGAACCGTCTGGTGGATCGTGAGTCTGCGCGATTTCCGGTCGTCGTTGCCAAATCGGGCAAACCTTAAAAGCGTGAGCGGCCCCGCGATTTGGCGGAACCACGCATGCAAATGAGGCGGTGCGCCGATTCGCCCGCGTGGAAATCTACCGCTCCGGTGGGGAGCGAGACGGTGCGGTGCCGAACGGTGCGGCGGGGCACCCGCCCGGCGGTCGGACGGACCGACGGGCAGAGAAGGTGCGGAGCAGTATTCGCTCCCACGCCCCGGCCGCGAAGGCGGAGGCCGAGGCGGCGGCGATAACGCGCCGGGCCAACACGCCGTTCGTTCGTTCGCCACGCCACTCGCCCGCGGAGCGCGCCGGTCCCGCCCCCTGCTCGTCGAATTGCCTCGTTCCACCCAATCTCGCTGCGAAATGCGAACCCACTGGGGCGGTCAAGTGGTTATAAGATATTGAAAGGAGTTGGGATGATGATCCTGGCTTCCTGAACAACATCGTTTTATGTTTGGCAGAATTTATTCCAACTCCATTTGCCGAAAGCTTTGAATAATCATTTTTTTCTGAAACACAAAACTACATAAACATGATAAGAAATGCGAAAATATATCAGGAGTGACCTTTCTTGATAATTTCCAGGAATCTTCTTCATTATCCTGCCCACGTTGTTTTCGATCACGTAAATATTCAAACAACTAAAAGATTTTGCAAAAATCAATAACTGTGGAGAAAATAGAAGCACTCTAAAACCAAATGAAATATTTTATTCGGGTTACTTTCAGATGCCAATTACCATTGTGTCACTGCAGTTCCTCTGACCGGGAAGTCCTAGGATCGAGTCCCGACGGTGACAGAATTTTCGTCACGAGCACTAGAAGTTTCAATTATTACTGATTTAAATTTTCATTTTAAATTTTAAATTTTTTGTCGATTGATATTTTTATAGCATTCAATTGACAGCTAGTTCCTATAGAAAATTAACGAAAAGTGTATTTGTAAACATTTGGTCGTTTTTCTACAAATAAACATTACTGTAAAATATATCCGTACAATTTGTGTACCTATGTATTATGAAATAGGTTATCACGCGGAGCCGAGAGAAACTTGTTTAAATAGTAAGTAAAAATGCGCGGGACTACATTTTCGAAATTACTTTTCATGAAATATGGCCATTCCCTAAATTCTTTTAGATCACGCTAGCCCAGAATCACAAAAAATTGTCAGTTATTACAAACGCTTGTACCATAAATTGCTTCGACATTTTTATTAACTAGTGGTGCTAGAGAATGGCATAGATTTTCTCATAAGTTTCCATCCCTTTTTTTAGTGTGTGCAATGTGCCATTTATTGATGCTTAAAAGACTTTTTTTCGCATTTTATCAACATTCTCACGTATTCTTAATAGAACGATTGAAAAAGGACGGAAAAGGATTGAAGAATATGAATATTACTGAAGGTTAAAATGAAAGCAGCCCTACTTATGAAATAGGACAATACCCAAGCATTTCAAAAGCTATTCTAATTCATTTAAAATACATTTTTTCTATTTGTTTGAGGTCCTCAGCATCCGGAGCCAGCTCCATTTCGAGGTAACGTACGAAACGTTGGAATTTTAAGTGAGAAAATCAGAATTGTATCCACGTGAATTCTCACCACATTTGACTACAAATAAACGTACGTACACAAATGTGTTTTCACGACTTGAAAATACTAAAAATACGGATGGATCTTGCATTGAGTTGGACGGCCCATGTCGCTTACGGAAACGGCCAAAGGTGCGTCTGGGGCCGTCGGTGCGGGCGTGCCGTGCCGGTCTTCTCGCGCCCGTGCGAACTTCGCCGTAACAGCCGCGCGCGCTGACGTCACCATTTAACATCTTCCCACTGCAGTGGCGGTCAAAGGAACCACCTCGAATTCGACGGAATCAAACATTCACCGGCAGAGGCAGCGCGCGGAGGCGGCGAGGCGGCGAGGCGGCGCGCGGCCGTGAGCGTAAAAACCGACTCTTTTTTGTGTAGTTCCGGCTCGAAGACGAAAATCGAGAGAAGGGCAGGACCTGGGCGCAGCATAAAAAGATCAGCGAGACGCGGCGCTCGTCTTGTAATATTCTGCAGGATTGGCAAAACCCGTACAGTGCCGCAATCGCGCGCATGCGTCATGCGGGAGAGATCACGAAGGTCGTGACAAGAGGGGATCCCGGCGCGCTGACCCCGCGCCGTCGACAATACAATCGACGGGCAGGCGGGCGAGAACGGACGAACCGACACGGACGGATAGACGGACAGGGTGTTCGCTCTCTAATAATAATAACGGTCGCTCCCGGATATAGCAAACCACCACCTCTGGGCCTCTCCACAGGTGGTTGATTCTGTTCTGACAAGTGGATTAACTCGTAACGTCTGGGCGGGATTACAAAGCACGGGACACATAAGTCGCGGCGAAACGTGCTCGAGAATCGTGTTTAGTGCTGATCCCTGTCTGTTTTATCTTTATCGAGAGAACATGAACACGTCCTGTAGTACATAATAATTTAAACGCAGCAAATAGCGGTATGCAGAACAATAGAATGCTAAACTGTAAACCGCTATTCGAAACTTCAGTAAAGTTAGTTCCTCTTTGCCTCATAATTCAAAAGGTAAAAGACTTCTAGTTCAACAAATATCGCCTTAATTTATAAGCTAAAACAAAAGATACATTATCGAATTCTGAATGAATAAATGATCACAAACTTCAATTACGATGAATAACGATTTTAAATCTTCCACTCATGAACCTAGAGAATCTGAAAACATCCTGCATCACACTGGCCTGATGCATCAATACATATTTAATTTCTCATAAAAAGTGAGACATATTTTACTAACATTTCGTTGGTACCACATAACTGTCACCACGGAAGTAAAAACGAGTTGCGGCAAAATTATCGAACGAGTCGTTGAGACCAACTGGCAACCTTAGATTACGAGAGTACGCGAGACCACACATATGTATTTCTAATGGGACTTTAATGGGCAAGCGGAGGTGCTAGTGGCCTTTGGTCGATCTGCCCCGCCCTCGTACGTCTGACGAGCGGGTCGGCCCTAGCAAACTTGCGCACATTCCAATGCAACTCACAGGAAATTTGTATTCCAAAAAACTTTATGAAACACTGAAAGAGTAAAAAGCAACAAAAAACAAACAAATATACTCTCAACCCATTCTAATTTGATTGTAATGAAAGTAGCTAGAGATTATGTCCCATCAATCCCTGACACTATTACGCGAAGCATAAATGAAAAATTTGGCTGCAGTAGCGATATTAAGTCGTCGTTCTCCAAACAACAACACAATCGCTAGTCGGTAAAGTATTCAGCAATTTTTGAACAAGGGATAAATTCTCAAACAAATTCAAACATGCAAAATATAAGAAATGATAAAGGCGAGTCCCATTCTCAATACTAAAGTTAGGCGGAGAAACCTTTCACGTGCACGCCATACTTTATTCAGTCAGGTTATAAGCGATGGTTTGCTGCTGTCTTCCACAGTGCTTGTAATGTAGGGACGATTGACGACGACGACGCTCCAAGCCCCTGCGCAACCGACAGAGGCCAGCCAAATACAGAGAGAGTTATTTTGTAAAAATCTCATCACGCTCACTCTCACGCTCACGTCTCAGCTCACTCTCACGCTCACTCTCACGCCTCACTCTCACGCTCACTCTCACTCTCACGCTCAATCACGCTCACTCATCACCTCACTCTCACTTCACTCTCAGCTCACTCTCACTCTCGCTCACTCTCACGCTCACTCTCACGCTCACGCTCACGCTCACTCACTCTCACTCTGCTACGCTCACTCACTCATCACGCTCACTCTCACGCTCACCTCACGCTCACTCTCAGCTCTCTCACCTCACTCTCCACGCTCACTCTCACGCTCACTCTCACGCTCACCTCTCACGCTCACTCTCACGCTCACTCTCACGCTCATCTCAGTCACTCTCACGCTCACTCTCACGCTCACTCTCACGCTCACTCTCACGCTCATCTCACGCTCACTCCTTCACGCTCACTCTCGCTCACGCTCACCTTCTCACGCTCACTCCACGCTTCACTCTCACGCTCACTCTCACGCTCACTCTCACGCTCACGCTCACTCTCACGCTCACTCTCACGCTCACTCTCACTCTCACTCTCACTCTCACTCTCACTCTCACTCTCATGCTCACGCTCACTCTCACTCTCACGCTCACTCTCTCACACACACACACACACACACATCGGGGTGTTCTACACAATGGGATGAGGAAATGTTGGTAATGTTTCTGATAAACGCTTCGTTACTGCATAGGACTGCACAACGCTTTCTTCCAAAACGGGCAGAAGCTTAAACTTATCGTGAGTGTAAAACAGAGTCGAGCGAAAAAATATACGACGTAACATGCAAATTAATGAGTTGACGAAATTTTAGTGCGAATTATGGCAGCTCTGTCTCGAACTGAAAGAAATGTCTTTTGTTCCAGAAATGTCTTTTGCGACCGAAGTACAAGGCATATTTCCGGATATGCACATTACCACCTTTGTCTATCGCCGGAGCATCATGTTTCGAAAAATTGCTGTTTTTTCAATGCTGTCTCGAAGTGTGGCAGAGTTTCAAAATCACGCCAAATACTTTCTTATATTATGAGTGCCTCTGAGTACGAAATGGTTAAGGAATCAATTGCTGCCTAAATAAAGAGGAATACGATGCTATTGATTTGTTACATCCGGAATGACTCTCTATTTTCACGGGTAAACCAGCGTCCCCCAAGCATTTAATCGCTTGCCATCATTTTGCCATCTGGCCGAGAGGCAGCGGGCGCGCGACCTGCGGCCGGCGGAGATTCGAACGGGCGGCGGAGAACAACCCGGCGACCTCCGCCCTGGCCACCTGTGCCGCCAAGGACAGCAACTAATGATATTTTCGCAAGTGTTGCCGCAGAAGAGACCATGACAGTCGCCACAGGTGTAGCACTGCCAACAAGGTGAATTAAAAGGAATAAAGAGCGTATAGCTTCACGAATCTAACCTTAAGTCAGCACCGTCACGAAATCAAATCGTTGGCAATAGAATGTGAGAAAATAGTCAACGGCGACGAGCGAGATTCTTGAGAGTGAAAAGATCTGGCATGCTAATTGCGCAAATCGAACCAGATTCATTACATGATAATTTGTGTTTCGAAAACCGCATATTCAGTTTTCCTTTATGCTTCAGTTTATGCCCTGATTTACAACAATCAATGCACAACCCCTTTAGAAAAAAATTGACGTTCGTTAGTAAGCGATGAATATTTAAATTTGTGAATTATCACTCCATATCTTGTCTGTTCCATATTTTTCTTCAAGCATGTGCATGCTGCACACCCACATTGCTCAAATACTAAAATCCATTCCAAAACCCACAAATCCAAATACCAAAACCCACAAACTAATAAGAGAAAGAAATAGAAGAAAAGTAAAAAAAGCTAATATTTTATCACAAGGCAGCAAGAATTTCCGAATACTGATGCTCATTTTCCTAGTGCATAACTAGCTCAAGGTCTAAATGAATGATTATGCTCATGAGAAAATCTGCCAGTATCGATGGAGGCGTAGATTGATCGCGGTCGAGCGAGCGGGTGTGATTTAAGATGATATAACGAGAGCGACGTAGCGGAGATAGTTACGGCAGAAGAGAAGGTAAGAGAGAGCGAGAGACGACGGCGAGAGCGGAAGAAGGGGAGGGGGAAGAAGTGCCTGCGGTAGGTAAGTTCGCAGACAGGCAAGAAAGTAATTGCGTGGGCAATGGGGTGATAGCCAGCTGTGAGTAATGGCGCGGGTGGAATAGTGCGTCGGCGGACGAGAACGAAGGAGAAGCAAAAGATGACAGAAAGGCGGGGGAGGAGGGCGAAGCGGGAGGACGTGTTTGGTAGAGCGGAGAGTTCGGCGATCGCGTGGGCGAGTGGACGTCAGCACGAGTGGGTGTATGGGAGGGCGAATGCAGTAGTGCGGGCGAGATAGAGAGGGGATGCGGGCGGTCGTGCAGACCGGCTGTTATCGTGAACTGAGAGCAGAACGAGAAGGCCAGACGGGCCCGACGGGCCCGGCTTGGAGTCCGACGACCAAGGTTCTCATTACCATTCACACCGCCCGCTCCCAGGTGTTCGGGAGTGCCGCGTCATTCACGAGTGCGGCGGCGGCGGCGCGGGGTCGAGGCGGGGAGGGGACGAGCGCCACAGCCGCCGCCGCCGCCGCCGCAGTTGCCGCTGTCTGGGCCCACGAGCTGATGGCCGCCGCGGACCATTGCGTATTAAGCGCGCACCTTCATAACTCACTGACAAGGTCCCAATGCCAGAGCCTCAATTGTGCAGTGAAGACGGCAGCCGCGGCGGGCGCGCCGCAGAACCGCGTTCGCTAGCATGAATGGGCGCCCGGAGCGGTGGGCGGAGTGCGCCCGTCGACCCAAGGTGTGCAAGCAGGATGATTTAGGCTCGCTACAGAATGACACCTGTGACGGAACCTTTTGCACTGGTATACAGTGGCTCGAAAAAGCAATTGAGCAGGCCCTCAGTGCGCCAACAAATTTGCATAAAAATGCAAATAACAGATGTAGAAAGGAAATATTTACTTTCTAAATACAAAATCTTTGCGTTACGTCACTTCTTCACAGTACAATACACGGCCTTGAAACAGCCAGCATTACCCCTTAATTTTATATTTTCACACATCCCTGTGATCTGTTGAATGAGTTCACCACCAACTGGATATCTCGCACGTCTACAGTAGATAAAAATCATACGATATAGACAGCAGTGAGCGAGATATAGGAATCCACTTAGAGCCTGGATGGTGAGATTCAGTGCCCCCATTGTGAGATCCAGTGCCGACCTACACGTGGGCTGTGAGGTATTTACCCCCTCATGTTTCTTCCATAGCAAGGCACTGTACCAAAGCTCAAAGTTTCCGAGTGATCTCTCAATATATGTGGAAACGTAGTGGAAGGAAATGGGAGTGAAAAGGGATAGGTGGGTACAAGGAAGATAAAGAGCGAAGTTCGTGCCCGATTTGTTACGGACCTGCTCAGACATTTGTTGATCGAACAAAAAGTACGGAAATCTGCCGACGAAAGCAGAATCAGATTTATCTTGACTGAATGGCTGAATTCGACCAAGTTATTAAGCTACGACCAAAAATCCGTCATTGTCGGGATTCGAACACCAGTACCTCTCGGTCAGGGTCGAGACGGAGACAAACATATTTTTGACTCTGAAGTAAGTCAATCGGTGTTGTTTCTGTATATGTGTGTGTGTGTGTTTGTTTGTGTGTGTGTTGTAATGAAATTGGTATCGTAAAT
The DNA here is from genome assembly GCA_017312745.1 of Gryllus bimaculatus. Lineage (NCBI taxonomy): Eukaryota > Metazoa > Arthropoda > Insecta > Orthoptera > Gryllidae > Gryllus > Gryllus bimaculatus. Next base: position 16,723,599 of record BOPP01000008.1, read on the forward strand.
ACTAGCAAAAGTCCTATTTTACTTACAGTTTAGTTTATTTTGTACTTTTGTGATTTTTTTCATTTTTTCATTTGTTCATGTTTTTGCAATTACTTTCATGTTTTGTGGTTTTAATGGATTTGTCAGGATTGATTAATTTTGATAATTTCATGAATATTTCGACCAAAATAATTTTGTTATTTATTTGAAATAATTTAAACTAGAGGTGCTACAGAATAACAAAGACTAGTTTTTTTTGTCTTGGCTAGTACTCGAACTTGCTACATACCCTTGCAGGTGCCATCTATCGTCGCCTATGTTTATTTTTTATTAATTTTTCGCTTTCCTATTAGCAGATCCGATATATTACTTTAAGAATATTAAAGAAGAGTAAAACCTGTGACATTTTCCATTAAAGAATGTGAAGCTGTTTTTAATAAAAAGGTATTTAAAAGTTCCTATAAATGCGAAATTTGAAGCACTTTTTTTCACAGACAATTTTTGAATTTTCGAAAAACGTTTTGAAAGTAAATTGAAATACTTTCACTCACAAATGCAATAATGTATACAAGTTGCTGATAATGTAGGTATTAAAGGCATGAAAGATATTTTTAAAAAAAATAATTTGTGTATTTTTTTGTAAAAATTAAAAAAATTAGAAAAATAACCTTTATGTCATCTTAAACAGTGCAATTAGCCCACTCCCTACGAAACGTACGAGACTGTTTGAGAAGATGTTTAAACGTTTCTGAAAATGCGGAAATTTAAACACATTTTCACAGAAAATTATTGAGTTTTCAAAAACTTTATTAGGCATTTAAAGCACATGTACTCATAAACGCAATATTATAAACAAATCGTCGCTAATGTAAATATTAACATGAGAGACAAGTAAAAAAATACATTTGAGTAACTTCGTAAAAAAGCCAAAGAATAAAGCAGAATGACGTTTATCTCGTTTTACATAGTACACTTGGCACTACATTTACCTATCAAGTTGTAAGAAAAACATTTGGAGCCGTTTTTGAGAAAATCTTGTTTTTGTCATTTTTTAATATTGCAAATAATATTGCACGAAAACTACAAAAAGTTTCAAAAATATTACAGTAATGAAAGAACTAATTAAGGACAGCAAATTTTACATGAAGGAAAAATCACTATCTTCCATTTTGTAGTTGTAATTCTTCTTACAACCAAAAATGGCAGAGACTTTCTCGTGGGAAACCAATACCATTACTAAAAGTGAAATTTTCTCTACAGTCGATTTAAAATGATGGATGCAAAATGTAGCGTCATCATTCACTGTGATCCTCTATTGTTGGTTTTTTACATTTCTCAAACCACTGACCTTTTAGCGGATTCTCTTGAGGTAATTTAAATACTGACGTAGGTACGAAAAGAATTGCAAACTTTTCGATCGGAACCAAAAATATTACACGAAAGAATTTCAGAAATATGATTCAATTTATTACATTCAAACCATTTCAACTAGTGCACTTGAAATACACTCACTAGGTAAATAGTGCACAATGACGACACTTATACGCCACACCACAGATTAATCATTTTAAAATTATCTCCAATGCTGCTTCAATGCTGTGTGTTTTGATTATTAATAACATAATCATAACTAACGCATTCATAATCTAAATACACTCGCAATCAAAACACACGCCTTTGTTAATAACAAAATTGTTGTCATGGTAACACTAAACCACTTGGGCCCACAAAAAAATAATATTTACTGAAATATTTACAAAAAATTGATAAAACGTTGTAAGGCCAAATATTCAGAAAACGTTTGAATTGACGCGATGGTTTTCTTTTCGCTTTTGTGCAATAGATACTTTTTTCAGTGAGATTAAAAATCCTACATTTTTCAGCAATTTTTTTTGTTGAAATCGAGCTTTCGGAATATCGGAGAGGATTCTACTACGGAGAATCTCGGGGGGAAATTTTCCATAGTTTTGAGAAAAGTTTGTTAGAACGATTTCGAAATTTCCCTTTTTTAGTTCCCACTCAAAAACTTTTCAATTTTTCGAAAATATTAGTATTTTTTGTGAACATTTGCGAAAAAGGCAATTGTTGTATTGTATTATTAACAAATGTTTTCTCAGAAAAGGCCACAAATTTTTTCTTTAGATTTTTTCGCTATGTAGCAGAGTACGGTAAAGAAAGTGGTGCTAGTCTCATTTTCTGGGCAATCTGTATTGCCGAAAATTGGAGAAATTTTCGAAATGGCACATTAGAATTAATGGCGCTTTGTTTGGGTCGATGTCACGTTGTTCTCTGACAAGCAAGCAGACAAATTTCAGATACGTAACCGTTATTTATCTGTAAAGGAGGTGGTAAATAACGTACAATAATCGTTAACTTATTATAATGTCTTTAAAGATAGATTTTTATGCGATATGAGTAGCACCGTGTAGGAAATATTTGTAGTATTGACCAGTAATTTGCGCATTTATTCGAATGTACACAATAAGACACGACAAGGTAGAAATGAATAATATTAAACTGCCGTATATTAAAATTTGTTTATAAAAGTTGCAGCAAAATGCCCGACCTTGCCCAGTTTTTTTCATATTCAGTCCGTCTTTCTCCCTCCCCCTCCCCCTGGTTTGGTTTTTGATCTAAGAACATCAGTGATGGCGTGCGACGCTGTTTTAGCCGATTGCAGTGAAACAGTGCGAAACCAAGTTTTTAAAACAGAGGTTAAATTGAATTGAATTGAATTGATGCCTCATTTTACGTGGCGAGATTTGGGCCATTAGGCCCGCTCGTCCGTCTGACCATGCAAATTTCGCTACGCTCCTTTCACCCACGCGAAGAAAGGAGGTATTTCTTGGGCGACGAAACAGGCGATTTGAATTTAGCTCAGAGGCGTCATTTAGCCTTGATGATCTTTAACATGCAAGTAAATCTAACATGGGACAGCCAGCTTTACTTCCCCTCCGAAGGAAGGCGTACGAAGAATTTTCTCACCCTTAAAAATGGCCCACGGCTTCGATCGGGTTTGAACAATGGGGTATAACAGTCCGATACACTAACCGTTACACCATCACGCCGATATTATATATATGTGTGTGTTTAAAGCACTAATCTTATCTAATTAAAAACATTTTGGATAAAAATATACCAAGCTACAGCCGTTTGAAAAGTGTCTATTTCTATGATTTTTAACGAAAAATTGGCCATATTCCGACTAATGTGGCACACTCTTTGAGTGAAGTAAAGAGTGTTTGCTGATCATACAACTGTTGCGAGGTAACGTGGACATTGTTGATAAAAATAAGATTAAATAAAATGTATTGGTTATTTTCTAAAATAGCAAAAATTGGCCTCAAAATGGGGTGTTCAGGGGGGTTGTGGCAACCCACAATCCATTTTCAGAACGGTTTTATATTTTACTTAATACAAAACAATGTTTGAGGTTTTTGAAGGTGAGTTGGCAGCAAAATTTAAACGTTTTAGCGGGCTTTACTGCTTTATAGCTTTACGGGACAATTGTAACTGTTTTATTTCTATTTGAAGACATTGATTATGAAGAGACTAGTCATGGATTTGTTTGGTTGTAAGTGTTCAATTACACTAAATGAAAAATTTAAGAACGAAATTAGAATACACTTGCACACACATCGAAAAATTAACTTAAATATTCGAAACAAGCACTAATGTTCTGAAAAGACTGTCTTACAAGAACTTTCATGAAAGCTACGACAATCAAAAATTAAAAACATATCCATTTCCTGCAAGATTGGCGTTTTGGCAATAAATTATAAGAAAATATGCGCCCTTCTGTTGCCACTGCCCACTGACTGAGATGGAAAGAAGTTGCAGTATAATAATATTACGTGACTGTTACTAAGGGAGTGAAAGGATGAGCTGTTTTAGCACCACTAGTTTTCCTTTCATCTTTAAACACTGCACTAACGAAAATGTTATATTTCGTAATGAAAGCACATATATTGTAAATTGTTTTGGTAAATATTTTGTTTCATTTTAGTTTTATTGTCTGCATGGATACGAAAAATAAAAGATTGGTACAAATTAGGCAACTTTCCCCTGTTAGAATATTTAACCAAGCATAATGCTATAATGTAATTCAAAGGTTGGAATTGCTCCAAGCTGGTTACATATGCAGCTATTTTTACATTACAAATAATAATTTTCAAGGTGTGGAATGTAGGCAAGTGTCCAACTAGTTATTACTATTACAATAGTGATTAACATTGCTATGAAATACATTTAGAGGGGGGCAAACATACTATTCCATTCTGTCTCCTTGAAGATAATAAATTCGACAGAATATTATTGTTAATATATTTTATAGAAAAATTACAATATTTTATAATTACACAAAAACAACTCAGATATTCTCCCAGCGTAATATCAGCGTACCCAATCGGAGACTATCTCCTCTGTACTACCAGGTGAAAAATACCAATTTCACCATACGTAACGTGCGGAATAGAAGAAAAACAAGCAGCTAATTGCTCTTGAAACGGATGTTGTCTGTGGATAAGTTTTTCCCCTTCACTGTATGTTTCTCTCGTGTACCGGGCTCGGAATCTATGGTGAGTTTGTTAGGAAATCCGACCGAGACGCTGCTTCTTGTGATGAACGCTGTAATGTGACAGCGGTGCAGCTTTGTGATGTCACCGTGATAGACGATCTGACCTGTTGATGTATGTAGTACACGGTCTGCGCGTTTCACAATGCTTCTACGTGGGCTGGCCGCTAAGCATGCTGGCCCCGGTGCACTTATCCTTCTGCGGCTCACTAGAATGATGAACGTACTTCCCTCCTCTACTTCTTGAGTCTTCCGAGTCCGGCGTACGCCATCGTTATGCCACAATTGTATCTTCGCGGATAGTAAAACAGAGGAAGGGGAGCTGAAACATATCTACAGGTTTTTCGCAGAAAATATGAATTATGCGGTAACTTCCATAGTGAACTATGCTGGCAAGATATTTTTTCTTTCAAATCGATCTTTTAAACAGAAAGTTAATTCAGATGTTGCCAAAATTGGTTACAATGTAACATTAAAATAAAATTTCTGTATTTCAGGATAAGCTTTATCTTTATTAAAAATACACATTTCCGTTCTACATACTATAATACGGAGCATTGTACGTCAGAATAATTACGATGTAAATGCTGTGTTGCCTTTATGGTTAATATGTATCGTGTGCATAGAATGTTACCACAAACTCTAGTATTTCTGAAACACCCGCAAGGGTCCTTCCTGGTCCTCTTCGTCCTAAGATAACCCATGCGTACCCCCCCCCAAAAAAAATAGTCAACTGCATGAAATACAATGAAAAAAATATTTTCCTTTTTTAAAATATTCTATATTTTCGCTTGATTAAATGTAATATTTTGAATCTCTAGCGCATCTAAATTAATTACATTATACAAGTGTTTCACGGTCTATTGTAACACCAAATCTTAAAATTTTTGTGGTAAAGTTTTTTCAAAATGTATATAATAAGTGAGTCAATAAAAGAAGTAATTTCAAAAATGTCTCAACAAAATTTCATAAAAATCCGTTCCAAATTAATCCTAGTCAATATTCAAATAAATGAGATCTTGCTCTACGAAACTTCACTTTTATTTACGTATTTGGGTTCAAAATACGATTGTTTCATATACATGAAAAAACGTACGATTGCATGACTCAACACTATATATAAAATATCGATATTATATAGTAGTAACGAAAGTAGTTCGTAGTTACGTGTAGAAACGAAGTAAACCATTGTGTTCTTTGAACTGCTCTCTTCAACTTAAAATCTGCAACATTTTCTGAACAGTTAGTGAATTTGCTAGAAAATATTTATATGAATTAAGTATGTGAAGCGGAATAGCCTTTTACCTATTAACACACAAATTAATTTAACAAGTTATTTTTTGTTATATCACATTCTCAAATTGCGCGTAACAACTGAATAATCACATTCACCATCGTACGCGTCACTGCATGCGATACAGATGACGTCACGCGACAAGAGTTCAAGAATGAGGCCTCCCAATATTAAATATTTGCTATTCACATATAGTGTTATTGAACAGATCTTTTTTTGATAATCTTCCCGTGTGAAGATATGGTGTACCATGAATATACGTGTACTATACTATGTTATTGCAAGATTTATGATGAGTATTAAAATATTAAATTTATTGCAGTGTTATACGATAATAATTAATTTGTTGTTCTTGAGCACTGTGAGTACTGCTTTTCGGAAATGCAGCCTTCGACCACGTGAAAGGTTACTATGGTTTCGTTAGACACCTAGGAACCGAAAAATCCAAAAACAATGAACGACTTTTCATTGTTTTGCGATTTTGGCTCAAAAATGTAAATATTTGTTGGAATTTTCCCGCTCATTCTTACACTGCGCGCACCGACTGAATTCTCATGCTCACTGCGAGACTGCTTACGACACGCCTGACGACATGCGCCAGCTGGAATAAATCCACCCTTAACTATTTGATATTCAAGTGATGTGTGACACTCCGGTATTGTTGTAGACTCTTTTTTTTATCTTTAAAAAATGAACTGTAGTGGTATATGAGAGAATTGTTGTTGTTCTTGGGTTACTTCATGGAAAACCATTTTGTGTGGTTTTCTTTACCAGCATTTTCGCTACTGCAAGCAACTAGTTCTTACTAAGGCAAAAAATTATTTTATAACTTATTTATATACGAGAAAGCCTGTGCCATTTTCAGCACCACTACTTTTATTTTATTTTATTGCGTACTTACGTAATAAAATAAAGTATTGTAATGCAGCAGCAAAAAGGTTCGATTATTCGTCATAATTCATAATGTGGGGCCGTTGAATAAAACTTGTTCCTATACGTTTCTTCCTCTAACACCATGCATAGTCAGAATCCACGTTTTGTGGGTTATACATAAAAATTAGTTTTCACCAAAATGTCTGTTGCTCTATCTGCCTTTCTCAAAATGTGATCAAGACTTGCAGCTTTTTTATTATTTTTTCTTCTGAGGTAGAGCTGAACAAGGCTTAATGGCGCAGGTTTTATTTTCATTGATATGTGATTGAAAGTATGTGCTTTTGTGGTAGTAGTAGTACCACTAGTTTATTACTCTTATTATTTTTACGTAAAAAATCTTAATCAACATACTAGCGTTAATCATATTTTTCAAAAGACGCCGTATTTATGTTTAAAAAACGCTGTATTCAAGTCCTTGTGACACTAGTGCTCTAATAAATCGTTTATTAAAGCATCCAATGTGAGATCCAAATGAGTGCTAATTGTACAATATCACATGATTGAAGATAAAATTATAAATAAATGAAATCCAAAGCATATCAAAATTTTTATTTACAATAAAACTGCCAAATGAGATTTTGGTGTGCCTAAAAAGTTAATGTGACCCAACTCATAAAAAGTGTGCTTTATATTGTTGTTGGTAAATTTGCCCCAAGAACGGACACATAAATTACAGATGTGAATATTCTTAAGAAGTTATTTCCGACAGATTCAATAATTCCCAGTTGTGAGTGAAGGATTCAAAAAGAAATTAATCCATTCTTGTACATTATCTAGTACATGTCACAGCAATCTTGTGATTTGCTCACTGCGCTCTTTGCTCCGTTGCGACCTTACACCGTTGAAAATGCGTTAGGAATCTCACTCGGCAGATTCTCGTCAGTTTTTTTCACGAGAGAACGCATAGTAGAGTCAAGTTACCAGGTAATGGGGAGATTCATCTCTCTAAATGTGACCTGTGACACAAAACACACTCCAAGTATGGCACTCTCGTAGTTCTCATAGCTCTCTAGCTTAAGATAAATGTAGGCAATTCGCGTTTCTTACTCTCGTAAATGACATCGCAAAGAAAAAAGTTTCTTTAGTAGGTATTAAAATTATAAACCGTGGGCTTCTGTTTAAGTATATCATTGTTTACTTCAGGGTCCAAAGATTTTTCAAGAAATTGACAAAAAGATTAAGTAATGATTGCCTGAGAATGTTCAGACTGTTACTGTTCATTACAAAATGCTAAACGCTGTGTATTGCAATTTTGTCAAACACAAGGAAACAAATTCAAAACTAGTGGAAATTCGCGTCGTAATTTTTCCTCTTCTAGGTGTAGGTACTCAATTACATTTTTTCACAAAAAAGTGGTAGCCATCATTTAAAGATCTTCAACTGAGGAATACATAGTAGTGAGAAAGCAATGTCTTACTTCAATTTTGGAAGTGTTGCTCAGATTCGGATAAATTTTTAACTTTTGCAATGTTCAAAATCCAGAGGTTTTAATGAAAATCGACAAATGTAAACTTTATTTATAAATGCCTTTTCTTTATTCGCGCAAAAAAAATGAAGAAGAAATGTGCAGCCCTTTTTCAGGAAATTTTCAAACTTTTACAAGGCTTCGAGTAAAATAGCTCCGAAATTTAAATGCATATCTTAATGACATACGGATCGTCAAAACTATATCTTACTCCTGGTGTATTTACTAAGTTTCAGCTGAAATACTTCTGACAGTGTTAAGCGTGACACAAATGTCAATCCATCTAGAGTCTAGATTCTGAACAGACATTCCGACTTTCGACTTTTCGTTTCAAACGTAACCCAATTTCTGAAAAAAAACATTAATGAAATTAACCTAGCTGAGTGTGCGAAGCTACAGGACAAAAAATCGTAAACATTGATTTTACGACATAAAATTCGTTAAGATGATTCCGAAATTTTTCCTCTTTATATTGTGGTATAAAAGATTTTTGGATGGAAATTTTAAAACAAAACACATTAACAAGATTTTCACAAAATCGCTCACTAATTTTTATATGTCGCCATATTTCGTTAGAAGATAATGTATGTTTTGTAATAGTGTGACGGAAAAAATCCATTTTTTAAGAGGAAACTTCTTATCGTGCCCTTCAAACGAAAAGTGGATAAATCTTGTTCGTGAAGTAAATATCTGCCTCTAATACGTTGTGTAGTTAGAATCCTTGTCTATGGGTCCTTCATAACGAAAAATTGTTTGTTTGCAAAATGTGTTTGTCGCTAGCGTCTAAATTGTTATTGTTCTCCGTTCTCACAATTTTCTCCCAAATGTATAGTCCCCCATCGATCTGAAAGAATTCGAGGCCCTGCAAGTTTGAAATGAATATTTATGTTTTGGAGACATAACTTTACATGGAACCTCAACATTTTCAATTTTTTCTCACAAACTGCTCCTTATTTTTTTATTAAACTGTGTCCTCGGATGGCGTAAAGGACGCTTAAAAATGAAGCGAGTATTGTTTTCGTTAAAATTCCTGAATTTTTGAACATTTGCAAAAATTTATATTTTTAGGCGTCTTCTTACACCTACAATATTGTAGATATAAATTCTTACCTTCATGAAATATGTTCTTTAAATGCTGGTTTTGAAATAAGGACGCGCGTAAAGTAATTGCGCGTAATTTAGCATGAAAGAGACACATTTTTCACAATTTCTTTTTCTTTTAGAAAAGGATCTCCTCGTATACGAGTATATAAAAATAGACGGTAAAAAAGAGAGGTGATAATACTATATTCGACAACTCTATTTCCGAATAATCAAACATTTAACACTTCAAAAGTACAATATTGAAGTTAAAGATTTTGTCCTAAATGAAATGTGTTCTAAAAAATTACAACTTGAATTAAGGTAATGTACCTTTTTTAAACGAGTAGTATTCGAGTACTTGTACCTAACCATTTAATACGTTTAAAATTATATTGATGAGGCATTCGGGTGCAAATGATTATACCTGGCATTTATGTAATTCTATTATAAATGGTTGTGCGTTTGTGTTTAAAAGTGAAGAAATTTAATAAGACACGTACTAAATACATAATGGAGTTATGAGTTAGGTTAACAGTAAACACTCACACATTACCAACATTTCTATGAAATTTCTCAGCTTCAGTTGAAACCAGGCGATAAGGTGGAATTATTTGCACTCACAAATTTAACGTTTTTCTATTCCGCTTTTGCGGGACTAGGTACAGCTTTCGTTGACAGGTGAACATATTTATTCCTGAAAGAGGCTCCAAAAGGAGGATTGGGTCCGTTAGGTCGAAAACGCCGCGAAGCGACCACCGCGAGTATGGTTCACCGTTAAGGCTCTCCGAAATAAGATACGTCGCGGTGAAGACAGACCGGTGAAGCGACTTTCCGCGGAGACGCCTGTCCAACCCTTCTCTCCCCGCCGCCGCCGCCGGCGCCGGCGCCGTCGCCGTCGCCGCCTTCGCTGCCACTCCCCTTCTGCATCGTCTGCACGACGCGACGCTCTGCGACGCCCGGTGGTGTCGGTAGCGTCGGCGGCGCGGCAGTTGAACGGAGGCCTCCGTCAAAACAGCCACTCTCTTACATTGAATACGCACGTGCTATCTTTCAGTGATTTATTTTTCTCGCTGCTGTTGATTCTTGAACGTCACGTGATTCTAAGCTTTTTAGTTTCAGAAACATTCCTTATTTCAAGACAATTACATCACATACAGTTTTTTTGTTTTTGTTTTAGTGTGAAATGTGTCGTTAAACGTTCCACAGGGGGAGAACCGTTTGATAAAATTGAATGTAACAAAAATATGTTATATTATTATTACTTTCTACTATATTAATATTACTTTCTACTATACTATTATATCTTGGCTACCGTCATCCTGCGAATGCTGTTTTTGTGTGGTTTTGTGAATAAAGTCATTACTCAATTAGACTTATGCCATGTGCGTAGATGGCTCTATTGGTGCATGATTCAGAAAGATCGTAATTTTGTTCCGCGCGCGGATTTCAGAAGTGATTCAAGACAGTGCGTTTATACACACGAGCACAAATGTTCTCGTCCGAGGCAAGACACTTCAATTAGTATATATTCATCCAAGTGAATTAACGAATTGAAGAAGATTCTCTCAGAAGTTATAATTCTTAAAAGAGCGTATATGTTTCATAAATTTCACAATTCAGAGTTATGGCCCCTCAGAAAATTCGATACTTATGGTCCAGAAGTAACGTACATAGACTCGGACAACAACAGAGGGTTGCAAATACTGGGTCGCCTCCTTTATGTATTAGTAGAGGGTCAGGCAAACAGCACGTAATTGGATTTCATGAAAATGTGTATTATTAATATTGCTTAAATCTTTGCTAACAAATTACCTGCGTGTCACTGTACAACTTTTCAAGAAACCAAGATACAACAATGTGCTTTCCTACTCTTTAACTACTCCCCACTGCCTTTGCAAATTACTAATACGAAACGATCATTGCTGCTCGTTCACAAGACATTTAGAAGTAACGTAAGTTCATAAAGTTTCATAGGGCGTGAAAAATGTAAATTGTATACTATTTGTTTTCGACTAAAAAAATTTTCCCAAGTAAATTTTTAAGGTTGTAAATCGGTCGAAGAAAATTAGAAAATACATCAAATTATATCGCGAAAAGGCATAGACGTTTTATTAGACCCAGGCATCGTAACTTCATAAGTTTCTTACTTATGTGGGGATAACAAAATCAAGAACTACGCGATTAAAGAGAAACCGTACGTATAAATCAAAATATCAGACAGGTGAAATATAAATAGGCATACATTATACATAAGTGAAGGACTTGGGACAGTAACAAGACTAGACACATCAGTCACAGTAAGCCTCGGCTATTTATAAATGTTCATATCTCTATGTTGCTCGAAATTTCTCTCATCTTTTAATTGTCACAAGCCCTCCATAAATATAAATACTACGCAACCAAGATAATCCACACACTAACCAAAATATTAATATTTACAATTAACGTGAGCTTGCTGTGGTTGCTTAGTGTGCATTTTTTGTCACTGCCTCAATTCCATCATATTGTCTGCGGAATTTAATGTTTCATATTATTATTATTGTTACTATCTACCCTTCAAATGCGCTAAGAGAAGACGACGATTTACTACGATGTCTAAGACGTCATCGACACCAAACCCAGTTCATGTACTACTGCTGAATAGGCAATTACCTCCAACGATGCATCAGAATTAAGACAAAAATTTAGAATTTTGTTTACCTCGTGGAAACGGTGCGATCAATATTCTTAAAATCTGATCTTTGGAACAAATAAAACTGGCCAGAAACTTACAGAGATTCGTAAACTACGTAAATCACAATTGACTATTCGATATTCTGATAATATTAGCAATTTAATCGTACAGGTTTATGCAGTTCTATTTGTTAAGCTTAGCGAAAGCTCCGCAGTGTTGCGCATTTTGACGTGCGTTAATGCAGGGACTGGCCATTCTATTTTAGGTTCCACTATGAAGGCATTTGTACTTATAAAAGAAACATTTACAAAGTCCAATTAGGTTCTCCTAATTATTATTATTATTATTATTATTATTATTATTATTATTATTATTATTATTATCGCCAATGGGCCGACATGGACCACGCGTGCACGCACCCTGAATTTACCTGGCTTAGAAACATTTTCTCGGTGGCAGGTGCATGTAATTTTTATCACGGGAATCAGCATTTAGCTGGATCCAATTTTTATCCCCCAATGCTGTTACTCCTTGGGCGATGGGAGATGAAATGATGATGATAATGAAAGAACAACACTCACATACAGACATACCCAAATACACCGATGACAAGGCGGGACTCGAACCCGCGATCTTCTGGTCCAAGACCGCTTCGGCACTACTAACTTAGAGATCTTGGCCATATGATCTGCTATTAATATTATTGTTATTGTTATTATTATTATTATTATTATTATTATTATTAAAGATTGGCAGATACAACAGGCATTCTAGTTTCAAATGTGAAAAAATGACTGAAAAGCTGTCGCAATTCGCCACACACTAACAGAGTTTCTATCTTTTACAAAAGCAAAATTATCGTATGTTGCATATTATAAAAATCTACAGGTCTACATTAATTTTATCATGTATGTCTATCGGAAAAGTGGAAACCAATACATCTCCAACTCAATTGACAACATGTAAGGTTACTCCTGAAGTGTTTGGAAATTTAAAGCAATATGGTTGCCCTACAGAAGAGAGAAACGCTTGATCATCGAAGCTCAATCGACTAAACTTAGAATATGAAGAAAATTAAGATGATAATGACTGGAGCCGAGACATCAAGATTCTCCGAGAAATATACATTTAAAATCATCGACATCTCTGGATGTTTGGAAATACAAGTAGGTGCGAATGAACAAGGAATGAACGACAACAAAATCTAATTATCACGTTTTTGAAGAAAGTAAGTTGATTGTTAATTATGACTTAATACAAAATCTCCTGCAAAATAAAACAACACCTTCGTTGATTTATAGTACCGAAACCCGTACTCTGAATACACGCGATGTTCAATAAACGCCGAGATTTTATTGTAAAAGGCTTCGCTGCAGAGCCCACTGTAAACTGACAGTGCTAAATGGCAAGGAGAGATGACAGGCCCGCACGGGGTAGACAGAGGCTCGGGGGGCGCCACCTGGGCGCAACACCAAATTGCACGTCGCGTCGGCGCAAACGCCTCCGCCCCGACGCCAACGCGACGCTGCGTCGCGCCGCGCCGGGCCGGGCCATCCTAGTCGGCGATGACCGGGGCGGTGGCGGCGGCAGCGGCAGCGGCGGCGCCGCGCCCAGAGTCGACCTCCGTTACCGTCTGGCGGCGCCCGGGCCATGCAGGAAGGCGCCGGCCGACAGGAAGAGTGGAAGACCGGCGGCGGCGGCGGCGGCGGGGAGGTTGGGGTGGGGCTGGGAGAGACGGGGGCGGGGCGGCGGGCGGCCGTGGTCATCGGGGACCGGTTCCCGTCTCGTCGTGCGTCGCCTGAGCGCTGTTTGCATACGCCTCTGGGGCCACGCGGGGCGCCGCGATCTCTTGGCGCACTGCGCTTCGGCCATGCGCAAGGGGAGGGGCTAAATGTGTTCAATCACATCGAAAAGACCCTAAACGTTCGTTTACAATGTGAAAAACTAACTTAATCTCAATCATTAGAATAAGTATTTCTTACTACGAATCAATATTTCTATGTGTCGGAATCAGAACTAGAATGCTAGGATCTCCCAGTCACCGACGATGCAGAGGCAACGACGATGCTGTCAGTGAGACATCATAATCAAGTTTACTTGCCGACGTTGTACTTCCATTACTACCTTCACGCTCGACAAGCCATGGAAAATTCAATCCTTGTAGTGCAGCATAGACCCGTATATCCAAACCGTCATCCAGATAAAAATATTTATAGATATGTGAAGTAAGTTTGTATGACTTTTCGTGAATTATTGAATGAATCGTGATTTCGGGCGCGCCAACATCTATGGACATTATTCCTGTAAGTATAGTGCATGTTTTATCGCAGGCTGTGACAATTATATTCTCCCGCTGGATAGCGAGATCCGGCGGCGACATACGTACGGAATTTCTCCAACCAGGTATCTGCCACCAGCGTAGCACCGGCCCAGCCGTGACAAGCTCTACGCTCCCGACAAGTGGGGTAGTGCAGTACATGTGAATATAAGTGTTTATAAGAAGAAAGGATAGGACAAGGAAGAGGAAAGAAAGATCGCGCGCTCTCTGTGACCCGTTTGTTAGGGTACTGCTTTGGCGTCCGCCTGATGCTGATCGGAGAAATCACGGAAAACTACTGATCAGAGCAGATGACCGCTAGAATTATCCTCCAGACGACTGAACACGACCGAATCTTTGGGATTCGAAACCTAGGACCTCCCTGTCAGAGGAACTATAGTGACATCAGTTGATGCCCTGAGCCACGTTTTCCAGTTCTCGTGAATACTTTTATCTTTAACGACAATCAAGTTTTAATTTCATCATGTTATTTACATAACTGGTCCAAAATGTCAGTCTTAAGAGATGTTGACGGATGAGTTGATAGTGAAGGGGTTCAGCATTTTAAATTGAGTACCTACGCAAAGACACTTTAGTACGAGTTGGGTACGTTATATTTTTAATAGAATTTATGGAAATTTACAGACACGTTCTCTGGATCATTCTCAATACATGAGGCGAGAACCACATTGATTCATGTCATCTCAGGGTTTTGTTTACTTTCAGTTTTCAATTGTTTTACATGACCGTGACATCTTTGCGAATGGCTAAGTTTCGTTTGCTGTACACTTGTCGCAGTCACTCTTTCCAATGAATAAATAATGAAGTAAATAATAATTTCCATGCCTGAGGGCTGAAACATCATGACCGCCGACTCTTCATGTACACCATCATCGTTGGTCTGACATCAAAGACGTTCTCACGTCAATAAAGTGAAGCGCGTATCATTTCACAAAGACACTACGAAAATCCAACACAGGGTTACTACTATGAAAAATATTTGATTATTTTTATTGTATGATTTTGGTTTGTTTGTAAGCGATATTAGCAACAAATATTATGCGAAATATAATTTAAAGATAATTTTACGCATTATTCACATTTTTGAAACGCGTATTGGTACGTAGATTACGGAATAACACGTAAAAACAAACTTTAATTATACAAAACAGTGAGGAAATTACGTTCATGAGGAGTAAGAAACCGTTTATATTGATGTTCAACACAAATAGGCATTTGACAAGAAGATATGATAGGGTGTTCTTTATATTACTGACCCAAACTGCTATACGAACTTTTTTTTACCCTTCTAAAGCGAATCGTGTGGGATTTCTTTTATTCCAAGTAAATATAAAATAAACGATTTTAAATAAGTAATTATACGTAACTTTGGTGGTAAAACCTTTTCAAATGTAAAGAATCAGTTAATTGTCTAGAGACTTTTGGTCCAATATTTATAAGACACGTTTAGCTTGTTTATACATTAGGATTATTGGGAAAGTGTTCACAAGAATCTTCATCATGCATTATGGACACAGAAGAAACTGTTGATGGTTCTGGGCTTGGAAAATACAGCTGTAACTTCCGCAGGAGCACTTTGCAACACCAACCTTTGCAAATCTCCTCACCGTCTCTCGGTAAATCTCCTGAACCACATGGCTTCCAAGCAAGGTTCTCTCAAAGAGGCTTATTTCAGTGACTTAGATCACACTACAAGTAGCTGAATTGCCTAAGACAGGGACAGTGGAGTTCATAATAGAAAGGTGTCGGAGTGAGCAAAATTTACTCATGGTTGGTACTGAAGGATTAATTGAGCAAACGCGTATAATCAATATTATCACTCAATTATGAAGAAGGATTGAGAAGCAAACACATTTTAGTTTACCTCCCCCACCATCGCCACAAAGATTACCTTTCAGTAAGCACCGTGCTGATGATCACATTGTATAAGACCAGCAGTGCCAACTGCTGTTATTCCATCAGACATCCGCCATCACCACCATCGCGCATTTGTCGGCCGGCCGGCTAGGGCGGCAGCGGCGACCGAATGTGCGAGCGGCGGCGGCTGCTGCTGCTGAGGCCACGTCTAAGCCCCGTGCCCGAGAAGCATGTACTCGGCGCGTCTCATTAGTCATTTTGCCCGCCTCCATTTAACTCTGCCAAGCGAGCGCCTCATGGCCGGCGATTTGCCTCTTCATGAACCTCCAGCAGCGCTGGCGCCGGCGCTTCAGACGTTCACATCACCCGGTGCCTATTTCATTGCGTGTGGATCCACATCTCACGAAGCTTCTCAATCCAGGAACCGAGAGTGAATGAGGAGAAACCTGTCGGCCGATTTCATTGGGCAAAATGTTTAGTGCTCTAAATACACTTTCTTTGTAAGTTATTTATTTCATATTATAAACCCTAAACTTTTTATAGCTGTATAGAAAAAAATCTCAAGGGCATTTTTCCAATTCGGACCAAATTGATTATTAAAACTGTATTAAATATCATATTTCGTGAAATTCTAATTTGCTTATTTGAATTCATTAAAAAGGTATCTCAAAAATTTAAAATCCGTAAAACTATGAGGTAATTTATACGTGATAATACAGCGAAAATAATTTTTCAATTACACATATTTTCTCGTATTATTTGTAATTATTCCAAATTTCGAAAATTCGGAGAGTTCAACGAAGATCTCACCTGCACATTTTTTATTAATGTACTTCGCTCTGTTCGAGGAAATAAATACAATATTTTCAGCAATTTTTGATAATTTATTTTTTAAAACCCCTTTCTTTTCAAGCAAAAATTACGGGCAAACTCGAATTTTTAATAACCGACACATAACCTTATTTAAATACATTTTTTTATTTACGTAATACACAACTAACAGATTGTGTTATCAAAAACGTCCTTGATACTGAAAAAGTGGTTTGGGGCAAAAGTCTGTCAGTCCGTTCGTCTGTGGTCAATCCTAGAACCTAAACCATTCATATGATTTTCTCCAAAATCGTTACTCCCCGATCTACATGGCCACACTTGAGGCCCTGCGAATTGGAAACGGATATTTTGATTCGGAAATTTGGGAGGATTCTTTGGAAGACGTCTAAACATTTTCAAATTTACCCCAAAACAGTTCCGAATATTTTTTTAATTTCTTTTTTTCACGGAAAGAGAAATTGACGCATGTCTCCTTTCGTTAAGAAAAGAAACTATATCTCTAATATTTTAGATGTAAAAAGATGCCGATAAATTGTGAACTTTTGCAATTTTTGTTAATTTAGAGAGTCAGCGAAAAGGAGACCAGCACAATATTTTTGAGCGTCCTTTGGTCTATCTGAGCAAATATTTAATTCAAAGACATTTTGGAGACATTTTGGAGAAAAATTTGGCAATGTATTTAGGGCTCCAACATCAAAACTCATTAAGTAACCCCCCACCATCAAAATATCCATTTCACATTCGCAGAACTTCGAGTTCGACCACATCGATAGTATATCGATTTTCGCAGAAAAATTACGAAAAATCACTATTTTCCGCTGTAGCATTACAATACTTGGTCTTAATTACAAAGTATGTAGTACGTAAGAAAGGAAAAAGCAACTTTGTAAACTAGTAGAAATAAACTATCATAAATGATAATGATATAAAATCCAGTTGTGATAAATTCCACAAAACCAGTAACATGAAAATATTACCTCCTTGGCTCCAAATTATATAACTTCTCCAAAACAATATCTAAACCACATTTTCATGTTAAATTTTACGTCGAATACCGTTTACGGGAATTCAGACTCTCGACAACACAGCATTCCTTTTCTACGAATAACGATTGCAAGAAAACGCGGTACAACGTCTAGGCTTCCCTCCACCTAAATGTTAAGTGCCGGGTAGTATTTTCCGGCCATTTTTGAAAAACTCTATCCTGACAGTCCGTGTAACGCACGGAGTACACGCACGCATTCCACGCAAATACACGCGTTATCCGTCAAGTGTGACCTGTGCAAGTGGCCTAGTCGCACGGTGTGACCAAAATCACAAAATGTGGCCAAAACTTAACAACTGTGTGATCACGGTAATTTGAATCGTCAATATTTGCACAAGAATGTTTGGTATATCAATTATGAATTTACGAAGGTTAATGTACGCTCATTCTTGCTGTTCCCTGAGGCTGTGAAAGTTGACGTGGACTGTCAATGCACTAGGAGGATCTGGGGAGAAAGTAATTGGTGGAATCCATATTTACAAATAAGAGTTGTATCTTGTTCCGACTTCATTTTTCATTAATGGACTATCTTTGAAGTAAATAAAACAAATGTTGTACCAATATAATATAGATTTCTATATTTGAGAGTAAATGTATTGAGGTACAACTTTCAACAAGCATACGCGATATCAGTCACTGAATGAATTTCTATTTCAAATACACTTTAATTGCAGATTCTAATATCATTAATACTTTTTTTAAAGAATAAGCAATATTCTGATGTGAATCGCTTCATTAGATCAAACTAAGGGTGCCACAACAGCATTACGGCATTATTTGTAACGGTTACGTAAAAAAGGACTATTTGAACATATATTTGCGTATTCAGAAATGCTAAAACGTCTTTTTCTCAAAAACAGTTCCAATTTTATTCTTCAATCCCGCCGATTGCACTGACTAATTGAACTGTTTAAAATGATTTAAAAATGTATTTTGCTATATTCTCTTGTTGTGTTTTAAAATTCCACAAATGTAAATTTTTTAAATGCTTATTTTCAGCAATTTGTGTTTTCGGTGAAAATGTTAAAATTTTGCATTTTCAGTAACGTTTATCTGCCATTTTCGTAAAAGCCGCTCCAAATGTTTCAACAAATATTTCCGTATTGAAAGAATTTCTACTCGTCTATTATATTCTTAGAGTATTTTTTTATTTCTGTCATTAGGAAACCGAATACATTAGCAAATGTGAAAAAAATATGTTTGGGCGGCGATAGTAGCTGGCAAAAGGATGGTTCACGACCGACAAGTTTGACCCAGACAAAGAAACTAGAAAACTAACTAGTTAGGGAATGCCTGTGCAATTCTGTAGCACTACTACTATCTTAAAGAAATGTATTCTTCAAAATTATATATTTAAATAATTTCTTACAAATTTTTTTCAACGCATGGGAGTGTTATTTTTTAAATTTTGCGTGAACTAAAGGTGATTATAAAAGCAGATTTTCTCAAAAATGCTCCAAATTTTTCTTTCATGTTTATTTAATGTATTCAAAGTTCACGTATAGAAACAAAGTAAGTACAATTTTTTTGGACTTTCTGAATTTTCAAAAACAGCATAAGTTACAAAAATACATGAAAAATATGCTGCACCTGGAGCACTATAAGTTGTTTTTCGGCATTTTACTTCAAATAACCAAGTTACCTCAAACACCCTTATACATGAGTTGGTAAGCTATTATTCCAAAGTCATGTTGGGATTTTTGCCATTCCTTTTCATTTGTTCCCAATGTGCGTCTGGGCGGCACTCCCGTTTTCTTCCTCTTTATTTCTCCTTTTTTCTTTCATTCTTTGCAATTGCAACAAAAATAAAAGGCATTTTCAAGCGCAGTATTTATGGACCAACGCTCGCGAATCAGAAACGGTAGATGTAATTTAACACACGATGCTCGTAAAGAAATAATATCTTAATTCGTAACGCTTACAAGCTGTAATAAGATAACATTTTCTTGAACACGGAACATAAAAATCACAGTTGCAAATGTATTTGCAAATGTATTTAGTGAAAAAATCGACTATTCAATATATCGGTGACAAATACTGGTCGACAATACTGGTATTTAATTAAACACAATCCAACAAATTAATAAACCGAAAAGCTAGAGTTACAAATGGAAAATGTGACTGAAGAGCAGATTGATTCGAATGGTGCCTACCTTCCAGGCTTGTTTAATTGAGAATATCAAAGGCTTCAGAAGTAGTCGTTATCTATGAACTTAAACATGAACAAATGCAGCTTCAATAAACGTGAACTTTTCGGCTATTTACGTGGCAAAATAATCAATTTTCCACGTGAACCAGAAAATATGATTTGGACATTATGTGTCACTCTTGAAGTAATTTGATATACGGGAGTAATTTGATTTCCGAAAGATACTTTACATATTAGTAGAAAATATTAGTTGTGGATTTCAACAATATACTTTTAGTTTGGAAATTACCGGACACCTGATCTGTTATACCCACCAACAAAGAGGTCTGAGCCATATTACTAGTAGTTTCTTTAGAAGTAATATCTAATAAAATAGAGCAATGCTAAGAACAAAATTATTTATCCACCAACATAATGAATACTGATAAAAAAGAAGTATATGCTTCAGTGGCTACCTGGGAGAATTTTTATTTTATACTAACATTATTATACATTATAATGAACGTATATTTGTAAGAAAAATATTCATTTGAATTCAATAGCTGAGATTTAGTATTGTCACTGTGAAGAGAGTTTAGCAAATAATATCAACAATTAAATAGATGAATTGAATTGAAGATAATATAAGTGCACTCCTAATCTGAGGGTAATATCAATGAATTTTTCGGCGTCCATCTCAATATCCGTCTTTCTGTAGTATTTTTTCATTCGTATTAGTACTAACACCTTCAAAAATAGGTGCGACATTAACAGAATCTTCCGAATTACAATACAACTTTGCGATTAAATGAGAATTTATTCACTTTATTAGTTGGAATAATTCTGTATTGAAAATGAATTGTGAATCTACACAATTGCAGATGAACTTAACATTATCAAAAACCATGAATTAGATGTGTTAATATTAACAAAGCTATCAATAGAAGAGTTTTAAAAAAATCCACAACTAATTGGCAAGTGAAGTCCATTCATGGGCGCTCACGGGTCCTGCAAGAGCTCGCAAATCCTTGGAAGAGCGAGCAACCAATTCACGGTGGCCGAGGGCTGCCTCCGCCGCAACCTGCGTCGTCCTTCTCTAGTCGGCGACGCGCCCGCGCCGCCGCGTGTGTGGTCGCTGATGAGCTCGCCAAGCTCTCCGCCGCGCTCGATAAGGAGGGATAACGCGCGAAAAATAAACACCCTCTTGCGGTTCCACAAAATAAATAAATGAGACGCTCGGAAGGGATAACGCTCGAGAAAATAAAACACCGTCTCTTGGTCTCTACAATATAAATGTCCCCAGTAGTCTGCCAACTCTCAGAAGTCCATTCACATCGGGAGAGGCAAGGCCAAAGGTAGCGATGGGCCAGAACATAAAGGGAGATTTGAATGAAGTCGTAGTACAAATTCACAACAGCAGAGACCCACGCGAATTCTAATCACTGGAAGAATACGTGGTGTTACATTTGTGTTCAGCGAAAAATTGTTAAATCAGGTGAAGAGCCATAGCGCTAAAGACAAAACCAGCCTTGAATATGAATGTGTAGATTATAACTATACACTACGTAATCCAACAATCCTAATTGTTTTTGAAGTTTCGAAAAAAATCATACTTCAATTTAAAAACCAAAAGTAATATCATAATAAAAGCTCCTGTATGTTTACCGCAATTGAGAACATTTTCACAGTTTTCTCAAAATTTATAAACAGATCCCTCGCATACAAATTGTCAACTTTTTACTTGTTATATTTTTATTATGTTTCCAAACCTTGCAAACTTTTCAGTTGTGGCCATTTAAAAATCGCAAAATGTTGGTAGCGGTTAGATACTTGACAAAGTAATGTCCACTATGTTTGGTACAGAAAAAGTTTAAAAAACTACAAGTTCATGTTACATTATTGCTATTAAATATTAATAAGACTCTATAGCTTACTATTTAAATATAAAATAAGGGGAAATACTTTATAATCTTCGTTCTAATTCTCACCACTGAATGCATAGCTTCACTATCTGCAAATTTGAAGCAAGTCAGAAGTCCCCAATTCTGCCTGATGCAGAGGCCACTCTCGTGTCATAATCCTAATTATTGGAAAGATATGAGCCGAAAGTTGACTTTAAATATATTATTACGTTGTCTACATAAGCTTGAGAGTGGGTTCAGTTCTTCGGATATAAAATAATCAAGCCTGTCACAAAGTAATAAAAGCCGAGAAACTATGCTCATAAAAATAGTAAATAAAAGGAAAATTTTGAAAATTTCAATGTTTGTAAACACGTATTAAGTAAATGTCATTGAACAAACAGTTAACAAACATTTCATTGAATAAACGCTAATATCTCAATTTCACCATCCAATTCAGTGGAAAATATATAATAAAATACCATAGTTATAATAAAAATCAAAAAGAAAATGGTAAAAGAGCACTTACGCGGATAGTATCTCTTCAAACTTATTAATCATTATAATTAGTGTCTCCATTCACCGTATGGAAATGATTTAATATTATCCTATCCGTAAAAAAATATATAAAGGTAAACCCACTAGATTAAAACGATTCGCATTATTTGCTAATTAGTCACACTTTTCGAAGACTAAAACGTGATATTTTCGTTTTTCAAATATTTAACTCCAATCATTTTTGCAAGATTAATTTCTTAGTAAATAGTTTCTCGGAAACCCACAAAATGATTATAAAATACGACAAAGTTAAAAAATCGTGTATACATCAATAAACGATATTTAAAATGGTTTATTCACAGCTAAGTTATTGATAAAAAAACACATTTCTAGTGAAAACAAATATATTAATAAAATGAACCGGTAAATATCCAATTTGAATGAACGAAAGAAAATGACCTTCCTTGTGATAATCAAGATCATTTTCACCATGCGTGGAAAAATCCCACACGAAACCAGACCCAGAAAAACGACCCGCCAGAAGAAACGAAAGCAAGATCGGGTTATCTGCAAACGAGTCGCAGCACATCAACAGCCTCGCGCGCAGTTCATTAGATGACCTCGCGAAAGAACAACAAAATCACTAAAACCCGCATTGTCGGCGGCGCCGCTTGAAACACCTGCAAATGAATGAGGCTCGGAGAGGAAAAAAAAGAAGCAAAAATGAATGAAGGACCTTGAAAGAATGACTGGGGCAGTAAATATCGCGACGTCGTACGCTGGAAGTGGCAAGCGCAGACCGCGACAGCAGAAGAAACCGCGGGTGACAACGCGTACGACGTACACCTCGCTGCAAAAACTTGCTTAGCAAAAGGCTCCGGTTAATTTCCAGAGCGGTTTGACGCTTGTAAGTGAGAAAAAGAGCAGCGTACATTCGAGGAAGAGGAGGAGGCGGCGGCTGCGAAAAGAGCGGCAATGAGGAGGACCGTAGGCGGAGAAAGAAGCGAACTCCGCTCGCCGCATCGCGGTGGAACCACTGAGTTCGCTCGCGGAGGGCGAGAGCGGAAAGGACGGATAGCAACACAGAGCGAGAAGCCGCGGCCGCGTGTGAGAAGCAGAACGGGCAAACAAGATAGGCAACACCGCGGGACACGTGAGCCGTGTTTTTTCTCGTACTCTTTCTCTTTCGAGTTCTCTCGCTTCAGTCACTCCGGCCTGTTGCATATTCATCCACCGCCGCCGCCGCCGCCGCCACAGCCTGGTCGACGTCCACCTGTCTGGGAGATTTGGCCTGCGCCCAGCCGGTTGTGGTTCTTACACTCACTACAGCACCAGCCGCCTCCGCGTGTTCGACCGTCGGGCCAGACAACAAGGCCAGAGCTCCGTAGCCGGAATACTCCAATCTTCGCACGCCCTCTGCCTCTCCACTACATTTAACCTAACAATTTTAGGTCATCTGAAGCCAGACATTTTGTTCTCAATTCCATTTTATTATCGTACCGAGCGTTTGTTTACCTCATCCCAACATTACATTATGGTGTTATTTCTGTACACAGTACAGAAAACGATTCGCGAGGATTCGTTGCTCGAGTTTACTCGAAACTGCATTTCAATGAAATAACTTTAAAGAAACGTGTTGACGGAAAATTGATGTTGAATAATTTTGTAAACGTTTTTTTACGCGCTCATGATCGGTACTTGACACAAAAGGGCTCAGGAAGACATTTATTCCTCCCAAATTAGTTTGACAAATTTCAATTTTCCTATTCCCAAACCCTATATGAAACTGAAGGTGTTAAAACAACACATTCTTTCCATACTATTTGTAATTTTTGGATTTTTTTTTTTAAATTCAAACATACCGTACTGTAATATCTCTCACTCTATCTCCCATACTAATATTGTAGACATTGATAAATATTTTTTTCATCAATTCTTTATATTTTTCCCGTTGTTGAAGGCTTAAAGTTATATGGTGCAGTTCTAGTTTATCATCTGTCCTTAAATTTGTATAAGTTTTCAGAACTCCTTTACTTTGGTATTGTCAATGCATGCACATTATTATCATGTATTATCTCAAACAGCACTCTTATCATTTATAATTGCCTTTTTACTTTCCCCTATATACGGAGTAACATGGGCCCACGTAGTATACAGGGAAACACATGTAATGCTCGATCGATTTCGAGATTTCAACGTTTGGAGCCCCTAATACTAAAAATGTGGTGGTGTTTTTTTCGAAACGTCTGGACGTTTCCAAATATAAAGACCACAAGCGCCTAAACCATACGTGCGATTTTTTCCAAAATTGACATTCACCGGTCGATCTGGCTCCATTCCAGACGCCGATATTTTGAAAAACTTTCTTTACAATTTGAAGGTTCATGAAACCCCCCAACATTTTGAAACTTTTCTCAAAAACTGCACCAACTTTTTTCTTTAAATTTCTTGTGAGAATACAGTAAAATACACTCATAAAGGTGGCTTAAGTCTGATTTTCACTGTTAGATCTAAATTTTTGAAAATTACAAAAGTGTGAATTTTTTACGTGTTTCTACAACTCCAAAATTGAAGATAAGATATTTTCTTCAAATAAACTTTGTTCTCCATATAAAGTTCTTTCAATAATGTCACGTACATATTTTTGATTTTTTTTAGCAATTTAAAAAATAAACTTTCTTTAAACTTTTGGTAGCGAGAGTAATAAACGCACTCTATAAGATGACATGAACTACATATTTCATATTTCTCTCTTCTTTTATTTTCGCAAAAATTACAAAAATGAAATTTTCGTGATTTGCTCATGTCCGTAATACATTATCGGTCATTTGTTCACGTTAATGTATTTATGAGTACGTGTGCTTTAAATAATATCAGATAATTTTTTTCGAAAACTCAAAGGTTTTGAAAACTAGCCCAAATTTCCGTATTTTCAGAAACACTCAAACGCCATTTTATAAAAAATGACTCCAACTTCTTTCTTCAAACCTTTCCAACATACAGTGCTAATTGTACTGTTTAAGATGATATGAGATGACACTGATGAGTTTTTCGAAAACTCAATAGTTTTCTGTGAAAAGAGTGCAAATTTCAAATTTACAGTAGCGCTAAAACGCCATATTCTTAAAAAGGCTCTAAATTTTTAAAAATAAATTTCCAAGACGAGGTTTTACTGTTCTTTAATATTTCTAAAAAATATTTATGTTATACTATTAGGAAACTCTTACAAAAAATGTAATTTGCAAGCCGAAAACAAAGGAGATAGAAAACTAATAAGGGAAAGTATGTGCCATTCTGTAGCAGCACTGGTTAATTCTCTAATTATATAAATGTACATCTTTCTTGCACCATTATTTTGGATACTTAACCATTTGCTTGTTAATGCATGTTTTCTTTTATTCCTTTTCTAAAGAACCATTTCACCACATTCACGTAGTTTCATGACTTTGTGATTCTCCAAAGCTATCATAAGCAGTTTCATGGATAATTCCGACTATTCCGTCGTAGAAAGAGTGGGTGGTCGTGTAAATCATTTTTGACGGCTTTTCATTGAGTTTGAGTTTCTATAGGAAATGAATTGTTGGGTTGGTTACAAGGTGAAGTTTACATTTTGATATATATATATATATATATATATATATATATATATATATATATATATATATATATATATATATATGCCAAAGGATGCGTCTTCAATATACTTTGGTTGGGTTTTATTTACAAATGTAAAATACAATTTCGACCTCGCTAATAATGATCTGAATTGCATTTGGCGTCCATATAAACATTGATGTCTTCCACCTCGGCATTGTTATTATATTTGCTCATTGTGTTATCTAGTATTATTCTCCTGTTCCTCCGATCCAGAGGTTCCCAAAGGGGTCGGAATACACCCCCTGGGGGTCAATGATGACCAAGGGGGTCAATAGCCGTTATGAACCGGCGTTTTAGTGTTATAACCGATATCTCATCGATTACAAAAAATATATTAATGTACTTAATTATTTTCTTACAAATTACAAATTCGCTCTTCTTTCTCATTCTTATTTCATTCTTAGAAGGTAACGAATTAAAAAGTTTAGAAAATTCAAGATATGAGTTTTGCCAACGATACTCTGTCGCGCGAAAAAGTACTCTTCATAATAAGCACAGAGAAATGTTGTGGCCAGTTCAAAACACTCAACATTTTGTAATCATTGCATTTCAAGATTAGCAACTCAGCTACTCAAAAACCGAAACGTCTTCGATACTTAAAGAATCCAAATACTTACGAGAATATTGCGGCAAGAAATTGCTACCTTTAAGGCATTTATGTGCAATTCTTTGTGTCATGATTATGGATGCTCTATAGACAGAGATAACTTAAGAGATGTCGATTTTGCAAGCATTCTCTAAAAAGAAGATCGACGAAAGAAAAATGTAGGGAATCCCTGTTCTAATCCATAAAACTTGTGGATATTCTTATATTTCAAGAATCCATTCCAATTTTTAAGCCATATTGCATTAATACTTCTATGAGACCTTCACCACTGTAATTCAGTTTCCTTGTAGCTTTCGTACATGTTGGACTTTCCATCCTAGTCTACAAAATAACTCTAAAGAAAAAATATGTAATTCCTGTTAGCAATCCATCTAAGACACGCATCAGATAAAAAATGCAAGCTTCTCATATCAGGAACCTCGTCATTTTCGGCCATCGTTGGGAGAGCTCACGTTTTATAATGATATTCAAAGAACTTTGTTGTTTTTCATAAACTGTCTGACCAAGTCAATTCTGTGTCCAAATACAAGTAATACTGTGATTGTGATAAGACAGGCAATATTATGTGTGTAATGTAAATAATGAAATGTATTTTTATCTGAGAATTTTTCGCATAATTTTGAGTTACTATTACAAACAATGCGAGAAAGCATGTTGTAACACTACCCCCTTTTTTAAAACAAATTCCGTATTAATTTACTTTCTCCTTTGTATTGGTGCTTATCACAAATGAAACACCGAAACTACCAACACACTACGCCCAGAGCTCGCTCTGCTGATACTGCTGAGAATGAAGGAAATCAGCAGTTCCGATCCTTGACAGAGACCTCCGTACAGATTTCCTAGGCAAATGAGGAGCACGTGCGCCCTTCGAGACTGAAAAAAAGTCATCGAGAAGGATAGATAATAGAATGCGTTCTGTGTATGAAAGGTAGAGGAAATGCTATCTACTCTGATATTGGAGGAAGTATGAACTTCCAAGATAGGATAAAATTTATCAGAGGTTTCACCGAATTTGGCACTTTTGTGTAGGTATTTTGTAGTAGATTACAGCTTGATTCCAAATAGTTTGAGGCAAGGATGTTCGGAAAGGGTATAGCTGCCTGCAGAAAGGGGAAGCATAGCCTCGAAAGATAAGTGGTTTGGAAGGCCCGATATTTTTGCATCATAAGCTTCAATTGTACTGCTAGTCTCCTTTTTAGGGAGAGTTCACCAGCTTTCCCTGTAAGCAGTATATGTAGCTAATATGATTCACAGCAGTCGATGTGCGAATGTCCGCATTGTGAATATTACTTAGAAGTTTTAGAGGGAAGGACCGACTGATCGATAATCTCTATTGCAACACCACCTATTCTTTTACTTGCACGAATGGATTCTCTAAAATAAAGGCGTGTAGTGTTTATAGTATTAGGATTACTTTTTCATTCCGTATTCACAATTTGTGTAACCTCTTTAGGCTTCATCTACTGAGCGTTTTATATATACTCAAGAAACAAATGCTGTCAGCACCCCAGAAGGTATATCTGTGTTTGGAGAAGTTGATTGAGTTAGTAGTTCCCGGACGAGTCATCATGTAAGGGTATTATCAAAAAAAAGTCGACGAATTGTTTCCAGGTGTGGGAGCTCTTTCAAGGGCTCCTATACATGCGAATGGTAAGCTTCGGACTTCAATTTAGCTAGTATATTATCGCGGTAGAATATTTTCTCTGTTAGTTGAGGCCCCATTCGAGCAATCTATCATAGAAGGCTCCATTAGATCAATCTATTGAAGCTTAGTTTTTGAATGAATTTCGTGCCATTGGATGACTAGTATGTGATAAAGTAATCCACAAATACTCAAGTTTCCCTAAAATCGTTTCTGTTTAGAGCAAAGGCAAAATGAGTAACGTTGAGGATTGAGCCGTGAAACGTAGTGGAACTCCATTTTTCAGTAAATGGCTGCTAGATAGTTTTATAGTCTAGGCATGTTTTAGGCATACAAAACTTTATAGTGATTGGTGGAGTTTAGTGGCCAGGGGAGAACTGTAAATTCATGGTTCTCTTAGAAATACACACGTACACTGCGAGCTGAATGACATGTTGCCTTGTCCTGCTGGTAGATGCTGTCGAGGTGAGGAAAATGATCAGCATGTGGGAGTGGATAGGGTACTCAAGGATGTATACTTCTGACGATTGATTGTGCTTTCCAGAATGAATAATCAGAATCATCAAAATGAGATCATCCACGGAATGATGAAACATTTCCCACACCATCACGTTCCCTTCTCCGGCCTGAACCCGTCTGGTAATTGTTGCAGGGTGTTTCGTTTAGGCGTTTCACGCCCTATACAACGACCATCTGTATGATGGATCAGAAAGCGTGATTCATCTGAAAAATCGTCGTCAATCGGAGGACGCCCAGTTGCGGAATTGTTATGCAAATTACAGCCTTCGTCGCCGATGAACAACAGACCGCGGGGGTGCAAGAACCAGGCGCCCGGTGTGTAAGCCCATTCGCAACAATATTCGCTGAACGGTTGTTTAGGAGACACTATTGGTAACCCTTTGGTCATCAGGGCGGTCAGTTGCTCTACAGTTGCATATCTATCCGCTGCCGTCATTCTCCCCGGTCATCTATGGCCCGCGGTGCGCCACGGCTGCCTCGGCGCCGGGTTTGGATATCGCCATTTTGGCACGCACGGTTTACTTGCGGCGCTTCCCCTCATGAATCGCAGTTGTGAGTTGACATTTCAAAGTTATTAGAGTTGTAAATGGCCTTTTGACCTTAGAATGGCTTTGGTTGCTGTGTTTATGACAGCCTCGGAAAATGTTATCGATGTCACCAACACAATTTGTGAGTTTGTAAGATTACTTGAAATGAGGGACATTCCGCTAGGTGTGTTAATCACTGTCGTGATCTAGTGATGTTGAATTTGTGGATTTTGGGAATTCGTCCATTAAGCTGGAAGTACAGAACTGGTCTTTTATGGTGAATCATACTAGGACGTTTAAAAGAGTTGGAGTACGTTGGGCTAAGTAGATTCAACAGGATTCAAGCAGTCTTTGATGCCACGGAGAAAATGATTGACTGTTCAAACGAAGTAAATCCTTTATGTCTTTCAATCAGTCATCCTTTTCAGCTTTTAAATCTCCCCAAAGGGGAACCGTCAGAATTGAAATCCCTGACGACTGAAGGGCGGGGGCAGGTGATTATAGTGTGCTGGAGACTAACGTTTCACGAACCGCTGTTCCGTTCTATGAAACAACACTTTCGAAACTATTTAATTCCTGTAGGTATGTAGATACACTTCTATTACTTCTTAACTCTCAAGACGTAATTTACCTACACTTGGGTTTCACCCACTTAAAGTTCTTGCACAGGTATCAGATGCTTCTTTTCAAATATTTTATTATAAAAATGAATGCAAAATTAATAATTAATTTTGTGACCTCTTAGATCTCAATGTCTCCCCACAAATACATAACGTTTTATAGTAATTCCAATACAATTTCACTTTTATTCCTTTAGTTTCATGCAGCTTTTTACAAGCCGATAGTTCTTGTCTCAATTCATATCATAGATCTCTCAAACAAATTCTGTTGTTTTTGGCAACATGTACGGTATTCTCCGCAGCCTTCTTGTTTTTTCCAAACTTTTTATTTTGGGTTTACAATATATCTCAAAAGTTACATGTCTCATAATAATGCTCTAACCATATTTAAAATAATATTAATATTTACAACAATATGGTATTTGAAAATTTCTGTCACGGCTCTGTCAATCTTTATACTGAAAGAAAGATCAGGCCAAAGGCACTGTATCGGGGCACGAAATAACAACAGTGTTTGGCAAACTTACAAAGCCACTAAACGAGGAATGAATGTGATTGAAGAGTGAAGTGACATGAAAAGAAGTACAAAATAATGAAAGATGGATAAAGGAACAGAGCCTTCTGTGCATCCCCTTGCTCAAGACGCGGACCAACCCACTTTTACGGTAGTGCAGTCTAGGTTTCTAATATATTCCAGCATCATAATTTATGTTCCCAGAAACCTCTTCAAAGGAACTCAGCAAACGTTCAACAAGAATGTAAAAATTATTCTACATAATTGTGAATATTAATGATTCAAGTATATTTACCAAATTTTGTGCGGGGGGAAGATAAATTCGGTGTATTCTAAGATGGTCATTCTCCCAGAACAGAAACAAATTTTAAATCTTAGAAGCTACAAAAAAACATTAATTGCAAACCGAATTACACAGTGAATTTCATATATGAATATGCAATAAAAAAATAAAGATGTCCAAAAGGCCTCTGGACATCATTACGTTTCTTATTTTCTATTCTTGGTCATAAGATAAAAATCAAATTCACAAATTCTTGGCAAATGAAGGTTTTACAGGATGTCACAGTTGCCACAGTTGCTTCAAGAGCACAAAGAGAAAGCGAGTGAAACGAGATGCTTGAAACAGGAAAGGAAGAGAACATATTAAAGGCACTTTACTTTACTGTCTGATTAATCTTCCTACTTTCCGCCTCACTTGCTCCAATATCAGATTCTATTTTTCTTATACTCGTAAGACCACTGAACTGTCTTACTGAAAGTAAATTAGTCAGAATAGGAGGATCGTATGATCCGATGTTACAATACTGCTCTCCCATCCGAATGACATTCGTCACAGGAAAACATTTAAGTAATCGTCCACGGAAATCGAGTTCTTGTATTACAAAACAGATCATTTAGCCGAGACGATGTTTGAGCAGAAGTCAAAAACTCACCACTAGTTGGACTCGAACCAAGAATATTTCCCATTAGCAACCGGCTATGATGGCTCAGGGCGTCAACTAATTTCAGTGTATGCATCTGTCCGGAAGGTCCAAGGGTTCAAGTTGCATGAATTTTCAACACTAACTACATAGCTAGCCGAGTTCAGCCACTGTCTGCAGGATAATTCTAGCGACCGGCTGCGAGAAGTGCTCTAACAAACGGGCCAAGGACCGGGCGGGAGCCTAGAGCTTGTCCCGGCTGGGGCGGTGTCCCACTGGAGAATACCTGCAAGTGTAGAACTGCTCAAGCCGACATGCAGGTGGGCGCCGGTTATAACCATCCAGCGGAGGAAGAACACTGCCACCTACAGTGATAAAACATAGCACTACACATTGCAGGACTAATGACCATAGTAGTTGACGTGTCTGAAAACGCGAAATAATCAATCAATCCAACTATCCGTTATGACTACAACATCCGCATGAAAATGAGGTCGGCATGTAAAACACGAAAGTGATGACAAAGAGACTGAAAAATCAAATTACATATTTGGGACCAGGTAGAATCCGTCCCGGCGACGCCGAGACGCGGAGAGGTCCACTTCTGTGGGTCAATGAGACCTAGAGTGGCTACTGGGATCTCTCAAGGCGGTAGTCCAACTATCAACGAGTGGAAAGGGACAGCGGCGGATGGCTGCGACGGTGGTGGCGGCGCCGGCAGCAGAACTCGCCCAATCTGAGCCTGCCCGCCTCCAAATTAATGTTTCAGTTAGCATAGCCATGAAACGGACACGGCCAAGCTATTAGGTGAAATTGGGCGCTGCTTTGTAACTGATAAAACAACCAGTTTTCTCGTCTAATGGCCTTGATTCGCAACTAATCAAATCGAAGTTGTTTGTTATAATTGGTTTTCTAAAGCCACGCAAGTTTGAACTTCATTCACACGAAGCGTTTCCATGATAGATGCACCTTTACAAATTACATTAATCATAGGCTTATTCCTAGATTCTGTTCTAAGAACCTGACTCAGTTTTCTTCACCCATTTTCTAACGTGCTTCACACACACACACACACACACACACATAGTATATGTACACGATACAATGTACTTATGCACGTTTTAATCCATTTACTCGTAAATACTTAAATCTGCAATTGAAACAAAATCATTCACAATATCCTCTCTCAAAAATAGAATGAGGACCTTGAAACATATATTAAATAATAATACGTCTTATATCAAGAAAAGGCAGAAAAATAGCCTTAATCAAACTAAATCGGTTTACCGTATTTCTGCTCAATGTACTTTTCGAGACAAAACTAAGAGTTTCTTAAATTTATACAAAGAAAAATACAAATAATGTATAAATTCCTGTGAGAGGGGTTATCTGTTGATTTTCGAGTCTTAACCACAAATATTGTAATAGTCTAAATACCACGTGTTGCCCCGGTATTTGTTAATGAAATCATAATCATCCTGCTTCACTTGGCACGTCCTACCTCTCCCTCAACGTACCATACTTATTACGATTAGCTTTACTACGTACCACCATCGTTGCTAGGAACAGCTGTAAAAAGAGGCATAGTTGCGTACTGCCGGCAAACGACCAGTAACAGTTTTGATTTACGCTGAACTTAATAGCGTCATTGGAATGAATCAAAATTCATTTAGTAGTAAATTGTATGTGCTTTCAGATTGTCTCATTAACTTTGATGAATTTACTCACTACTTTCTATATATTTGCGAAAAATGGAAAAAGTGCACAATTAAATTTTGCTCTAAGGAGCGAGAATAATATATACAAAATCTCATAGCCAGTATCTTTTCTCTCGTATTCTGACGATTAAGTGTACAAAGTTTCATTAAGATGGAAATAAAACGAGATTTATATGAAAAAAGAAACATACATACCCTCCTCATAAAATATAAAATAATAAGTTGAAAAAGTAGCCTCAGTAATACCTGAGAAAAAGCATTAGTTCTTTTCAACCGCATCAAAATAGCTTTAGCCGTTTCAAGAATTACCTCAAACAGACAAAAAATGTGAAAACAATTCAATGGGTTTTGATATCATGATGATAATGAGATGAGATTTAAAACTCCAATTTTATTTATATAAATTATTATTATTATTATTATTATTATAACAATAATGACAACAATAACAATCCTGGCTTAGATGGTTGCGGTAGCCGTCGGCAGCGCCGAGGAGGCTGCAGGTTCGAGTCCTATGTAGGCAGGGTCGTATTTGTGATTGTCCCTTCACCCCTCATCATCATCCTATCATCTCATAATTCACACTTCAAGGCGTAACCATCTTGTCGTACTGAGGGATATATGACTATTGAAATGTCACACAACTACGGAAATACTGCTATATTTGCTCGATTGCAGCTAGACTTGGGCCTACATTTACATCTACGGCATCAACTACATACCAGATCTCAACCAAAGACGCTACAAAACAATATATTCTTAACATTTGCCTCCAATAGTCGGCATACACGCCACACTTTTTTCCTTTCTTTAACACCCGAGGCTGCGCTGTATCTGACGCGCCGCTGCGCTCCGTGTGTTGTAGGTCCCCCGGGAGCAGGCGCACAGCCTCCGCTGCAGAGCCCAACGCCCCAAGGTGAGTGCGCCGTAGCCGCCGCCGCCGCCGCTGCTGCTGCTGCTGCTGCTGCTTGACAGCGCGAAGAAGAGCAAAACGTCATCGCTTAGACGGGGCGGCGCGGGCGGCCGGTCCGCTTCGCACAGGCGGGGCGCACAAAGAAGCTCCTGGCGAGGGATTCCGACCGACGAGAGCGAGAGCGAGTGCGCAACGCCACTCCGCGCTAACCGGGGAGGATTTCCTGAAAGTTTGTCCCCAAAAGCCAATAGAGAAAATTTGCGTAGAGTAAAACTTGGTCGATTAGATTAAACATAAGGGACAAGAATGCGCTAATATTTGTGCCCGGAACCTTTTGCACGTGGTTTTTGCTCTAAGATGGTGTGAGCCTTGAATTGTAATCCAGCGTGGGCTGCTATCCTAGCACGGTACATTTTCTTGATTTATACTTCAAATTTCATTTCGTATCCCACTGCTTTTGGAACTAATTCAACAACAACAATATACTGTGCCGTTTCAGTAAGAAAACACTTGTATTATTGTAAAGCTACGTACCTGAAGAACAACCTCAAACCTGGTTTTCCGATATAAAATCATCATTGGGCTTTTAACGTCGGCTAACACGTTTAGGTTTACAGCAATCCCCTCTGCCCTAGGTCACCCCCACCCGCCGCCACTTCGCAGTGACCCCTACGTCTATAACGGCCCGCACTAACTTGCCGCAGAAGTCCGTAGGCCCGTGGTGATCTTAGATCATTTTAGCGGTTAGGGAGATGCGGTAGAGAATATATGGCGCATTCGTTGCAAGACTGTAGCCCCACTGACGTCGTTCCTCCTCCTGTCCGCTGGCTGATCCCTCTCGTTCATCCGTTTGCATACTCAGATACTTCCGTAACGTAACGTTTGACTTGGAGCATATGCACTGCCTCCCAACTTAAGGGCTTTTGTACGAATTCACTACCATGTTTTTTGACGTATTTACTGTCTTGTTTGACGCAATGCAAAGATTCACTATTCTCTGAAGCACAACACCCTGTTATTTCCCAGAATCCATCTTTACAGATAAAAAATCAAATACCCGCTAAAAATACACAACTTACACTTAAAAGGCATAATACACTGATAAAATATTTTAAATTGGTAATATATACAGATGGCAATTCGGATACACAAAAATGGTCAAAATAGTAATAATTGGCGCAGCTTTCGACTACAAGCGCGTAAGCTTAGTGTCTGTCATTCCTCGGGGTGTTAAAGCCATTATAGAAACGTTTCTGTCGTACAATGGAATATAATAGTATAATTTCTTTATAGGCTAAAATCGATCATTTTAAATCAAAAATGATTTTAAGATTAAAATGCACTAAGATCTCCTATGTTATTAATTTAGAATTCATTATTATAACTGTTTCCAACAGCCATTCTGAAGCAGTATGTTGCTGGACCCTACCAAGCAACACCACAGGGTCATATTCTCCCTTTCGATAAAAGTAGAGTGCATGCAACACTGAAGCTTCATAACTACATACGTAGCGAGACGAATTAGGCCTACATATGGACAATCACAAAGGCAAGAACTAAAAAGAAATCTATAAAATTTAAATACATTTTCGAGTTATTCAACTTCTTCTAAGTTATAATTAAAAATTATAGGTTCTACTTAATTACTTTAACTTCGTAAAACTAATTCTCGGATAAATATTCTAACGAGAAAACAACCTTCCCATTATACCACTTAAATTTATACGTTCATAAATAATCAATTTACTTGAAATGGAAAAAACAGTATACCATCATTTGAACACGAGAAACACTTGATCCTTGTTGGAGTTGAAAAGTTATTTATAATGGTTTATAACAACATTGCTTTACGCGAAGCTAAGACGAAAACACGCAGGTATTATAGGTTCGGGCGTCTTCTTTACCTGGAACTGTTAAATCATCTGAAAATCATGATCATTTCTCAAATACTAAGGATAAATTCTGGTGGCGAATCATATTTTTTAAATAATATTTCTAGATCTTATTAATTATCACGATTGAAATTAATTTATTTAATGATCGAAAACGTGAGAAAATCTCAACCCCATACAGATACATAGATATAAATATTGAATATAAACAACTGAATGTATAAAACTGACAAACAAGGAATGCTCCGCGTTCAGAAAAATCAATGACGCAAAATGTCTAAACGAAACAAAAAGAAATACGTGTTAAAATCCTACGATGAATGAGGTTGCGAAAGCAGAAACGAACTAGATGAAAGCAGAGGAAGAATCAGAGTTGCGAAAAAAAATGTCTGGAAAGAGGGCGACGGCCTCCGGAGCGCCGCTTCCAAGAGGGCCCCGCGCCCGAGATGGCGAGGGAATCCCGCAACCGCCTCTCCCGGGAATATCGAAGTCGCCGCTTCTAATCGCTTGGCCTCTGCCTGCGCCTCGCAGTTGGGAGCAGTGCGGCACGGCGGCAGCCTTACGTCCCAAGCCATGCCGCTGAATCATTAAGCGAAGAAAGAAAAGGCGCATGGGGCTTCCCCAGAGCTTCCTTGAACCGAATTAAAGCCCACGTAGAAGACGCCGACCACATTGTCTTCTGGCTCTGTTCACTTCGCACGAATTGTTAGAGACGTCATAGAAAGCTTCGACGATATAACGATATTACATAAATGGCTTCAAAATTGCTGGACTTTAGGGTTTTGGCAAAAGCAGAATACGACCAGAATCAATAAGCTGAGCTTCCCGAACAAACCGGTACAGAAAATGACTTCTGAAAAATGTATTAACAAAGTTATAATGAAGTCGTGGCTCCTTTATACATTTCTTGTATTTATTCATAATCATTCACATTTTAATTTGTATGAAATGCGGCTCTTCATCAAGATGAAATATTATATCAAATAAATCATTGGCAACGAACAGCAGTAAAAAGAAAAGCGCATGGGATGGTATCTAATCAC
>BOPP01000008.1:16760967-16774728 GCA_017312745.1 Gryllus bimaculatus
CTTGCTCAAATGTCATCCGTGTACGAGTAGAAGAGAGCATTCTTTTGAGTAGCCGTTGGTGCCACGTAAACGGCCCACTTATGATCAAAACGCAGAACAGCGTTATCCGCTCCGTATTTCCCGTCCGGACAAACACACGCGTCTGCGACCACAAGCTGACGGGTAAAACTATCGCAAAATACTCCCTCCTGAAATTCTGAAGGTTACGGGAACTTGGAGAACAGTATAGTGAAGGTTCGTGCAACGAAACCATGTTACAAATATTCATATGTGGGACAGGAAGCAACACAACCTCACCCAAAAGCGCATCCTCGCCCGTACAAAGCCAAAAGACGTATAGAACGGTAGTGGATTGGGGATTAGGGGAGGCACACAGCCGCGGAGCAGTGACCACGAGACGCCGCGCCGTACGGACAAAGGTAGAAGTCTGAGTGCCTTCGGAATGCGGCTCAACACA
Organism: Gryllus bimaculatus; assembly: GCA_017312745.1. Classification (NCBI taxonomy): domain Eukaryota; kingdom Metazoa; phylum Arthropoda; class Insecta; order Orthoptera; family Gryllidae; genus Gryllus; species Gryllus bimaculatus. Next base: position 16,761,425 of record BOPP01000008.1, read on the forward strand.
AGACAGGATAGAACGTCTGCCGAGCTTATGTAGCTCTCCCACACAAATTAGAAATGCGACATCGATGCTGATGATTTCAAATATCGATGTTTAGACAAAGATGTATTAAAGACACTTTTGTGCATACATGTTTTGTGCTCGATGTTTTTACATTTTTATGTCTCGTTCGTGGATGAAAAAGTCTTATATTCGCTTTATGTGTTCGAACCAAACGGACGCAGTTTGCACAACCTTCATCGAGCAGACTATTACGTGCCGGAGATGATTTTGACACCCCGATATTTCCTTCGTATTTCGCAAATGTAGAAGCGTTTTTAACTTTGTTTTTAGTTAACTTTTAATTATAAATGAATACACCTGGCCAGTGTCAAATAAAATGTTGTTGCGCACAAATTTAATGTTAGAGATTACTAAACGGACTTTAAAACACCGACGTTTAAAATCATCTATGTATTATCACGATGGTTCAATTTTGAACATCAATGTTTGCCAACATCGATGAGTTGTTATCAATGCCGCATCACAAATTCAAAAGCAGTGCCACGCCCCGCTCCGCTCCGGTGTGCGCAGGCTGCTGGTACGAGGGGCGGCTGCACGCCGAGGGGCGGCCCGTGGCGACGCGCGAGCCCTGCCTCAACTGCTCGTGCGCGCGCGGCTCGCTGCGCTGCCAGCTGCGCGTCTGCGCCGCGCTGCCCGACCCACCGCCGCCCGGCTGCGTGCTGCTGCGCCGCCGCCGCCAGTGCTGCCCCACGCTGCGCTGCGGTGAGTGACGGTGGCGAGCACGCCCTTCGGCCGCGCCGCGTCGCGCCGCGCCGCGCGCCACAATGCTCCTTCACATCACAGAGGTCGGGAGAGGAGCGAGGCACCGCTGGACCCATGCGATCATTCCGCACATCGTAAATCGTTTTAAAAGTGAAAACAACTTCATTTTGGAACTTAACATTTGATACTCGGAAACCCTCGTCATGAAGTGGGAGTACCCTCCTAAAATGGAATAAAACGTTATATCACCTCTCATTGTGTAGATGTGTGGCATATAAAACATGAACAACGACCCAGGGTCACAAAATAATGACTTCAAGGGTCTAAAACGCATCGATTCGAGTGCTGCACGACGGTAGCATGTAGAAATGCAACGTGTGTTGCGGGTTGCACGTGTGTCTGTTACCTTCAAACTTACGATCTTCGAATTTTTTCGGCTTAAATTTGTTTGTTGCGGGCCTGAAAATAAATTTCCTTTCCATCAGTAACACACGTACAGGTTTCGTGTCGATTTCTTACAAAGGAAAAAAAAAACAAATTTTCCTTTCGTAGCGGGTAGTGTAGTGTTTTCGCATACAGCTGTGCCATCAGGTTCTGTTTCATGGCACCTCGTTTTGTAATTCAATATATTTTAAGACCTTTCAAATGAAACAAGTATCGTTTAGATACCTAAACGATACCTGTGGTATCTAGCATTTTCTAGTCAGTTTGCTGTCGATGTGTTTGCAATGTGTGTGTGTGTGTGTTGTTTTTTTTTACTGGGAAAGTATCAATTCTATAAATCATTGCATATTCTTCGTTACTTTTAAATCAACAGTACCGTTGATTGTTTGGGCTTCAATGACTTGTGGCAGCTGAGAAAACTCCACACGCTAAAACGCCCTATATCCAACTTGAATTTTTAAAAATAATGCTACCACTGTGGAACGTCAAATGCTGCTCCCTGTCCCATGCAACGCGAAACCTGCTCCGTGATAGAGAGATGGGTCCTCGCTGCAGGGTATTTCGTCGAAGGCCGTCAGATTTCACCGTTCGCCCGACGCGCCCCCTGCCTCTCCTTGGCCGCCGCGCCGCCACGGCCTAGCCTCGGCCCCGGCCAGCGCGGCTGCTTCCAGAAATTGCCGCCTCCGGACGCGTGCATGCTGATCGTTACCGCCGACGCGCCTAAACCGCCTTCTGCATACCTGAATATTTCATATACTACCTCCACTTTGTAATCGATTTTGAATTTCCGGGCGTTCACGGCGAGCCGAAGTCCGGGTTCACAGCGAGCGCCTCTGCGAAAAAAAGAGCTGTGGGTTCTGCCCTCCCTCCTCCCCCGCCCCGCCACCACTTTCGGCGTTCGTGTTCTTGGCAATACGTTCTTTATTCGAGAAGAGTCGTGAGGAATATAATTTAAATAACTATAAAATGGAGGAAGAGACATCGGAAGATAAAAGTGATTTACTCCAAAAAGACACATTTTCACCTACGAGCCTATTAGTTTTCAATTATAAAACGATACAGAAGAAATTTAGATAAGGCTAACGTTGGATATGTTTAAAATAAGTAACAACGTCATGTAATAAACTTCAGTGTGTTAGGCCTAAATGCATTGACACTTCATATGAAGATAATATCGATTTGATCGAATTACGAACGATAGCACTTGGTGCTTTGGCAGTTATTTCGAGCAAACTATTGAGGGTATACTTGAAAACAACAATTAAAGCAAATGAAAACTCTTGTTAATTTTACAATTAGATTCAATAACTCATTACATTTCCGTTTCGATTCTGAACATGGAATCTTTCTCAAGGAGCTGGAATCAAGTATGAAGCTATGTAGAGTTATAAATAGCCGAGGAAACGTCAAAAACAAACCCATTCATATTAGAAGGCGGGTAACATTCTTAACTCGAAATATTATCAAAAGAGAATTATTAAATTCGTTAAAGAAATCAATATTTACAATAGCATTTAGAGGAACTACTTATTATACATGTGTTGTATGTACTGTCTTGAAGGCATTGTGTTGAATGTATTCTATGTATTGTGTTGTATGTATGTATTAAATTGAATTGTCGTACTATTTTTGATAATTAATATGGTTCTAAATTTCATATTGTAATAGTAAAATGTAGTTTAGTCGCTGTTTAATCGCTAATGACTACGATGAAGATGCGACGATAAATCAAATTAAAACAAAATGTAGATAACCTATAGATGCGGGAAAACAAGAGAAAAATAGGCGAACTGCCATTGACTCACGCTCCCTATTTATTAGGGGTTGGGGTGTATTAAAATGAGAGCATTCTCAGTTCAGATAAATGTAAGTAGTACTTCGACAAAAAAAATTCTGTAATGTCTTCCCAACAACAAATCTAAGTCTGCTGTCGACGAATAATACATAATACATTACTTCAATAAGTTATTATTTACATTGCTTAAAATGTTTAAGGAGGAGTAAACCAACATTTACTGTTAGAAGCAATTAGATCTCATCACTCGCCCTCAGGATTGCTCTACGAGCATTTGCTGTTAGCATATTTTTCAGTAAGTTGCACTTTCGATGCCTCTTCACCTTTCCATAATAAAACGTTGTTAACATTGAGACCATTGTAACAGATCTTTTACGCATCTAATTAAGTATGAATACGTGAAGCATGGAAATCTTCCAATAAGCATTAAAATAATTTAATTAAATTCTATTTACGTGTTATGACTGAGGGCTATTGATTTTAAATGATAGAATGAACTATCAATGTAATTCGGAATGAATTGATCGCTATATTATTCAGGTAAGAATGAAGGATTAGGATACACTAATTTCACAAGTCCCAAGTTTCTTTCTGGGTTCACAGTTTTCATACGTATTATCATATGATGTTCAGTATGTTATACTCATTTCCCCTTTAATTTGTTAGCCCTGACCCCTAGATGCCGAATAAGCAAGTAACAGGTTCATCACGAGCTTCTGCGATATTGCACTTCCTTCCGAAATTCCTCCGACACAGAGTGGGCGGGCAGAGACCCAGCGTCTACTGCCCGTCTCGCTCGAGCCACAATTAAAAACCCGGCCGAGAAGCTTCTTCTCGTTAAAGCGACGAACCCGCGGCGGAGGACCAGTTTTCGCAGGCGATACCCCGACGAGCCCCAACGCCCGCCGGTCGGTCGGTCGGTCGGCGGCAGGGCGGGCGAGACGCAAGCGAGCGGGCGGCCGGAGTTGAGTTTCAGCAGTTACACGGAACATCCTTATGAGACCCGATCGGGGCCGCACACTCGCCGCCCCACATGATGAGCGATAAGAGGAGGCCGGGGACCGGGATGGCGCGGGTTGGGGGGGCGGGGCGGGGAGGAGCGGAGTTCGACAGGAGTGGCGGGCGGGTCCGTGCGGAGCGGGCCAGCGGGCTGGGGCGTGCCGGGGCGGGAGGACGGGCCGGGACGGGGCGGGGCATGGCAGGGCAGGGCGGAGCGGAGCGGAGCGGCGGGGCACCGGCGAGGGGCCAGTGGAGACCCGGCGGGACGCGCTGTGCCCGAGAGTTATTAAACTAATCAAACCGGTTCAGACAGAACCGACCGACCGTCGGTGACGTCACATTCATACAGGCTTAAAGGACAAATCCAGCTAAAGGAAATAAAAATACACTCGACTACCCAAAAAGACCGTATAAAATCACACTTGATTCTCATTCATTCATATTCCGGTTGCTTGACAAGTCAAAGCAGGCTCTGGGTGTGCCGTGCTTTTCCTGATTTCAGCTTTAAAACCAGGTACCATGTTTTAAATAATTTGTAGCTTTCAGGTTTGCAGCAGGCTGCTGCTCTCCCCCTCTCCTCCGCCCCTGCGACCGAATCGACTTATGCGAGCGGCACGCGCGCTCCGCGGTGGTCCCAATAATTTTCACTGCCGCAGAAAAAAGTATTTCTGCTTCTTCTTCTAGTTCTCCTGCTTCCTTCTCCACACTTCTCACGTCGACTTTCGCAGAGGCAAGACGCCCCGTCACAAGTGCACTCGACAACGAGACGTCTTGCTCTGCACCGGACAGGCCTCTGGGTGGGTGATCAGCTCAGTGCACACGACCCTTTCGAGGAGATAGGATGGGAAAAGGGATAATATGCTTTCACAAGTGCTGAAACAAAAATCGACGACTGACACTTCTCAATATTCACAATCATTAAGTCCAAATTACCTGTATGTTTAAAATTTTGGAAAACTTAGAGTACGAAAGAAGTCCTATTCCACAGCAATTAGTACTCGAATATGTTATTTTATCTAAAATTATATATGATGAGAGTGGGGAAATGTAAACTTTAGATAACTATTTTACTTATCAATAATAAGGAGTTGAAAAATAAATAAGCTCAAGTTCGTTGTTTTTAACGTTTCGATTAAGTTGTATCTTAACAAAAAATAACTCTCTTCTCAGTGGTGATACTTTCTTGAACTCTAATGAACAGAACACACTTCAAATGTCGATTTTATTTACACTGTTTTCTAAAAGGTGTGTCGATTTATCTTCCGTCGTATTTTGCATTTTTTCCGGGCGGAGCCTGCACAGCTGACGCGCTCTTCGGGCCATGATTCGATCCTCAACGAATTCATCCGGAATCTTTGATATGTTCCGGGTTTGCGACACCATCACTCTTCCCTTTATTTAATTCTACCATTCGCTGAATCTTCGAGCTCATTATTTAAGCCACCTGGCAACATCGATCATCACATCGCGTCGCAGGCCTAAGGTGAGCAAGTGATCACATATCAAGCCGCGTCACACGATACATAAATAATTCAATATTCAGTTTCTAACACTGTCACACGGTATCATCCTAAGCGGTATATATAAATTAACACAACACGTCTTGTCCTTTTGATCCAATGACAATCATGACAAATAATAATATAACACACAGTTATGTCAGCACTGCGCATTTGTGAAGAGTCTAAGCTGGTAGATTAAAATGACACGGGAGGAAATCGGTTAGTTGAGACTCCTTTATCAAAGCTTCACTCATTACGTACTAATATTCCGTTAATGATTTACACACGTACGGGGTGACCTTACCGACGGTTCATGTCAAGGCAGTAACGCATAATTGTAATTGTTTAAATCACGTTATAATTAAATAACACAAAAATATCATGTAAGACTTCAAACCTAGAAACGCCAAATTGGTCGCACCACTCGTTGCTTTTGCGTCTCAGAATGAGATGGTCGGTGTTCTTATAAAATACGAGCTTCTTAAGATGTACATTTTACGACGACAAATAACTATGTTGCTTAAAATTCCTGTCTCAAAGAACCTCTAACGCAGTCCTTCCAATATGTTTTATAGTCCTCTTTTCCTGCAACTGTTAGAATATAATATACGGGTGTTGGCCATAGGGAATACATTGTAGAGTCTTCTGCAAAATTTGCCATTCGGTAAAAATTACTACTCTTGGACGAAAAAGTGCGCACATGCGCATAAATCAAGAGCCACTTTACGACTAAGCATTTCGATAACTGTTGAGGCGGCACGTGGGCACCAGGCTCAGCCTGCTGCTATCTGTTCGTTAAGCGCCGAAACAGTGCTTATTATATCAGTACACTGTAATGAACTACGCTCCTCCTTTAAGAATTGTGATTGCCATTCACAGACCTTACAAACTTAGCAAACATTGAGCCATTACGTGAAAATAGTAAAATTAGATCAATGTATAGTCATCTTAAATTTGACGTAGAATGTGGAATTACAATGTTTAAATCAACATAAGTCCTTTTGCCCAGATCGCGGAGGTGCAGAAACAAATAACACTGAAAAATATACGTATAGTGAAAAATAAATTTTAAGATACGCCAGGAAACTCCTTTGCAACATTTCAAAAACAAAAAGTAGAAATTAACAGCAAATAGAAAATGCAGATTATTACATTAGTAGGATATAAGAAAATATAAGAAGACTTACAAACAGTTTCGCTAAGCATTTAGTACTACGTAGATCCCAACGCCAAAACATTCAAATTACTTCAAGATATCCTAAAGTTGACTGACACCCACATAAAGACACTTTATTTAAGATACATGAAGTGTGTATACCAAATTTAAACGCACTTCATGTAGTATAAAATTTAATATCTTCTCAGAATATTTGACTGCTATAAAAACTCCATAATACAATTGTATAAAAATTAATCGAGCCAAACAGCTTAAAGATAGAGATTTACATTTGTGAGCAAGCCGTATCCCTATTTCCTACCCTAATTTAATTATGTACGCGTACGATGTACCCAATATTCTGTAATATTACAACAGAGTAAATAAATACTTGTTCAAAAATTAAGTTTCATATACTGTTTGGTTAAATACATGTTATAATGGGATAAACAAATCTATGTTTTTGAGAATTAGACTGTTGAAGTTCACCGAAGGTAACTATAACAACATGAGTAATTAGTTTAGAACTTCTAGCGTTTAGAATACATTTAAAATACAATTATTACATTTTAGCAATTAGCTCACTAGCAATTAACGCTGACAACCAAATGGAAGAATATTGTCGATAAAAGTTATAATTAGAAAACTTTCACGAGTCCGTCTCCGACACACAGACGGTCCACAAGACAGACAGACAGAAGACGACAGCCGCACAGACATAGTTCCGGCAGACAGAACAGAGTCGACAGATAGATAAACAAAAAGGCAGACAAACGCGTCCGACAGTCATCAGTCCGTGCATCCGCCGAGTCAGTCGGTCCGTCCGTGCGTTCCGACAGTCAGTCGTCCCGTCCCGTGCGTCCGACAGTCAGTCGTCCGTGCCCGTGCGTCCGCAGTCCGTCGGTCCCGTCGTGCGTGCGACAGTCAGTCGGTCGTCCGTGCGTCCGACAGTCGAGTCGGTCGTCCGTGCGTCCGCAGTCCAGTCGGTCGTCCGTGCGCGACAGTCTAGTCGGTTCGTCCGTGCGTCCGACAGTCAGTCGTCCGTCGTGTCGACAGTCAGTCGGTCCGTCCGTGCGTTCCGACAGTCAGAGATCGGTCGTCCGTGCGTCCGACAGTAGTCTCCGTCGTCGCGTCCGGACAGTCCAGTCGGTCGTCCGTGCGTCGAGCAGTCAGTCGGTCAGTCCGTGCGTCGACAGCAGTCGGTCGTCCCGTGCGTCCGACTAGTCAGTCGGTCCGTCGTGCGTCCGACAGTCGGTGCCGTCGTGCCGTCCGACCGTGGTCCGTCCGTCGTCGACCGTCGGTCCCGTCCGTAGCGTCCGAAGGTCGGTCGATTCCGTGCGCCGACAGTCGGTCCGTCGTTGCGTCCGACAGTCGGTCCGTCCGCGTGCGTCCGACAGTGCGGTCCCGTCGTGCGTCCGAACAGTCGGTCCGTCCGTGCGTCGAACGTCGGTCCGTCGTGCGTCGACAGTCGGTCCGTACCGTGCCGTGCAGTCGGTCCGTCCGTGCGTCGACAGTCGGCGTCCGTCCGTGCGTCCGACAGGTCGGGGTCGTCCGTTAGCGTCCGACTAAGTCCGGTCCGTCGTGGTCCGACAGTGGTTCGTTCCGTGCGTCCGACAGTCGGTCCGTCCGTGCGTTCGACAAGTCGGTCCGTCCGTAGCGTCCGACAGTCGGTCGTCCGTGCGTCCGCAAGTCGGTCGGTCGTGCGTCGACAGTCGGGTCCGTTCCGTGCGTTACACGACAGTTCGTCCTGTCCGTGCGTCGACAGTCGGTCCGTCCGTGCGTCCGTACGCGGTCCATCCGTCGACAGTCGGTCCATTCCGTCGACAGTCGGTCCATTCGTTCCGACAGTCCGGTCCCATTACGTCCACAGTCGGTCATCGTCGACAGTCCGGTCTCATCGTCCGACAGTCGGTCATCGTCGACGTCGTCCATCCGTCCGACAGTGCGGTCCATTCCGTCCGACAGTCGGTCATTACCGTCCGAAGTCGGTCCATCCGTCCGACAGTCGGTCCATCCGTCGACAGTCGGTTCATCCGTCCGACATCGGTTCATCCACTCGTCCGACAGGTCGGGTCCATCGTCCGATCAGTCGGTCCATCCGTCCGACAGTCGTCATCGTCCGACATCGGTCCATCGCGTCGCGACAGTCCGGTCCATCGTCGGACAGTCGTCCATTCCGTCGACAGTCGGTCTCCGTCCGTCGACATCCGGTCGCACAGTCGCAGTCTCCATCGTTCGACCTATCGCGACAGTCGGTCATCCGTCGACAGTCGGTCATCCGTCCGACAGTCGGTCCATCCGTCGACAGTCGGTATCGTCCGACAGTCGGGTCCATCGTCGCAGTCGGTCCATGCGTCGAAGTCCGCATGCCGTTCGAAGGTCGGCATTCGGTCGACATCGCCCGCACAGTCGAGTCCAGTCCGTCCCGACTAGCAGTCCTGCCGTCCGACAGTCAGTCATGCCGTCGCAAAGTAGTCATCGTCACAGTCGTCCACGACAGTCAGTCATCCGTCGACAGTCAGTCCATCCGTCCGACAGTGTCCATCCGTCCGAGTCACATCCGTCGACAGTCAGTCCATCTGTCGACAGTCAGTCCATCCGTCCGACAGTCAGTCATCCGTCCGACAGTCAGTTCCATCCGTCGACATGTTTCAGCTCATCCGTCGACGACAGTCAGTGATCCGTCGACAGTCAGTCCATCGTCGACGTCGTCCATCGCGACAGTCCAGTCCATCCGTCGACGAGTCAGTCCATCCGTCGACAGTACCATCGTCCCAACTCGTCCCGTCGACAGTGCAGTCCATCCGTCGACAGTTCAGTCAGTTCCGTCGACAGTCAGTCCATCCGTCCGACAGTCAGTCCATCCGTCCGACAGTCAGTCCGTCCATCAGTCTATCCGTCTGTTTGTGTGTCCGTCTGTCCGCCCATCTGTCCGTCCGACGATCCTTCCGACCGTTCGTCTGTGAGAACGGTCAGTAAGATGTCTGTCTATCAGTCCGATTGCTTTGTCCGTCTATCAACTCATCTTTATTTTGGGTTAGTCCGTCCGTTCATTGAAAGTATGTGCTGTCGGAGAACCACCAGTTTTCCTTTTTCATTCTGTTCAAGATCTCGAACACATTCTGGAACGGCTACCTACTGGCACGCCCACATGGCCACAAGCCGGCGCACGGATTTTCTCCCGCCTGCATCGCCGATTACTGCACTGTGTCCCGCGCCGCACAGCCCCGAAGGTTCAGTTCAGCGCATGCAAAAAGCCTTATTTATGATCTCGGTGCTCGGAAGGACGGCCACGCAAGTGCCCGCGGTGCAAGGCGCGTTATAGCCATTTTATACTGCGACTGCGCGGTTTCAAACGAGACGTTATAAATTTAACGAGCCACCCGTGTAATAAAGGTTTCAACAATTACAGGGTTGGGGTGCGCGAGTGCTCTCGTGAGAAGTGCGCACGCGCACAGCGACGGTAAGTTTGGGGGCATCGCCGCCTATCCCTATGCAAGCGGAGAAAGGAGAAAGCTCACGTGCGTTCCATTAAGAGACACATCTTCACAGAGAAGACTTTTCGCTTAGCTTGCATTTCATTGCAACCCTTAGGGCTTGGAAGATGTTTGACAATAGAAAAACTCGAAGATTTCGTGCCAATCCGCCTCCCCTTTGGAGTAAATACGATTGCATGAAAAGATTGGGCTTGAATGGAAGTGGCCTTGCAGTATGCAAATGCTGTGTGCCATAGTGCAAGATTTTAAACGTCGAACGGCAAATATACATATTGCAAACACCAGAGAAACGCTTATCAAAATTGCTTATTCTTATTAGTATATTAAGCACTTAAACAATATAATAATATGCAAAAGTTAATGTATTCTCAGAATGTCGTTTACTTTTAACTCTTTCCCACTTCCATATCCCCATCAAGAATCAATATTCAACAAGAAAACCGAGAGACACCCCTTGTTTACCAGTAATATAGTTATTACCCAACGCTATATTTTCAAATATATTTTTATATACTTAAAATGCAAGTGTAGGTAAACGTAGAAAAAAGGAATGTTTGTAATTAAAAGGCTCAATCTTAAGCCACTCATTCAGTTTTGAGTTAATCCGATTAAGTTTGGCGAGCACATCAAATACATGAAGGGGCAAGACAGTCAAGAATTATTCTTCCATGTATCTAGACCTAAAATATAGGATAAGAATGTGGTTACTCAGAGAGAAACATTTAGTGATAAGTTTGAAAAATTCAAAATGGTGACGTATGAATACAACTGATATATTTAACTTATCAACCGTAGGTTATCAAAACTAGGTAAACAAAACAGTGTTTCCTACGTGAAATTTGTATTTTTAAGTAATTCTTCATAACAAAAATTGGGGTCAACATTACACAAAAATATATATTTTTTTTAAGAAAAATCATTCAAATATTCCACAATCACTCAAGTTTCGTTTTTTTATTACATACCTCTTTTGACAATTTATCAGAGAAAGAAATTTACAGTTCAAGGCTCTTCATTTACACACTGATGTACACACTGATTTGCATATTGAGATTTAAACACTCGAACGATATCCTTTATAAGATACTAGAAGAAGGGCAATAAGTTTCGAAAATTGTCTTAACTCATCTCATCTCAAACGCCCCCAATTTGTTTCATTACTTTGACAAAAAAACAAATCCTAACAGTTTTCTTATATTAAATGAATAAAAATCGTCATTACAATCTTCTAAATGTACCAAATAAACTGAAATGCTTAGTGCAATTCTAGACATGTTCCACAACTATTTCATGCATCTGAATTAAGTTCCAAAAAATCCCCAATGGCAAGAATATCACAAAGCTGCTTTTCATTTTCGGCAATACGGCAGTCCCAACAAACACACAAAAACATTTTCAACTCCTACAATTTTGCATAAAATTAATCAGAATCCAATATAAATTTACAAAGCCATGCTTTAATTATTCTAACGTTTATAGTGAAGATAGTAAATGCATTTTACGAACCCCGAGTATAAATATCTGTTGCCTCTTCCGAGGTTTCGAGAAACCACTGGCTATTTGGTTGTGATCTAGTGTTCTAGTCCGTTTGGATCTATTCCGACTCTTCCTTCCACCGACCTAAACTGGCACGGTCATCATGGCACATCATGTGAATGCCCCACTCTGACACCAAGTGGCCCACCAAAGTGACACATTTTCGGTGCGTACTTACTAACTCGTTCTAGCAAAGCTCTTGAAGCCCGAGTATTTACATCAAAATTCCTCAGATCGCAGAAGAGCGTAATAAGTTAATTTAAAAAATGAAGAAAACATTTGAGACAGTTTTTAAGAATGTTTTTACAAATATTAAAAGTGTAATTTTTCGTCCAATAGTACGACCAGCCTATTGAGAGTCGTTTAAATGTGTATTCAGCACATCATGAGAATGATCTAATTTTAATAAAAGGACTCACGTTGGACGAAAGATCCAACCTTGTTAAACTTCTGTAATTTTTGACATGAAAAGTTTTCATGGAAAAGGAATTGAACTTATATCTCATTCTGAAAAGTGTAGGAATCTATCTGTTCAGAAATTTATAAGAATCTTGCTGCCTTTTGTGTTCGCTTACGTTCCCAAACCATCAGTTCCCCTTCCCTCTCGCCGCAGTCGATCTCTGCTGTAAGTCACGGCCGCCCGCGGCGCGGCACCGCACCGCGAGCCTGTCATTTCAATAACGCCGGCGCGATCATCGCGTTCCGCCACCCGGCCCCGCCGCCCGCCCGCGCCGCCGCGCCCGCCGCCGCCGCCCCGCCCGTCCGCCCGCCCCGCCCCGCCCCCCGCCCCGCCGCCGCCCGACCGCCCCCGCCCGCCGACCCCCCCCGTCTGCCGCGCGCACACCGCTCCTCTCCTCCCACAACGTCAATAGAGACTGTTCGCGGTTGGAATGCTAGCATCCTGTTTCCGTCGCAGAAGAGATACAGACGCGCGTCGCTTATGCCTAGGCGGAGCTAACGATACCATCGATGATATTCCTGGGGTCATGGCCCGCCTTCTCCTCGCGCGGTGTCGGAGTAGAGTTCGTTCCTGTTTGTGCGGCTCTGCCGCCGACACTGGGCCTTCGACACGATTCGACGAAGCAATGCTGATAACCTGACGCTGGCCTCTCGCGCGGCTACGCGGCACGCCCGCGATTAGCAATCTCGACGGTTCCGGAGTTTGGAACTTCGCAGCCGCACGACGCCGCCCACCGCCGCCGACTGCCGCATAAACGTGTGAGCCAACAGGCGTCTTCAAGCAGCCCGCAAGTTTGCATGGTATAATATTCGACGGAAAGACGTTGCACGGTTCTGGAGAATATGTATCATTTGTCCAAAAACAATATTTTGCACTATGTATTAAAATTCTGAATACTGGTACTTTGTTAAATAGGCTTTCATCGTCACCAGCTAAAACAGACATATACTTAATCCGACGTATTTCATGGGTATTAATACACGAGTAATCGTGAGCTTCACACGAGTGAACCATTACTTCGAGTTTCATACGATACTTTTTCTACGCTTATGTAACTTTTTATAAATTAAACTTTTACAATTCGAATCGTTTCGGTGGCAGTTGACATGCAACCGATTAAGCCAATGGCCACCTAGGCGGACAGCTATCCCTA
>BOPP01000008.1:16774753-16825189 GCA_017312745.1 Gryllus bimaculatus
CGCTCTGCCGCGGCCACACCCGCTCCTTCCTCCCACAATCGTCAATAGAGCTGTTCGCGGTGGAAGCTTAGCATCCTGTTCTCGCAGAATACACGCGCGCGCTTTATGCCAGGACGGCTCCGGGGCTAACGACCATCGATGAGTAATTCCCTGGGGTTTCCCGCCTTCTCCTCCCGGGACGCAGTTCGTTCCTTTTTCCTCTGCCGCCGACCTTTCGACACGATTCGACGAAGCAATGCTGTAACCCGTTGCCTCTCCGCGGCTACGCGCACGCGCTGCATCTCGCGGCGAGTTGACTCGCACCGCCACCCCCGCCACCCCCGCCGCAAAACGTGTGAGCAACAGGCGTCTTCAAGCAGGCCCACAGTTTGGCATGGTATAATATTCGACGGAAAACGTTACACGTGTCTGGAGAAATATTAATCATTGTCCAAAAACAAATATTTGCACTATGTATTAAAATCTGAATACTGGTACTTTGTTAAATAGCTTTCATCGTCACACATAACAGTACATTATTAATCGACGTATTTCATGGGTATTAATACACGAGTATCGTGAGCTTCACACGAGTGAACCCATTACATCGAGTTTCATACGATACTTTTTCTACGACTTATGTAACTTTTATAAATTAAACTTTTACATTGAATCGTTTCGTGGCAGTTGACATGCAAGATTAAGCCAAGGCCACCTAGCGGACAGCTACCCTACCGTGCCGCAGGTGGATTTGGTTTACCAGTTCGCCTGAAAGGGAGTACAAAAGTTTTGGGCAATAATTCTGAGGTCACCATTTTCGCTTTTTCTTTTTTTTCTGGAAGTGTCTACTGAACCTGATTCATTGGTCATTTTAAACTAAAGAATTGGCGGGTTTTAAAGACAACCACACTGCAGCAATATAACACGAAATGACTTCCGTGCTCATCTTAACATAAGTCAAATTGTCTCTCTACCACTACCACTGCCCTAATCAAGTAGTATCAAAGCGAAATTACGATCCAATTTATTTTAAATAATATTCGACGTAAAAATTACAAATAATTAAAGAGGTTAACTCAGCTGGCGAATGTAACTCACAAAACGTAACACTCGGTGGTTTTGATAGTCCGTGAACCACATGTGTGACGTTTACAACTTTCATGGCTAATATTTTTATGGAACTCACCGAAACTGCCCAGTTTGTGGTTTGGAGTTGCTAGAACGGTCAAACAATTTAGAAATACACCGGTACGTGCGAATTTATAAACTCACCGGTACATACGTATCAGAACGTGTATTTTGATTTTTGAGAATATTACAATGAAAATATTATTATATAGTCGTTGTGGATAATTTTAATGTTTTTATAGGGACTTGGAATGTGTTAAAACTAACAAGCATAAATAAGATTAAATGCAACGTTAATGCGCATAATCGAACGAAACATTTACTATAACGATTATCAATGATAAGAAAGTGTCAATACTTTCTTTGTAAACTTCTCAGTGCTTGGTGAAGAACCTGTATCATAACGAAATCTGCATCGTAATGAGTATCATTATGCAACGGGTTGCAGCCATAAAACCACAGAATTATACAATGGCAGTAGAAAATGTACTTAAGTTTACTGTCTTGGAATGAATAAATTGAATTGTATGAATTTGAAATGACGAGCAAGTGTATATTCAGCACCTCAGCACTTCGTAAGGGACAAAAAATAAACGAACAATCCTTTTAACACATTAATACTAGTTCATAAAATTTTTGAGAACTCTGAAAAATGTATATCCTACCCATTTAATCCACTAAATTTGTAATAAAAATTATTTTCAAGTGTTCAAACTGTATGGAAACAAAAGAGAGAAAAATTTCGCAGACCCTCACGCCATTCTTCTCCTTTTTTACCCCTTCCAGCATTCAAGTCTCTTGATATTTTATTATCTTTTTTCTCTTTGTTGAGTATTTCGTTAAAGTTATCATAACGCATATTTTTATAATTATACTTGTATCCGTTGGAAATTCTCTTTTAGTATTCTATACCATTATTTCCAAATATATAGAATACAGTTTAATATTTTACTGTTCATAGCTGCGAAGATAATTACTCTATCGCTTTTGGGACAAAAGAGAACACGTGAACATCCTAAATAGCTGTTCTACATAGCTTAATGTTCCATGGAAAAAGAAAAATTAAGTGCCTCCAAATAGTGTATTCTGATGCTTATTGCATAATTTACGTTTAAAAGTTAGATTCGCAATGTATGTTTGCAAGTATATATAACAAAAAATTCTGAAGATAATCTCAACAGTCAGGCTTTCAAATTAAAATTTATGCTTTTTAAAGCTATTCATTCTTTTTTCACATTTGTCTCTATTACCTTTAATTAAATATCTTCGTAATTGAACAGATATGCATCTGCTGAAAGATAAAAGTATTTTGTATCTAAAATTATATATTACACTCCTTCTATGATGTATGACCTTTTAAAGTGGATCTTAAGTTTTTTTCTACTCAATAAGTTAATTTAAGTACAAGGGACATCAAAGGAGAAAAAGAGGACTCAGATACTCTCCGAAAAATCCTTTATAACAATCTAACGGATCATTGATTTAAAAGGTCGTGTCATGCTCTGCAATATCGAGAAATTTATTGCATCAACATTCACCCGTTTTTAATTTATATCAGTTCACATGGAAACTAATTTTCTAACAAATTACAAACCGAATGCGGCAATAATTTAAATACTTCATTAACTCATCAGCGCCACAGAGACACTAAACACATAATTACAAATTCAAGGAGGATTCCGAGTCATCTTTCACAGTTAATTCAAGATTTTTTTTTACATTATGAACAAAACAATTCAACCGACTAAAGAACGGATCTTCCCATGATGTTGCATTTTGCTGCCAACAAATTAGTAATACTTTTTGTGATTGGAAGACTTTGCATATAAAAGAGTAATCAGTATTGCTGAAACATATTTTTAAAATTAATATTTAATCGCCTCAAGAGTGTTAGTTTTTACTGTCTAAATTCACTTGCTACAAAAGAGTCGTTTCTCAAGTACACACACACAGGAACCCACATTAACAAGAAGTATAATGCTCTCAAACTGAAGTTTGAGACCAAGTTTAATATGATTCCGATTGCTACCCTAAAAACACCAGAAAGTCCTTGAAATCATTGACATTTTATCATTACATTCTTCACAACTGATATTTATGCAAAACATGAATTCATTTACGACTAACGACTCAAAAGCGCTTTTAATTCTAAAATACTTTTCAAATTCACGACAAGAAACTATTTCTATCAAAAACTTTTAACGCTAGAACAACAATTGAACTGAAATTAAAACTATTGATGCTACAGAATGGCACAGACTTTTTTGCACAGTTCGTTCCTAATCTCTTTAGCCTAGGCTAGCTTTTACGTGTTGACTTATATATGACTTAAATAATATTAAAGAAGTGTAAAATTTGGTTCTATAAGCAAATTTTCATCGTAGAATTTAGAACTTTTTTTGAGAAAATGATGTTTGAGTGTTTCTAGAAATGCACAATTTTGAGCTCATTTTCCCAAAAAACATTTGTTTTTGAGAACTTCAATGTGAAATCATTTAAAGCACTTACAAAGCATTAAAGGCACTGACAATCATTTGAAGTACTCAGAAATGCAATAATGCATAAAAATGGCCATAAATATAACGCACGTTAGCGACATGAGGATTGATAAAAAATTAATTTTTTACAAAAAACGTAATGAAGATGGCGTTGATGTCAAATTATTCAGTGCATTTAGCGCTATCAATAGAAAAAGAGAAAAGGAAAAAATTGGAGACTTTTTGAGAAAAATCTTGTTTTTAAGTGCCTTTATTGAATCCAAAATTGCGCGAAAACTACTACTACCTTGAAACAAATTATACATGGTCTCATTCAAAGATCTAGTTTTGAAAAATATATTTCATTCAGAAGAAAAATACCATCAATATTGCAGTTGTAGGGAGACGCCAAAAAAATTTATCGGTCTCATACGTGTTTAACCCCTGTTAACATTCACCCCTACAGGTTTGTTCTTACCTGTAGGGTGCACTACCTGTATGTTAAGATATTTAACATCCTTATTTATGGGTTTTAACATCCTTATCAATTGGTTTTAAAATCCTTAGCAATGGGTTTTAACATCCTTAGGATCGTAAATAAACAACAATCCATTCATCCGTCGCAAAGCAAATGTTTATTAAAAAACTGGCGATGTTTTGTACAAATCAGTTTCAAACAATTCAGAATAAAAGTAACTCATTAATTATGATATTCATTATTGTTGATTGTAATATTAACAATGCAATTAAAAATGTTTATTAGGTAAATTAACCTCATTTTTCTGACATTCTACCAAAAAGAAACCTCTTCTCCGGTAATCATATTTACTGACGATCTGAAGGTGCCGCCATTGGACTTAGTTGCTCATCGAAAGTCATTTCTTCAAGTATCTTTATATTCAGGAGAATAATTTGCATCCTCTTTTCTCAAATCACTCTTGTTTAAATAAATATTACGCAAGAAACAACCCACCATATCGTAGTAACGTTCCACAGCAACAGAATTAATTTGTTTTCCTTGCAGTAAGGTTACAAATGGTGGTAAGGTGACCGATAAATTGCTTAACATATCACAAAATGTTAGTTTTATTACTGCCTCGTACAAATTGAAAATCTCGGCTCCTCTACGCTCCGCCTTGACTTTTAAATGTTGGCCTACTTTGGGGTTACTTCGTCATTCTCATATTGTGGCCAGTGAAAATTATTACTCCAAACATCTTTGAGAATTTGTGATTTACTTGCTCTAACTCCTTGAAAAGAAGTACTTGCAGGTTCCTCAGTAATTATATTATTTCTGGCCCTTGAAGTGCTGCAGTAAACGGTATTATCTACGTTCATTTTCTGTGAGTTATTGTTTTCTATTGATAGAGATAAATTGTTTTCTAATGAGTGTTCTGACAAACTTGAGGCGAATATACCTTGGTCTTGACAAATCTTATCACGTTGATTGGTTGAAGACACAGGGCGCTTATTTTAAACATTTTTAGTGTATATTGGTTACTGACGTGTTCCGGTCATTTATTGGTGCAGTCACCCTATAACAATTTCGTACATAACAACTAAATTGTGATAGACAAATTGTATAATCAAGTAATTAAAACATATGCTTTTATCACACTTTTTTTTTAATTTTTCAAGAGAAATCACGGACAACTATAGATTACAGCGCAGCTGGCCGCTAGAATTTTTGTCAAGGGTATATTTTGAGCGTTTATCATTACTCTTGCTTATATTTACTCCAATTAATCTTATAGAATAATTAACACTAACATTGCAATACATAAGGAATGTATTGCAATGTTTTCTCAATATATTATTCTCATTGCATGCCAATGCTAAGATAATTAACTGAGATTGGGAAATGCTTTTCGCACATTATTACTGTTAATACTGTTTATCAATTTTATTATAAAGTTCCGACCTCTTGTGACCTTCCAAATAGAAATGGAAGAACATTACACTTCGACCAATGCTTGACCAATTATATATTAGATAATTTAACAACTGCGTTCGTGAACATTGAAAAGTGTTTATAATGAATATTGTAAACAGTGGAAACTTTTCTGAAAATAAAAAGAGCAATACTTTTCATTTAAAAAATGTAAATTTATCGTAAGCACACGTTGGCATTATTCACAACACCGACGTACTTCAATGAAATATCGTCTTCAATTTCGTTTTCAGAAGGAGATATTGGCGACAACTCCACGGCCCACCGTGAAGAACAGCCAGAAATCCCGGAAGGAGACATTGGTCAAGGTGAATATTCGTTCCTCAATAATTCGGGGTTATATTACAACCATCTTCAAATCAAAATGTTCATAGAGGCAAAGAAATTACTTCGATATCAAATCTCTAACCCGGTTTTTTCAGTGATTAAAAAATATTAGCCACAATTAGACTATTTTCAATACATAAAGTGACAAAATTAAGCATGTTAAAAATGTCAATGTTTTGATAATACTTCGTTATAATAGAACTGATGTTCATTTTGTGACATGATTAACTTTACAAAAGACTAACAATTGTACTGCACCCACCGCCTTTGTTTAGACAACCCGTTTAACAAAATCTCGAAAGAGCTCCGTCAAAAAGTATTGTAATTTTTTGCATCATAATTTAACATGAATACAATAATAACTTTAACGACTGGCATCTGTTGTGAAATGTACAGCTTGAGGACTTTTCAATAAATTACAACCCCGTGTTATAGCACAATCGCGTCACAATTACTATTTCAAAATTTATTTCGTTCCAGGTCTGATATATCCTACTAGTGAGACGTTGAGAGAAAAGAATGGATAACTCTGTTTAATTATTCCCATTATAAGAATATGATTGACAATTATAATAGGTGATATCACAAATGCTTTGGAAATTCGATAAATCACGGACTCGCAAAGCGAGGAGGGATTTTATATAAGAATTTTCAATGCACGAGTGTATTTAATAGGCCCATTAAAAATAACTGAAATCATGTTAAAAATCTAATAGATTATGTTATAGTACATACGCGGTTTATTGCACATAAACACAGCGATCGATACATACCGCCTCTTAAGTGTGAATTATAAATAAGTCACAGCTTATTATTGGCCAGTAGGAAGGAATGGTAAGAAAAATAGGGTAGGAAAAGCGATATTTTGTTAGATACACAGCCCTGGTTGGGTATTTTTACATGTATAGTTCAACACTATTGGTATTAATTTCACGAGAGGAATAGTCTTTTCAAAATATATTAATCATTCTTCCCAGAGAAATCAGTTTATGTTGAAGAAGTAAGCTCATAAACATGTTTGTCCGGAATTATGATTTAAATTGTGAATAATTTCATCAGGTCTTATTAGGACGTTTCCAATATCACAAATGAAATCGGCATAATTCAAATAATTATTTTTAACTAAATGCAGTTAAATGTAGTATTTTGTATGAGTACTGGCTAATGTTCTATGCTACAGTTCGTAAATAAATTCAGCCTCAAAGTATTTCAATATAGAAAGTAATAAAATATGCACCATTTCACAAACCATACTCGTAGATCTAGCACAGAAAATACACAGGCCCCAAATAAGAAGTCATTACTGCCCCAAAATAGCTACATGAATTAACCAAAAGTTTTTGTGTATTACAATTACGCAACGAAACATGATTGATATCAGCTCCCAGTTCCTGAGACAAAATGCAATAGGCAACCACTGCGACATCTAAGTAAGAAGGGATGCAAACTTGCTTGCCTCTTGCGGGCAGCTCCCATTGATGATTGAAAGGATTGCAGTCACGTGTGTTCCTAATCAAGTTCATTGCTTCCTAGTTAGAAGTCTATTGTTATGTACTTATTATTTTTACTGTTACACTTTCACTCGTTAATTCGTGCATTGGTAAAATGCTAGTAATATTTGGAGAATCTTGTAATTTCAACTTTTCTTGTACTAATAATGCCTGTATTCTGATGGTATAATTTTCGAAGCCCTGTATTATGCTTTATACTTCTGTTTTTCTATTATACATACGTAAATCTGACTTCAGAACTCTTCATCATGAAAATTGCCATCGTGTTGTAGTCATAAATCTTCACAATAAACTAGTGTATTAATCCTAATCTCCTGTAATTAGTGTAATAATCTTACCATCATTTAAGTTACCGAGTCATGGAATCAGTATAACATTTTTTTCTTTAACATAATTTCTACATTTTGCCCACTAATAGTAACCCTATTGAATGAAAAAACTCAAAACTCGAATACTTGCCGTGAACACCGTCACTTTTTTAAAACAACACCTATGTGGCAAAGTTTAAATTTTAAATGAGATTTTTAATATTTATTTTTTTAATTCATTTTTATTTGAATATTTATACCAAGTAATTCTGCAATTAGTTTACAAGGGAGTCTTCATTTTAAGATTCAATGTCTATTAACATTGAGTGACAAGTAAATTCTGTAAATTCCCGGGTAAAAGATGCAAATAAATACTAATCATATCTAAATATATAGACATACCAGTCGCATACTAAAGATGTTTTACACGTATTAACAAATGTAAATATCTACTTAATTTTCAATTAACTAAAAACTCTTGATGTCGTTTCTTTACGTTATGTTGCGAGAAAAACAGCATGTCAAAAAGAATGTCTCCACCTCTAAGTACTTTTCAAATTTGCGTCTTTATTCAGATTAACATAGTCAGATTAACATCACTTTATACATTGCATTGCCAAGTGCCCTCGCGAAACCTCAGTAGAGAAAAGGGCCCAGAATAATTTCTCTAAACCAGCGATTTGCCGGGATAAATACTGGCCGGAATTCAGCTTACTAATTATTATTAGACATATAAAACATTAGACGATTATATGAGGTCAGACCGAAAGTCGCTGGTCATGTTACAAAATACGCATTAAAAATCAAAGCTATTGACCAGCGGAATTCACTTCAGAGTGTTTGTCCATATCGTAAAAGTTACAGAAAAGAGACTTATATTACAGAGAGTTAGTTTTAGAGTCGTAAAGAGTTTCAGCTATGAAGTTACTGAGTTACTACCGCCACATATTATGTCAGCGGGTTAAAAAAGCACACGAGAGACGTAAGAGCAAAAATCTGGAAGGGCGGTCTGACGAGGTCCGGTTCAATTAAATCACTGTTCTGAACCGAACTTCCAAGCATGTCTTCGTCTACACAACACACCGAAATCAAAGAGGACGGCGAGCTCATCATTCGCTTTTAAACGTTGTGCAACAGGATGCGCGGCCAACGGGACGGTGTACGCCGAGGGCTCGGCCATGGCCAGCTCCAGCCTTTGCGAGTACTGCTACTGCATCCGCGGCCGCCAGCGCTGCGTGAGGCCCCGGTGCCTGCTGCCCCTGGCAGGCTGCACGCCGCGATACAAGCAGCATGCCTGCTGCCCCGCGCACTACGACTGCAGTAAGCACCGCGCCGCGTTCATTAGCGCATCGCCACATAGGCTCATTCATAATGAAAATCTTGACATAGACATGCCATCATAAACATGTTATTTTATTGTTCTCATGGTCGTGCCATGCACAGTTACCGAGAAGGTAAATGTGAATGCAGCCGCTTATCGATATAATAACCTATGGGTACGATAAATAACGCTCTCGCACTGTGATATCTATATTATTATATAGACTCGGCTTTAAAATTATGTGTGCAATCGAATGACAAAAAGTATACGACGTGATCAATCTCATAAGACAATGATTTCTTTTGCCTCGGTCACGATGTCACGGTCTATGAAGCGTTTCAAGGATAATGAGGAGTAATTTATTATCTCACAACTTGCATCGACTTCAAACGAAACGCTAGAGGTTTGTTGAATATTGTTGTAAAAAAGTGGTGTGTATTTCCTGAATCACGTTATCAAGTACAAGAAACCTTGGAGTTTGCAAACTTACACGGTTAAGTTTATGTTCACGTGTACGTTCACAAATTTGAATGGTTTCATTTAACATCGCTCCCATTTCGTATTAAGTTTTGTTAAAGTTTTCGTGTGAATGAGCCTTAAAGGCAAAGATATTGCAAGGCGAATAACTATCTCGGAGAGAAAATAAAAAATGCATTCATCGTTTTATATTTTCTGAAAAGAGCATGATCGTACATTTCACAAATATTTCGCTCGCAATATATTGAATACGTAACTTAGTATTATTTTTAAAGTTTGATTTTCATATTTTTTTACTTTTCCTCGTACGTGTTTTTCAACGTTAGCAGAAAACTTAATACATACACACATCACAATTGGAAATTGTAATGTAGGTTACAGCATACCTAAGCATATTTCTATACAAAATTTCAAAACTTTATTTCCATGTACATGAAACTGATGAGAATGCGTCTTCATATACATAGTACGAATACACAAGCTCTTCCAAATGTTAATTTTCAAATTTTTAATTACTAATATCATTTTAGTTTCTTCTCAGCCGAGTTCGCATTATTCCTTGCACATTCTTTGTTCTTCTTGTGAAATCTACTGTATTGTCATAGGGTGTGTCTTTTTCATTCGACTTTCATGGTGTGAGGCAACCATTTCCTGGTATTTCATTTCTTTTCTTACTCAAGGTCTTACATCATATATTCTTCTCAGGCTTATAATACTGTACTTCATTACTTACATTATTTATTTTTTAATATTCTTCACTCAGTTCGTCAATTTTTTGGTTTTAAAAACGAAGAATGGATTAAAATAAACTTCGCGGGGTCAACTGAAAAATATTAGCGATTTATTTTCGTACGTTAAAATCATGCTCCGATGACCCCACGTCTGATAACTTCATTTATTATTTAAATTTCCCATCCAAATCAATTTATTTGTATCTCGACCAAGCGAAGAATGAAGGAGGCGATTGTGGTGCGTCGTGGAACTAACAGTGTAAACACGGACCTATACAGACAGTTTCGCAAGGAGCAAGGAGCGTGAAGCGTGCTGTTTATCGGTTTGGCTTTGGGAAATATCAGTTCTCGTCGAGGTGGGACACTTCGTGGGCAGGCAAGACGCCTTGAATATGTTATTAAATTTTATGATGGTGAAAAAGACAGACCAAAAATACCTCTAGGAAGTACAATCAAACGTGCAGTAGTAAGCTTAAAGTTATATGAAAACATGACACGCGAAATTCAAAAAGAAGGTTGTGAAGCTGAAAGGCATGGGATATGATAACATCGCCGAAACGATTAAAAGTGAAACCAAAAAGAAAAATTGTTAAGGATGAAATGGACAAGTGCATTGTTAGACTAAGATTTTAAGAGAATTACGAAGTAAAAAAATAAATTCCAACTTTAAGAAAATTGTACATTTTTCTTGGCAAGAATTAAAATGTACTGGAACTAAAGAAACGTTCAGAAATATTGTGAAATCTTTAGAGTTTGTATTTAAAAAGTGCAAAAACGCAAGAAGACTTTGTGAAAGCCATCGCACCCTCAGTAAACGAGATGCATGAAAAGAGGCCTGTCGTTTACCTACATGAAATCTGGATTCACAATCACAAGCTTTCTTTCCTCAGCAGTTACCTCCATATCATCCAGATATGAAAATCTATAGAGTTAATATGGAACATGGTGAAAATGAAAGTGAGCGAAAGAAACATGTACAAAGTGTCACTTTCTAATTTAAAAATTATACACGGAGAGAAATGTTTATTCCATACAATTAATCAACTAATTTGTATAGAATATTGTAGAAGAACAAAGTGTTTAGTCGCGTCCAAGAAACTGCTGTTTAGTTAAACACACTAATGGACATATAGTAATTTTCACTAAACATTTCATTACTCTTGACGAATGGCATTTAGTGGAGACAACTAAACTAATAGGTGCGTTGACTAATGCATCTAGTAATATTTTCTAAACACATTGCAGTGAAAAGAACTAAATGAATAGTTCCTTTACAGAAAGTACTAAACGTAACTCAGTAAGCCCTATTAAGCAGAAAAGTCAAAGGGAAGATTTTATTTCTATCCCTTCACCCAAGTAGCAACTGGGGTTCCCAAGAGGTCATCTATCCGACCTGTGGACTCGTGCTTCCTTAACCTCGTTTACCTGACAGACCCTAGCCAAGCAGAATAAATACGAATGCTGGCTGCCGACATTTGGCTACCGATTGTACTTCTATACCAATAGTTTAGAATACAACATAATTGTTTAAAATCAATAAAATACCAAACACGCCATTTATAAAGCGTACAGTACTATATACCGCGTTGATTTCTCACAGTTCACACGAGCTCTATAACTATTCGAATTGGTTAGATTGCCGAGAATGTGCGCTTGCTAAGCAGTGTTTAGAAGGTGCGACAACACGAAACGTAGATCTCACCGAATGATTTCATCTACGAAACAAGTGTAGTATCACTGACAATTCTCTTTGTTAATTCATTTACGATTCTGAATTGTCTGAAACTAAATTTTGTTTAGTAAATCTTACTACGGGAATAATTGTATTTGCTATATGATCGCTTACAGTTTTATACGGGACTTTCCAAGTAGGATGCATTTATTGTCACTATTCCATGAATAAAAATCATTTTAAAACGAACTAATGAATTTCCAAATCTCAGAGAAACGAAACAGCTATCAAATGAAAAATAAAACGAAACGGATAAAGCCTCAGCCATAAAACTCCATGAATAATTCGTATCTTAATGACTGGCAGGGGTTAACTTTTTAAACTTTATTAGTCGGTATATGAAGGAATGAATATCTACCGAATTAACCACAGTAACGCAAGAGTTAATTTTTTTATTTTAAAAAAAATATTAAGCGAGTTTAACGTTTGCACTGCACTTAAATAGCCATATAAAATAATTGAATATAATTTTACAATATTAATCGCAGTAGAAGGCGCACTTATACATCTCACGGAGCAATTCAACATATGCCTGAAAAACTGTCAGAGCTGATTCACGGTGAATTATGAACGGCTGTGAACACACGTCTTTCGAGAAACTTGAAGGACTTCTAAAAGGTTTTCTCAAAATGCTGGAAACCTTTTTGTTACTATTATATGTCTCATTACTTTTCAATTATTTAAATGTAAGTAGAAAAAACATATCAGTCATACACCTACAAGAGATTAATGTGTAGAAATGGATGCTCGTGACGCAGCAAGGCAACAAACCTCCGCGGACGGGACACACTTGTTTTCGTAGTTTCTATGGAAATTAATGTAAACAAATCTCAATGTGCTTTTTTGTCATGTTATTGTTACACAACTTTCTTCAGTGATGTCATCCATCGATGAACAAAAATGGCATGCACAATACGAAAGAAAAACTAGCAATTTCAAAGTTCATACTACGCCACGAAACTTCAAACATTTAAGTCGCAGTTAATAATTTTAAAAGCATTTTAAACTTCAACGCGTTGTAACTTGTTGTGCTCTTGTAATAAAATTGAGAAAGCTGAACATTTGTTAAGTACTGGGCTATTCCTTGACTTCATGTGACAATTAAGAAAATAATTAGGAAGGTTTTTATAACAAGAAATTCTCAATCCCACATGATTCCTTCACTATATTATTTTCTATTCGGAAGTGCATTCAAGAAATACAGAAACAATCAAATGAACAGAACTTCACTATCTCTACAACAGAGAGGTTACGACAAAGCTGCCATTCCTTGAAATACATTGTTCTTCTCCAAAAATGTCTAAATATGAAGAAGTATCAGATCCACATTCAAATTATTTACATATCATTCAGTTCAATACTTCTAAAACTTCTGATGTTACTGAAAGAAATGAAAATTCCAATAATTTAAAAACCAGTAAACTGTTTCATCCAGTGACCAGAAAACAAGTATCACATCATGCTAACAATTTGCCCCGATCAGTATCAACTATGTCTATTTCCACATTATCACCTTTCTCGCAACTACAGCCACAAAAAAATCTTCATGAAGTAAACAAAACAAAAATCTGGATTGGGGGCAAGTGGTACGTGCATGAGAAAGCTAACCTTAGAGAAGCATTCTCTTTAAAATTTACAGAAATTGAAAATGAGTCTTTAAAAAGTAATGAAGAAAAGGGTGCAAATATTATAAAAGCACATAAAAAAATCTCACACCCATCTGATGATTCAAACCATAAGTTTGTTAAAAAACACACAAAGCTACGAGATTCAAAAACATCCAATGAATGCCTAATTTCTCATTCTCCCATCATATCTTACACTTTTGTAGATTCACATGAAACCCATAGGGTATCCTCCAAGAATAAAGGAGGTTCTGTATTCAATTCAACAACTTGTCCACTTTACCAAAATGTTAATTTCATTCCAGCACTCAACAAGGAAAAAGTCTGGATTGGTGGCAAGTGGTACTTCAATGAAAACACTCTTAAACAAGTATTTTATTCAAAAATAAAAGGAATGGGAGAGACTCCCTTTAGAAATAAAAAAAACATGCAATGCCAAACATCGGGATCTAATTGTGACCACATCAGAAGAAATACAGACAGTTTACAAGTAAGCAACAATACCAATCTGTACAGTAAAGATCATGAAATTATTGCATCATTGACAGCATTTCACAAAAGTAATAGTAGTTTATCCACTATTATCACTCAGTTTAGTGAAGATAAGAATTTGTACATGAGAAAATCAGTTACTTCTTCAAAAGACCAAGATGACAAATGTACCAAATCATCACAATCAAAAAACTGCTCTTTTGATTCAAAGCACAATTTGACAAAAATATGGATTGGAGGAAAGTGGTATCTGCAAAATCAAAATAGTCTTCAAGAAGCTTATCCTTCAGAGAAGTCAAAATATTTCAGAAATGAGGTGAACCCCAACAATCAGCATATTGCCCTAAAATATGTCGGAAGTAAACAAAACAAAACTAGGAGAATATTCACAAGCACTCCTACCTACAGTACACCAATTAAATCAAAAAATTTCTGAGAATCTCTATGGATTTCCTACGTCTTTATAATATAATCAAATAAGTAAATGAATTATTATAATTTTCATTTTGTTTTAATGTCAGTTCTAAATGCTTATACATTTTAGTTATAGTTTGAAAATATATTAGTTGTTAATAATATCTCTTTCCTTGAGTGAAATTGCTCAACATTAGCTTTAGTTATACTTTATAAACAAAAGCAATTCAGCATTTATGAGACTGTACTATTATGTACTATAACATTTTATACAGGTCATTAGGTATTTGTGCTAATAACAACCACATAAAATGTATTACATAACAAATAAAATATAACTAATAACATTAAATCATTCACTTATTTCTTAATATCTTACACCATTGTTTCCACATTTCATTAATGTGGAAACTGTTTTTAATTCTAAGCCACTTCATTCCTCATAATGTTTCATATAATTTATTTTTGAAACAAATTGCCACAAAAAGCCTAGAAAATTGCAAAATTTTCTTTAAAAAAATTTAATCACTTTTCAAGTTAAAAACTTTAATTGTAAGGTGTGTGATCAGCCTAAACAAGATAGGGGGAGGGGCGCAACTACATTTCTAGCCCCCCTTTTCCATTAAATTTTTTATTTACACATGATACATTGATATGAAATAAATAAAATAATGTGCAATTGATTATATGTTGAAGATCTTCCAGGGTTGCGAGTTGGTTTTGGAGAGCCTCTTCCTCAAATTCCCCAAATCAATTACCAAACTGTGAACTTAAAATGACTAAAATCTGAAATTGATCATAAAAAATTGAGAAATTGATCATATTTACTAAAATAAAATATCTTAATATACAAAACTTGGGGCCCCTTTTAACTTTTTCAGAGGAGCCATGCCCCCTGGGTCCACCTTTACACACTCCAATGAACACTTCAATGAAAATAATCATTTCTTCTGTAACCCAAAGCATATACATTTTTTGAAAACAATCAGAATTGATTACTGTTAAAGATTAGGATAAATCACTGTTAAAGAGAACATCAAATTTTACAAATATATTTTTGGATTCATCCTTTCTCTTTATTACATATATCTTTAAATGAATATTCATCCCTTCCTTACAAATAAAATTTTGATTACTGTTGGCAGGTGAACAAAACAGCACTGCAACCACAACTGAAAATTCCTTAGGGCAATTACAAGGCAAGTATAAGTACATCTACTAATATATTTTCTGTTAACAGAGTTCACATTATGTATTTGTCTACAAAATATATCATTCATGACTCCTTTTAATTGCTTAACTGTATCAGGTAAACAGTTTACAATTCATTACTAATCAAAAATCATATGTATATCAGTGTCACATAACATTTGACATTTATGTCTAACATAACTTTTCAGTGTTCAAAACCTCTTGTTCATGATGTTCAATTTCAAATTCATTGAAAGTGTGAATGTCCACGGCAACATGTTCACCAGTCTTATTATTACTTTTTAAGGTTGTGAATATGAAAAGAAACTGTTCATGGATGGAGATATGCTCCATGAACTGAGCAATAAGCAATGTGAGAATTGTTTCTGCATAAAAGGAAAAATACAGTGCACACCAATGGCTTGTACTCCACCATTGCAAGGTTGTGAGCCAATTGTAACGCGAGGCAACTGTTGTCCATCAAGTTACAATTGCAGTAAGTTTTCCTAAGTAAGAACAAATCATGTTCATCAAATGTACAAATGACAAAGTTATTAATTTCATAATCTTCTAATTATAATTTACATATTTTCTCGAAAGTATAACTGAATTAAAAATTTGATTGAATTTAATATGATTCATTAAGCATTTCATCTTTATTTCTATTAAACTAGTAAACAATGTTCCATGCTGATGTACAAAATCATATTAATTTTGTAGTGATATTGTAAATCATGAATAAATACCATGAGCATTAAGCATCACAAGAAGTATGTCTACAGGTATTACAACAAACGTGACAAATACAACAGCCCTCTTCAGTGAAGATACAAGAAATACTAATATACAGCAGGTAAGATTAAACAAAATATTCAAATTTAATTTTTCACAGGTTTTGAACATACATTAATTATTGCATAATAACAATTAGTTATGATGAACCACTTCAAACGTGTACTGAATTTTCCAGAACATACAGGAACATGAAAGAATAATTCTTGAGAATAACCAGAAAGTCAAAAACGGTGCTAGCAATGCAATATTTCCTGTAGAAGGGGCTGAAAGCAAGTCAACACTGGTAATTGAAGGCCGCAGCAACAGAGAAATGACAACCAATACTAATGCTTCTGACCACGAAGGACATAAGATATTGTCATGCAATATCACAATAAAGCATGAAGAAAGTACAATCATTACAACAACTTTGACTGATAACGACGAAACAACTACAGATATAACAACAGAAACCACACCACCAACAACAACGCTGATTTCAAATGAATCTACCACAATAACTTCAACACTTCCAACTACAAGTTTTACAGAGGAGTTTTATGGAAATGAAACAACAGAAATTGATGCCACCACTGTGACTGAAGTAACAACTACAGCAGCAGCAATAACAACAACACTACCAATTACAACAACAAATGGAACTGTAGATAATGAACTAAATTTGGAAAAAATATTAATAAATGACACTACTAAAAATGTAACCCCTGGTGGTATTTCAGGTAATGAAACTCAAGGAAATGACACACAAATTCAAGAAAGAATTGTTCCAACTGATTCTTCAGATCAAGTAACTTCAGCATTTCCTGATGATGTAATCACTTTGGATCCCGAAAGTGACTTGGATATTGAAAGAACTGAAATTACAACAGAACACAGCAATGGCCCAATAACAGTACAAACCGACTCTACATTTATGACACTTATACCTACAACAGTTATTATGCCTGAAGAACTAGATGTTGTTAATATTACCCTCCACAAAAATGTTAGTATAGTAGAAAGTGACAACTCCAGCACAACAGTTAATGGATCACTTCTTCCTGTGAGAGCTATCCCACCTGAAATTGAAGCTATTCTTAACATTACACAAAAGAAAGATGAAGACTATGAATATGACTACAATGAGCCATCTTTGCCTCCATCCCTTCCTGGAGTCAGGTATGCATTGTTCTTTTATTTGTTACAAATTTTTTTTATTAATAATTTTTGAAATAACACAATTTAATCAATGTAATTGCAGATCATTTCACTCTTTCAAATAATAACAGGAATGCCCAGAAGGAGAGTGGACAGCTGAGGCAACTTGCTCCAGCTCTCGACTCAATTGAGATCCTGAAATAATTTTTCAATCAAAATAAATTTAAAAAAACTTCTATTGAAACTAACTGCTATATTTTCTGTTGCATGAAGAAATGAAATTGTTTATGTGTAAGGAGGGAGAGGACCTTTTTTTAAAAAAAAAAGAGGACCCCATGGATCTACTGCCCCAGGCCTCTTGTTTCCTCTGGGTGTTCCTGAATATTAAAGAAAGTAAACGGCATTAAACAATACAAATTGCATAATTGACATCTGGGGGAATGTCAAGGTATATTAGTAATGGAAACCTATTTTCATTAATATAATGTAGGCCTTTATCGTGCAACTGTTTCCAGAATTATTCCATTTGTGGCAGCTGATGCAGTTGTGGAAGACAAAAATTCTCCAACAGTCTATCCAAAAGATAAGCACAGGCCAACTGACAATCCAGTTTTTTACAAAGTTTCCCATCCAAACTTATTTTCTCCACCAGTAGAAACAGAAGGTAAGCTACGGGTGAAAAGATCACGATTTGTTTTACTGTTCTCTTATTGTGCATGCATAAACTCAATAAAAATATTTCAATTTGTGTTCAAGAGAGAGAAAAAATAAAAACTACACAATGGAGTTTAAAGAAAATCCTAATTATTCAATTATGTATAGTAAAGATTTATCAATATTAAAAATTAAATGATATTTTTTGTGAATCACATTTGATTCTTAATAGGAATAGCATTTATTAAAGAATTTTTTTGTTTTTCTGTTTAATGTTTATTATTTTTTACAATTATTCTTCCTATTATTGCTTGCCAAATATCAAAGGGATAAAATGTTATTTTCGATTTCAGGAGGATTTATTCCACGTGAACCAATATTAGATGGGCCATTTTACGAATCAAAGTATGATGTGCCATATCACACAACAGGAATAAATATTCCTTCAGGTCATTTGCCAATGGATATTACATCTGGAACAATTTTACCACCTGCCATAACCATGCCGCCCAAAAGTGAAGATGGTAACTTAGCACATAACCTCAATTATTTAATTTTAGTTTTCTTTCTCCTTTCAAAATATTATGTTTGCAGGATGCAACTATTTTGATTATAAATCCCTCGCCATCCTGCTGACAAAACACGTGGAATACATGGCATGGTGTTTCGAAGCACTTTCAAATTGTCACTTACCTAATACGAGTCTCGAAATTGATGAATTAGATAAAAAATGTTTTCTTCACTGAAGACGCACGTACATTCCGCACGAAAACTTTAACTAATGAAAACTTTACTTTGACACATTGTCATAAAATAGAAACTCTTTACCACTCATCCGTCCATTTTACAAAGCCCGCGAAATATGAAGCTTACATAGGTCGCCGCGCATGTCGCTAGTTGCCTTTTTCGAATCGATAAAATAGTATTTGAAACATATCAATGAATTCGAGAAAAAGCCGACAACATTGACGAGAAGGTACAGGAGATGAGTTCTGTAAAATACGAATAGCTATTTTCCAGAATAACATATTCTGGTTGCTATATTAGTTCCAGTAAATATAGTTTTTACCTCCCATATAAACATCGCATACAATTTGTATAGTTCTTTTTTAAGCCTACACGTTGAAATTTAAGGGTGGAGTGATTGGACTTTACCATTTCTATGTAATAATGTAGGGTTATGAGTCCCAAGTCCCAATAAATGTAGATACACCCTAGCGCCCGCAAATGTCAGTGATCAAGTTGAAAATTGTTCTTTAAAATTTCCAATCAAAACAGTAATGCGCTACTTCAACCTTTCATGTCGACTTTTACTTCATTTAAGAAATAAAATAAAAATTACGTCATTTTTAAACCTATTCTAATTGATATAGATGATTTTGCAAATATATGACACACTACACATTCTTGAAATTAAAATTGCAGGAATCTGGTAGTGATATTGCTCGTTTACGAAATGAACATTTCAAGTTCTTTTTTGACCACGTCTCTTTCAACCATCTTTGGATGACATTAAAAGCAATTTCTCTAATGATTCACTCAAAGTAACGTGATACAGATGCAGCCCTTGCGATACAGAGTGCATACAAAAATCTCTATAATCCTGCAGTGATAGATTCATTTTTGTGAAAGTAAGACAAAGCAACTATCAATATTTCTTTATTTTGAAAATTAACCTATACCAATTCCCAAACAAAAGAGAATACGTGCACTTTTTTAGAATTTATTAATTTTAATTAACAGAAATAGTGTATAAATAATTTAAATTTTATCGGTTCCTCTCAATATGAGAAAGTATATTGATTAGGAGGCTCGAAGAAAAATGTATTGAATGCAGTGGTGTTGACTATTATAATAATTTATCAATAACGTCCTTCTTCACAGAGCGTTGTTTATCAAGTGGTCGGGAATATAGACATGGGGAACTCTTAGCACAAACAGATCCATGTTTACGATGTATTTGCTATTATGGAGAAGTTTTGTGCCAAGCCACCAAGTGCCCTACTTTGAAACCTGGATGTAGGAGGCTCAGACACAAGGATCGTCGATCCTGCTGTGGACGCATTGTTTGTGGTAAGTTAAATCTTTAAAGCCGACATTAATTATTATTGCAATTTTTCGCTTTTAATTATTTCATATAGTGGCTAAGACATTGAAATTGTTTTGTACTTATTATTTTCTATCGGCATTCACAAGTTACTGCCTGGTATATTAATGATCCACGCCACCACCTTAACATCCGATCCGCACCTCCCCCCACCCCGTTCCCGTTCTCGACCTCAAACTCCCCCCGTCCTTGGCACAGCTCTTGTCTCTATCTCCGCATTCTCCCCACCGTCCCCACCCTCATCACCGTCCCGCTCTTACCTGCGTTCTCACTTCCACACTCATCTCTATCACCCACTTCATTCAAATACAGTGATTTAGAGTTTATTTATAGAAAAGGTAGTAGAAACATAATATACCTTACTCGTTTTGTGTTGCCTCTACAGAAGAATTCCAAGACGTTTTGTATAATATTTTGTGTGCGACTAGCCGGAACTATCAAGGGCTGATTTATTGAAAAACAAAACAAAACATTTTACCTTCTTGCAAATGAAATAAAAACGCATTGTCGCAAAAGGAATTGTAAATAGCATTATAATATGCTTACAAACAGGTGTATCAGTGAGAATGTTGATCCGCATAATGCCGTTTTGATCCGCGCAATGTTGCAGGTGACGGTGGAGAGTCGCCGACGGTGGTGCTGGACGGAGTGAGCGCGGGCGTCGGCGTGGGCGTGGGGGCGACGGGCTCACCGCTGCTGGGGCCTGTGGTGCCGCCCATCACTGTGGCCGACGGCGTAGTCACGCCCGACCCCTTCCGCGACGTCATCCGCACCGAGGAGGCGCCCGACCTGCCCGCGCTCATCGGCGACATCATGCCTTACCTTCTGGAACAGCGCCGCACGGCCTCCACGACGCCCGTCACGCCGCCAGCCTCGCCCGCCACCCCGGCCCCGCCCTCGCTCACCACTGCCGCCGCCTCCACCACGCCCACGCCAACGCGACGCGCCGCAGCGCGCCCACCCCGCCCCGGAGAGCCGCCTACCTCCCGCGCCACCGCCGCCACCAGCGCCGCTCCCCCACGCAAGGCACATCCAAGACCTCCGAGGCGCTGTCCTTTACCTCCACCGTCCTCGCCGCCACGACTCCCGCACCACGACGGTTGCTGCCCGAGCCACGACGTCGCGACCGCCGGATGTCGCCGCGTCCAAGAACGACTTCGACCGCGACGAAGACGACGGAGTCTCGTTGGACAGCGTGCTGCAATTCCTATTTCAGGGGACTCCACCACTAAGAAAGCGCGACAAAAACTACCACTACGCCCTACAACCACACGAGCGCCCGACACTGCTCCTGCGCCTACGACCGCGCTACCATCCAGAACGCACTCACAAACCGGACACTGAACCAAACGATTCGTTCGGCAACGTCTCGTCGGACGCCCTGCGGCACTGAACAACTACAGCAGCTGCTCAAATCTTCAACATTTCGTTAGACGTAGGCACGGTAATCGTCACCTAGGAACCGAGCGCACGCAGAGCGAGAGCGGTGCGGAAGCGAAGGAGGCGGGGTGGCGGGCGGGGGATCGGTGGCGGACGCGGGCGGGGTGGGCGGCAAACGCCCTCGGGGAGCTGCCCGCGGACCCCGGCGCGGCGTCCGGCCTGCTCAAGCTGGCGGGCTGCAACATCTACGGGCGCATGTACCGCGTGGGGCGCATCATATCCGAGCTGTCGGGGCCGTGCCTGGAGTGCATGTGCACCGAAGTGGGAGTGCAATGCCGCGCTCTCGACTGCTGACGACGCCTGTTGTCTGCCCCAAAGCGTATTCACTCTCCACCGCCGCGTCGCCCAGGGCGACCGCCTTCACTCATCACAGCGTTTGAGCTGCTTTAACCTTTTGAAGGAGGTTCGGCGTTCAAGTGTGAAGAGAATGTTTTAAGTTGCTTCGATATCTGTCACTTCGTAATTATCATTTTCTACTTGAGACCACAATGAAAACAGCTCAGAAGAATTGTCTTCGAAATACATGCATGCTTTTTTACAAAAATTATTAAATTTGAAAAATCTTCGCAGAACTCCCCCAGAAAACTGAATAAATATTCACTAATATCGCCAAGATGATCTTTAAATCAAACGTATAGAGCCAATTGTTTCACATCAAAATAACTTGAATCTAGCCAATGAAGTTTTGCTTAAAAATTGTGGCTCTTTCCCAAGTAACAGTGTTTATGACGATTATTGACTATGACAGGTGAACAGTTTGGGAAATGGGTAAAAGTTAGAAGTGAGAATCAATGAGTGCTTGAAGTGTAAATTTAGGACAAAGGGACTTGGATTAATGTTTTATTTAAGTGTGACTGTTGAGTGTTGAATGCAAGTTGTATGAATTTGAATCTCTAACATGAGAGTGCTTTTGCAGAATTCGTGCTCAGATTCTGGAAGATTCAGATTATAAAATCCCCATTGAATTTTGTTTTGGTTACTTATATATTACAATAAGATATTTAAAGTGAAAAAAAATTGAAAGTCAGAAAATAAGAATACTGTTTTCCTGGGAAACCTTCCAGTATCTGATTCTTTTTCATCGTACGAATTCTGGCTTATCCTTTTTTAGAGAGCTCACCCACCGATATATTTTTTTTTAACCGGATGGCAACAGGTGGAACAAGTACCACAAAACTCATACCTCAACTCATTCATAGCTGAAACCAATAACAGGATTCAACTTACATATTCAATCTCCATATACACACATCCAATAGCATACATTCCAAACGTACAAAGTCCAATATTTAGTTTCATTGAAGACTGCAATACTTCTCTGTTATTTTATAAAACTTCTTCCTAATTATTTGCTTTTTATTATAGGTTACTTGCAGTTGAGTTTCCAGCAACAGTCTCAGTTCCCTTTGATTTCTCAATAAAGGGTGTTAAACTGATTGCAACCATTCACTTTCTGAAATGAAGGATTAAATTTCTCTTTATTTTCATTACCTCTAAATTATAACCTTTTATTTCTGTCATAAAAATTATTGTTTTAGACATTATTTTAAAATAACTTACATGAATCATGCTCAATTTTATAATTCTTTGAATCCACAAGGAATGGAAATGATCAAGAAATCTAAGAAATGGTTGCTTTTAGTGTAGTCCAAAGACATTTGCTGCATGCTCAACACGAACCCCAATGTGTTTCATGATCCAAAGTGTTGGTTAGTTTGTAAGTTACATTATTTATGTTCCCTTGGTGATTTTTGGCCCCAAAGAGAAGTGCCAGAAGAGGCTGTCCAGTAAGGCAACATGCCATACTCTTTTTCTCTGGGTGTGCACAGTGTTAAAGTGCCAGATCTCACTTGGGATCTGTTTGATGGGTAGCTCTTCCAGAAAAAGAGACTACAATTTCAAACACTGCCAGGAAGAAACATGTGAACTAAGAACTCCCATTAAAATATCATGGAGAGCTGCTCATCTATTAAGAAACTCTCATAGTCGCTTGCTACATGGATTTATCCAAACAATTTATGCTTTGCAGATGCATTGCAAAACTTATTTCATTGGCTTTTTAGTGTGTAGTAAATTGTTTTAACTTTCAGTGTAATATTAGAATACACTGGGCAATGTGCACAATGAATAACAATAAAAATTACAAATACCTTTGTCATTTTTTCCAACATTCAAAAGAATTTATCGTCATATTTACAATGAGAGGTTCACATGTTATTTTCATGAAAAAGGTAAAAAAAATTCACCAACGTTATGATGTTGCTGAGTTTCACATTTGTTAAATATTTATTGGTAAGAAGACATTTTTGGACAATAAATAGGACATAAGTTCATTGATAATAAAATATTAACAATTTCAGATGTTCCATGTAATTTCACATTAAGCTGCATTTTGTATCATTCAGATTTATGGTGTACATTTAAAAAATTAAAAATGTTTTTGTAAAACAATGTTTTCTGTTTTGAAGACAGCTGTAAATTAAAAATCTGCAGAAATCTTGTTTTAATCATTCAAATTCCATCAATTTTACAAAAACTACACAATTACTCATTTCTAGGGAACAGTTCACAGCCAGAATTCTTGACATATCTAGATCTTAATGTGTACTCTTGCATTAAGATACTCTCATGGTGGCTTGCTACATGGATTTGTGCGTACAAAAATGTCTACACGCTTGCAACGCATTGACGGTAAAGCGATTAGTCGTCCCTGAAATTAAATAAACCAATAATGTTATCTGATTTCAACATAATTAAAACCTATAAAACAGAGCCTCATGGCATATATAACAAATTCTGTGCCCTCAATCAACTTTACACAAATATTCATCTACAGACTCAAAATTATGTTTCTAATCTACAACACTTTTATATCAAATAATTTGTATGTTCACATATAAACAGCTATAATTTCTATGTATTTATAATATCTATACATTAATTACAATTACTCTTTATTAACTCCTCTGCATCAATAAAATTGAATATGAAATAAACATTAAATAAAGTTTATTCTAATCGCAATTCTAAACAAATAAATAGAAATTTCACAATTTTTTTTTAAATATCTTATTCACTTTGCAAACACAAAGAAGGTATTTATTTTCACATGTAATACATTTGAAACAAAAATTAAATTGTCACTTTGTGACTGCAAACAGAATAATAACTATTAGAGTAATAGTAATTGAATGATGCTAACATTCAGTTTTCTACAAGGTTTCTGTACAGAGCCTTTAAAATAACAGAAAACATAACTTTTATGCCAGTTCAGAGCAAGTTATCAGAATTTTCATTTAAGGCATTTAAGATACAGAAACAATATATTTTAAAACATGACATCATGTTCTATTTCTTTTCTTTGCCACTCAAGTTACCGCAAAGAATCCACACGTAACTATTCCAAAGCTGGTTTCATCTTTGACACTGCAGTTGTTCATTTATCAATGAGTGTATTTCAGATATTGTCTCATGACATACCAAGTTTGATTTTTGTAATTAAATTCACTATCTAATGTAAGGGCACTACTGTTTGGCAGTTTTTATATATGTATCTATAATTTAATGATTTTCTTTTTCATTAATTGAACAAATTGCAGTATTAATGACGATACTTGGAGCTTCAACAACTTCAATCCACATTTCAATAAGAATAATATAACTGATTTTAATGAATTAAAATGGTTTTAAAAGTTCTCAGAAGACTGGGAATCTTAGAATATTTGTAATTTTCTAATTCACTTATAATGGCATATTAAAGCTAGTTCCAATACCAGTGCAAGGCTATCTGGGTCTGATATTAATGAATGTTATCAAAATGGCCTTCTGAATAGGTAGAGGTCCGCTAGATAGGTATATGCCTACTTAGTTGATTAGGCACCTCCAGTTTGATAGGGCTCCGGATGATGTCCCGTTGACTCCCTCATTTTACCCTGTCACTGATTTGTACAACAAAATTGATTCTTCAAAATAACCAATTACTGGAAAAGGCATATACTGAAATTTGAAAGACAAATTTCTTATCTTACAAGGAAAGCTTGGTTGTATGGAAAAAACACCTTGCAATGTTCACTATTTCTCAATAGTTCTCTTGGCTTTGTTTAGAATGAACTTTTCTGATCTAGTATTATACATGCATGCATTCTTGGCTCCCAGATACTTATCTCCATTCCTTTACTAACATTAATAGA
Source organism: Gryllus bimaculatus (assembly GCA_017312745.1). Lineage (NCBI taxonomy): Eukaryota > Metazoa > Arthropoda > Insecta > Orthoptera > Gryllidae > Gryllus > Gryllus bimaculatus. Next base: position 16,800,741 of record BOPP01000008.1, read on the forward strand.
ATTAAGAATAAATGTTAGTAATAAGTGTTGTTGACAAAGTCAAATTATCAGAAGTGTTTGCTTCCATATAACAAACTATTTTGCATCAAAAAATGAGTTATGGGTTTGATATAATAGTCCTGTCATTGAAATAGCCAAATCCCCACTCTTCTTGCTTCTAGGAAAGCTCAAGAAAACATGCGTGGATAGTATTAGTGGTAGAGGAGAACAATCCATTTGATTCATCACAACTGCAACTTAATCATTACAACTGCAGTTGTTTGTTTAACAATGAATAAGTTAAGAAGAAGGACCATTGCAATGTTAAGCATACTATGATTTTTTTATAAAGTGTTTTTCTTTTGTTTTCCTGTCTGTAAGTTGTTTAATAACTTATAAACCATATTTAAATTGTATTTCAGAATATTTTCTTAATGCCAAAAATTTGTGAAATGACTTCCTTAATTTGTAATACAATGTGATCACCACTACAATTACACATAGTAACTGTCACTAATGTAAAACAATGAACAAGATTATAGATTGACAATTTTTATTAACTTTCATATTCATACCTCACAGGTAATTATTCCCAGAAATGCTTCATGCATTTTTGAAGACTTTTATGCAGAACATTCTGACTAGTTTTGGATCGGATATGAAGAGTTTTGTACAAAGTTTACCATCATGAATACTTCTGAAAATTAATATTGCAACTGAATTAATGCTTACACAAGCATCTTTCAACAAGCAACTTTTCAGAGTTGACTTTTTATTGTTTTTGATAAAAACACAGTATGATTAGTTTGCCACATTTCAAATGTAGCTCGGATATGAATATTTTCCCTGAGGAAAGTTATGAATAATAGGGAATTACTCAAATAATATTTAACAAAGTTTCTTAACACACCAAAATCATGTTTGACCAGATCAATACCAGCTCATTAACATTCAAATTACTCTCTAACTTTAACAACTTTAAATATCCTTTTCCTTTACTAATTTCCAGTTCTTGTTGCTTTCAAGATAATTTACCTTGGGCAACCCAGTCTTATTTCATGTTTAAACAACCGATTCTAGTCAAATTGCAGTCTTTTTGCTTATTGTTAGCATACAATTCTGAGTGCATTACATAGATCAAATTAAATTAAATTAAATTTGAGGTTGTATAATTAAATAACTCAGTTCTTTTCCACATAAGGATTTGGATGTCACCTGCAATTTAAATGTTGGTAAATCATAGCTTGCATGCAGACTATTGAAATAGCCTGAATTCTACATGTAGCACTCTACAATTTTCATAATAAGAAATAAATTATTTCTACATTTTGATTGTGATTCACAGATCATTATGATACTGTGTGAAAAATCTCCTTTGGCAGTTTGATATCAAGTCTTAAAAATAACAGTGCGTAGTAGCACATACCCTTTTCTCCAATCAAATGTAACATGCAAAGACAGATTAATACTTTAAGGCACCCTAAGCACGATCAAACTATGGGTTCCTCTAATATTATTGAAATATTGAACATCAGTTATCAAAATGAATATGAAAAGAAAACTATTACCTGCATGATTGATACATTTAATATTAAAATAATAAATAATTATTATTTTCAACAATTTATTTTATAGTTATAAGCAACAATACTTTCATAAAAATTCTTTATCATAGCTTTAAAACCAAAATTAAATTTATTAGAATTTTTGAAAAGTTCATAAAAAATTAAACATTTTGGTATCCTAATGAACATCGCTTGGATTCTGATGATCTAAAAATTCTTTGAAAATGACGTATTAAATGACTTTTAAAAAAGGAAAATAACCTAATTTTTAAAAAATATTCAAAAACTTGAATGGAAATGCTTATACAATGAATTTTACAAATTTAAATGAAATTTATTAATTTAAAATTATATTTAATATAAAGTCTTTATTTTGGGAGGAAATGTAAACATTATCTCTGATTTTCCATCAATCAGTTTTGAAAGGTCATGGAAAATACTAAAGATCCATGAAATTTTGAGAGTTCAAAAAAAAAGCGCACTGCAGTTGTGAATTTTGTTATGAACTGATGATCCAAAAAAACCTTGTTCTAATGTGTCATTGTAAATTCATGAAACATTCACAAACAAAAACCATGAAAAGGAAACAAAATGCACAAAAATGACACAATTACACAACATCCAAAAAAATTATGTAAAAATTGAAAAATGGCAAAAAGTTATCCAATTACTATATATTTCTATCACCTACATTTTATGATAAACATTAATTTACAAGTTAGTAACATGCTAACTTGGTGCATCTAGAATGTACTAATGAAAAAATGACAAGTCATCAGAATTCGAGTACTGCTTAGGAACTAATAATAACATTTGTTAAAAAATATCAGAGGTCCCATCTGGTGCTTAAGTATTAATCTAATCCCGATAACATGCAATTTATTATGATTAACATAAACATTTGAGCAATATCACAATGAAAAAATTGCAGATATAATTAGTGTATATGTTTTCAGTTCAATAAACCAAAAAATTAGAAAACTTGTACATCTTTGTTCCTTAATCGTTACTTACAATTTTAAAAACATTTAAAATGATTTATTCATGTTGATAATGAATGTTTCATCATTATAAATACCTATCACAATTTTAAATTCTCATCTGTATGTTTATGTTTTCTCTTGTGAAATAATCTTTCTACATATAACCATAATACATATTTTGCAATGTTATGACCTGAATCCCTACATTCTTTTGCTTAAAATAGCATTTAAAAAGTGAATTTTGCAAAAGAATACAATCAAAAAATGTGGCTATAAACAAATCAAATAAGACACCATTCTCACAAGACACCATGTTTGCTCTAATTATTTTGTAAATGACTACTAACAGCAATATTTCATCAACACTTGGCACAAAATTCTTGATTTGATTAAGAATCAATTCCTTTTGGCAACGTCAATAACTGCAAGGAAGACATGATGTAGAAAGAAACAAAAAGCCTCTTGGATCCAAAGAATCTCTATGTGATATAATTTACTCGTCTGTAAAAATTAAACTATATTTTGAAAGAAGAAATTACAATAAATTTCTTATTTTTTCTTTTATCAATATGTGATTAGAAATAGAACATATATGTAAATTACATTATATATTCTACATCTATTTAGTATTAAATAAATTTACTCATCAATTTAAATATATTTCACATAGGTTTATTAAGTTTCTATACTCCATATAAATGAATAAGTTGAAGAAAGCACAATAAATCAAATATTACCCATGATTTTCTTTTGTTGGTTTTTTTTCATAAAATGATTTAGGATTAAACTTTTTTTTAAACATAAAAAAATAATTTGCTCCCCTCCCCCTTAATAGTACTAGGGCCTTAAACAAAGAATACAGTCTTATTACAAAAAAGTGTTGATATAATCCAGTTATATAGTTACTTAACCACACAATTTGTTTCTATTAATGAATTTCAAAGAGTTCCAAGTAGTTAATGTAACAAACAAAGCCTCATCGGAGGAGTACAGATCTCTGAAAGGGAGATATACAATTAAAGCTCATAGAATTTTCTATTTCTTATTTAATCTTATTATATTCTTGAGATCGATAGTTAATTACAAAACACATTTTGCTAATTCATCTCTCTTTGGCAGTGAATATATTCAAACACAGCCGCAGCATGTTACGCAGTCCAATACACTTCCTGCAAATGAGTAAATTACTCTCTTTCTGTGTTCACTGTCTGATGAGAATGATTTTACTCTTCGATTCTGCATCATAATACAGTAAATTAAATTCATTACACTTCAACAAAAATCTAATCCATTTAATGTTTTTAAAATTTTAATTTGAAAATATGATATAAAAGAACTGTAATCAAGACCCACTAAATGTGAGTACAATGTTATAAAGAGAAAGTCTGGAACAATCCTTTATCACTGTTGAAGCTGATGCATTGATGCTATGTATCAATCCATGGTATCATTTCACAATAGTCTCTCTTGCGCTTGTATATTTCCTAGATAACCTGACACTATTTAGTGTTCAAGAACATTAATAGGCAGATGCCCAACCATTGTAGTCTGGTACCAATTTCAGTATTTAGGTAATAATTCACTCCTATCTACCCGACGATTAGAAAAGAAGACACAAACCAAGGGGAGTGAATAAAACCGAAAATTTAATTTGGCACACAAATCAATGTTCAGACATTCCTTTGGCACCAATTTCACAGTAATACATATACATTTTTACAGAAAAACTATATTATTCAAATAATCGCAATGATGCGAGTTACCAGTACACTGAGAGAACACATAAGGTGTTAAGATGAATTGTTTTGTAATTACCACACACAGAACACAGCAGACACAATATGCAATTTGAAGATTCTTGAACCACACCAGAGACTGAGCTGAAGTATACCAGAGATGGAAAGAAACTTGATTTGATATGGTGCATAATCAGATCACAAGAAAAGCACTTTCTGAACGGAAGGAACAATACTCATCATAAATTTATGTTCTTAAGCTTGAAAGTTAAAAGTAACTGGATTTGTCAAAATTAAGGTTCTCAGAAATAATATGTTATCCAGTTTGTAAAAATTCTAAGAAACTATAATTTTTGTATAAATTTGTATATTCACCTCACAAAATGTCACATTTTCATGTTGATATAGTTAATAAAATGTCATGGCTTGTTAAAATACTTGTGTTAATACTTCTTTTCATTAAGGAACTGGTGATTGTTTTTAACAATAGGCAGTGAATTCTTAGAGCACTTCTAATAACTCATTACTAAATTTATCTCAGTTTTGTAAAGTTTGTCTTGAGAAACTCCAAGTGGATAAAGGTATTTTTAGTAAACTGTTTATGAAAAGAAAATTTATTTGAACTCTACTTAGATTGTTATATAAGAGACTTTTTAGAAACACAAGAAGTGACAGTAATGATGTAGGTGAATTTCCTGGTGATGAATCTGGTCTGAAGTGAAACTGACAGCACTTTGCTGTTGTCATCATTAAAGGCACAAATTTGTTTGGAAAATAGTTCAATAGGACAAATAAGACATTAGATTTTGGCAGACATTTGCAGTCGATTCCATAGTAATAGGCTTCTCCTTATTTTTAAAGTTCATGAAGAGAAGCAAACACTCCTATATTGAGGAATCAAACGTCAGAGAGAATCAATGCAGTGGGCTTGGTCCCTATTTTGACAAGCACAACTGCGTCTGGCGCTGTCAGCCTTAAATCAGAGAAGTATGAGATCATTGAGTGTGCACCAACAAAACAAATGGTGACTTCCCAGTTTACACAGTTTACACTGAGTTAAAGTCAATCTGAAAGTTTCTTTCTCTCTCTCTGGCATGACATTGCAAAGGACAGAAGGAAGGAATTAATGATAATAAAGTTATATGAAATTTTCTTGAAATGCCAATAACTTTGGATTCTGCAGATAAGTTAAACATAGAGATTAGTATCTAAAATAAGTGAGTGAAAAATGCCAATATTTTTTTTGCTTCATGGTGACAATGTTTGAAATAACAATAAAATGAGAAGTATTTTTAAACTCTATCGTTCCAAATTCTTCTGAAAATTTGTAATATTTAGTGTGTATTTACTTCTTTACCCAACCCCATTTCTACATTTTCTTTTCTCTTTGGTATTCAGTGATAGAATTTTCAATTTTCAGTTTTAATGACTGAATGAAGAATAGTTGAAGTTCTATATAATAATATTACAATTATCTTCTGCATTCAGTTGATGTCTTGAAACCAATAAGAAGTTAAAATAACATCAAAATGTATTATTGAAAATGGGATGCTTCACAGATACTTAGAAACTTTTTTTAAAAAAAGGAAAGACATGTGAATTGCAATGAGGGTCATAGAGCCCGAATTTGTTTGCATTGTGTTTTTTGTATTTGGAAAATGATTGTACTAAAAGTTAAATGAAAATTATTTCTTTACAAATAAGCTCACTGAGAGTTTTTCTGGCAAATTTTATTTTGCATATTTGAAGATTTCTGCAATCAGATGACTTTTTTGAAAAAGAAAGGAAAAATTGACAAAGATTTTACTTGTTATTAAATTAATTATAATTAATTCATTATTGTATGCATTTTATGTAGAATAACTTAAAGCATTTAGACATAATTTAAAAAATCAGAAGTTTCTTTAGAGTAAAAATACAAATGCTCCTTGGAATTGGGGAACCTGGTAGTAATTCTTAAGTTTCCATAATAAATTCAAGGATCTCCGTCATTTTCAGATGACTATAATTTCAAACAAATTGTTTTCTTTTACTCACCTTCAACATTCCAATTTATAAATTATTTAATACTGAAGTAGTAACACAGATAATTACAATACATTTACTCTTAATTAAAGTAATTGATTTAATATTTTTGTTTAAAATCATCTTTACAAAACAAAAATTGTTTTTGGAACATGATTTTCTATGAACTCTTTATTGATATTTTTCAACCCTGTAAAACTGATGATAATACCTACCATAATTAAAATTTCAAGGTATTTTTAATTACATTTCAAAAGAAGCAAAAAAAAGAAAAAAAAACATTTGTAGACCTCTAATTACTTATTTAAAAACATTTTACTTTATATTAGGATGTATTTTATACATTTTTATAGCAAGGAAATCCGGGCTCAAGTGGGAGAAAGATGTAGCATACACTTAAGAAATTTTAGTTCATTGCAAATGCAGAGTTATTGAATAGAGGAAAATAGTTTTTTGCTTCATTTTTCTATTAGATCATTCCCTGAAAGTGTTGCTACAGAATGAACTAAGTATGAAACAGTGGGCATTTTGTGTCTTTGTGAAAATAATTTGATTAACGTGACCATGTTTTGAACTAAACTTTTGTCAACAGGTAAGGAGGAGCTCAGTTAATCATTTGGGAAGAAGACTGTGACTTCCACAGTGAAGCTATTGGGAAATATGGTGTGACAGCTGAAATTTGTTACTGGCATTCATTCATTCATTCATTCATTAATTCATTACCCGCTTGTACACAAAAGGCTTCTTCTCTAGGGTTCTCTACAGTTCGCTAAAAGTTTGAGTACCTTCAAGGTTTTTACACTGTAAAAGGATAGTATGAAATAGCTGGCATTCGACGACGACGACCTTTCGACCAATGAATAGAGCAGTCATTCAGCAACACTTTTTGTTCACACGCTGAAATACTCATTCTCAGACATCTTGAAATCATCTGACACAATTCAATCCTACACAATGAAAGGGCGGAAGGGAGGAGTGACATAAGCGACAGCTCAGTGCGATTCTGGTGTTCGTCGACGCTTCGAAGACGGAAGGACAGCCTGCTTCTGCGCACAGTCGCTGACTCCCGACGAGGTTGCCCATTTCTTTGGAACTCAACAGCACCAACCCTTCCGCCAACATCTCAATCGAACCCAACAACAACCGTTCTGGGAAGGGCTCAACTCGTTCATTTCCCTTCCCTCTTCGTTCCGCGCGGGGCTGCGGCGCCTGAAGGTGGCGGGGGCTCACGTGGTGCGCGGGGGCGCGGGCGGCAGCAGCACGTTGCACACGACGGCGGCGGTGAGCCCCGCGCTGAGCAGCGCGGCCGCCGCCCAGCGGCACGCGCGCATCCACGCCGCGTTCTCGGGCTTGGCCGCCTCCCCGCGGAAGAGCACCAGCCCCAGCACGAAGCCCGCCACGGCGCCGCTGCAGTGCGCCGCCAGCCCCACGCGCGGGCACTCGTTGCCGAAGGTGTAGTGGTGGTGCAGCGAGAAGGCGATGTCCGTCAGCGCCAGCACCACCACCGCCACGGTGCGGTACACCTTGTACCGGATGGTGCCGAAGTTCTGCGGAAGAGCAGACGAGAAGTGAGAGGTTGTGAGACGGGCACATCGAAGGGAGGGTCTGGGAGCACGAGTCTCTTCCCTCCCTTAGACCTAAAAATGTTTCGGTTTGTATTTATTTTACATTTTTTACTTCTTTAACTACATCCACAGCGGATGTTCTACTCTCCATCGAACAAACATGTAAGTTAATATTCATTAGTTTGCATATAAGACTTTATTATTTAATATTATGTTATTACAATATTTGTATAATACAAGAGGCAATTTACAATAATCGTAATTTTTTTTCGACAAAAGCACCAGTTCCACAGGTAAGCTCCATACCGAGGCATTTCCTGAATCCGTGTCTGCAAATTTAACCTCAGGGAGACTGTACCACGTAATGATCAAATTCTCTTTTTTTTATTTTCATAAATATAGTCGAAACATTTTTACACACATACACACTTTTTTTTTAACCTACAAACTCTCTGTCATTTAAATAACGTAATATAGCTCAAGCAACGCCCCGCCATTTTCGTATGGTTTCTCAGAAACTGAAGAAATATCGAATCATGATAATGTGTAGATATGACAAATCATTCAGAAAATAACAGTGTTCAAAACAAAGGCAAGTAGTCTCCAACAAATGTGGACACTTTATCACTATTGTGATACCTCGCACGCAAAACCCTTAAGCATGCATTTGACACAGAAGAAATAACGGTACGTCACAATTTCATGATTTGCAAAATACACTCTGAATGTTTAAAGAAATTCCAGAAACAATCTTATATGATTGTACAATACATTTGATGAACTACACGCGCTCTACATAAAATGCATGCTGTAACATTTAGTAATTGAAGGTTTAACTTACGAGCAAGATGTTGGACAGCTGTGAGATGAGCAGCGCGTAGACTCCCGCCGAAGCGCCTACGATGTACAGTTCAGGTTCCATCATCGATGTCCCTAACGACCCTGCGAAGAGGAAACGTACATACATCTATTGTATATTCAGTCTTTCGTGAGAAACAAGTCAAGAATTGAAAATAGAATAATTAGAGGCATTGTCTTTGCCAATAATATTATTGGCAACACAACGCCTCTAATTATTTTATTTGTAATGTCAATTACCGCTACAACTAACAATGAATTGCAAATTGGAATAAACATTGTTATCAGAAAGAAATTAGTTGATTTTTCTCATTTGAACCGAACTAGTCTTTTTGCGGCCATCGACAGATACATCATTAAAAAATGAACTACGAGCGATGTTATTATCCTGCATCAGTATTGTACCTTCGTGCTAGACACAAGCGGCATTCGATAGAGTAGCGGGCGACTGTTCACTCAGTCCCGAGGAGCTGATGTGCTCGACGAATGTTCGATTCCTTTGATGTGACCAAAAGGCTGACATGCTTCGGATAGGACGAGTACTGAATGTTTGGCATTCGGCAAATAGCAAGCGAAACGTCCCTACAACTTGGGATTCGGTGAGTAGTCGCTTTCTATTTTCCAAATGCCGAAAGCGTGGAGCCACTTTAAAGGCGGCTCGACACATTCGACAGTCACCAATTACTGTTCGCCCAATCCCGAGCAGCAGATGTGTTCGGTGAATGTTCGCTTGATGTGTTCAAAAGACCGACACGAGGAGGGACCGAACGTTCGTCGTTCGGCAAATAGCATGAGCTCATTCACTCCCCTCGGAATTCGGCGAGTAGTCGCTTGCAACTCGCCGAATACCAAATGTTCACTCTGACCGAATATGTTATATACTCTCTGACCGAACCACCGTTTGCGTGGACACCCGTACCGACTCACCCGCGATGCCGCCACCCAGGTACACGAGCCCCGTCCGCAAGTGGCCCTGCTCGTACTCGAGCGGCGTGGCCAGCACCAGCTGGATGGCCACGTTGAGCGCCAGGTGCAGTGGGTCGGCGTGCAGCAGCATGTAGCTGAAGAAGCGCCACAGCTCCAGGCGCCGGTGCGGATTGTACAGCAGCGCCATCTGCGTGCGCGCACCGCCCCACAGGAACACGCACACCTGCGACACAGAATCAGAGGCCGTTCTATATACAGTCATTGTAAAATTTTGGGGACTAAAGCTTTTGAATCACTTTATCAGAGGTTCACTTCATCCGATAAAGTCAAAATTAAATAGAGTGATTAAAATAATGTAGATATATATTTAAATAATATATTTAAATAACAAAAAATGATTACATTAATATAGAGATACAGCAAAATACATTAACAGCACGAACTACAAATTTCAATATCTTTATTTGACCTTAAAAAATCGATTATTTTCAATTGTTTGCTTCGTACAATTTTCATTAGTAATTTCTGCAGATCGTTCTCTAGAATTCGTATTCTCTCCATACAAATACAACATTCACAAATTTAACTAATAAAATTCATCAGCTGATAGGCTTGTAACAATATCAAGATAAGCCACGCATCCGCAAACCTATTTATAATGTTAATATCTCGATTTTCGATGAAATGTCTCGTCTTGTTACAACCCCAAGTCCTTCAAAAATCGTAAGACATATGAAGAAACTTGCCAAGTTACACGTTCATTAAAATTCAAATGTTAATATCTACGAAAAAAGGGAAGTTTTGCTTTGGCTGGTGTGGTTTACCATGTCACTGCTCGAAGCCCTATAATTACTGCAATCGTATTAGCTTTTGAGAAAAAGATTTTGTCTAGTATCCATATTAATTCAATGAATCCTTTCCTCGGATTATTAACCTCACCAACAATAATATTAAATCTTATCCGCGACAATATAGTGTGGGTGATCTTTAGTGGCCATAATTAAACATTACAGCAAATGCTGCATTGTCATCGAAAGAAACAATATGTGTTTCTTTACAAGAAACCGTTGATTGAAACGAGTTGACCGTACAATTTTCAATGACCAAGGGAGAGATCAGTTTAGAGAAGTATCGACACCGCTTTTAAAGAAATGCAAAAACAAAAATAATTCTTTAGCTGTGAAAAGTCGTATAGATGTTTATTTTCCCATGTTAGTCACATAACTCCGTTGACCATCGCGCCTCTGGTTGTAAAAGGAAGGAAAGACGTGAGATGTAGTGTCCTAATAAATATTTCCGTGTGATTCACTATTGATGGCCGCACGCACTCGCAGGGTTCGCGCCGAGATCGAGGTCGAGGGCAAGGACGAGGGGGCGGAGGCAGAGGCGAGAGTAGGGGTGAAGGAAGGGTGAGGGTGGGGTGAAGCCGAGGGAACGGATCTGAGTTAAGGACGGAGCGCAGGGCGGGGAAGGAAGGCGAGGATGAGGATGGAATGGGGATGAGGCCGGGGCAAGGGTGCGGTGAGGGTGTGAATGAGGTCGGGGAGTGGGTGGGAGCGAAGGTGGGGAGGAGGATGGGGCAAGGGTGGGGTGAGGTGTGGATGAGGCCGGGGATTGGGCGGGAGCGACGGTATCCCTAGGAGGCCTTGGCAAGGGGGGGCAAGGGGGTGAGGGTGCGGCGACCCGTGGGTAGCGCCGTGCCACAAAGCGTCCGCGGTCCAATGGCACAGCATCGCTCTTCCGCTCCGGCGCCGCGCCCGCGCTCACGTCGCAGTGGGCCGATGAGATTCCAAGGGCTCGTTTCGCGCATTTTTTTTCATTACATAACTAGCATGTCAAAGACAAGAAAAAATGTAAATATTTAACATGAATGTAATTTCTCTCCAGAGTTCTCATCGAAGAGAGACCGCATCGAAACTCAGAGGAGGGGGAACAACAACAAAAAAATCCTCTTTATCCTCTATAACTTCTCCCATTTACCAACATTCACTAAAAATAGGCATCTCACTAGTGAAAGGAGAATAGATGTATTCCTCTAAACCGAACTTACAATAACGTCTCCTCACCAAAGAGTTCTCGAACCGGATACGTTAGCGAATGCAGTTGCAAGACCCTTTCTGAAATTTCGTAAACCAGGTGTTGGGTTCGAACCTCGATTGTTGTGGATTTTAGACACAAACTAAAAGATATTAGGTCGACCAAAATAATTCCATAAACCGGCTGCTCTGATGGTTCAATTCAGTCTTCTCCGACAATTAATTACAGGAGAGCGATGGGACAAACAACGAAATACAAACTACATACGATCTTATCTTTTCTCCATCCCTAACCTTAAAACTTGGCGATCGGTTGATTCCTGCACCTCCATGTAGCGCACTCCCAATGTTCTAGAAAGACATCGTCAATAATGAATATGTGGGTGTCACATCAGAATCCGACTCAGGTGTTATGAGAGGCAAAGAGTGAGCGTGAGTGTGTGTGTGAGTGAGAGAGAGAGAGAGAGAGAGAGGGAGGGAGAGAGTGAGAGACAGAAAGAGATAGAGAGAACGAAAGAGAGAGAAATAATTTTCTATTGTTTATGGAGGTAATTTGAATAAAACACAAGACGTGTATATAGTAGTCCAACGCGAATATTAAATTTACTGCTTCTTTGTTATTTACTTCATCCTTATATCATAATAAATATTTTAAAAACATTTTAGAATATTTTTTTTATTTGTTGCTCCGAATGCTTTGTGGTTTACTTCGACCCACTGTACGCCACGCTTCGACCCGTCGTTTCCCCCGATCACCCTGTCGTCGTGAACAGTTCGCACGCGCGACTCGTCGAGCATTCACGATTCGTCCTTGCCCTCGTTTATACTTCCTTCATCCCTCGTCCAACTCCTAATCCACACTCCACAGCCAACGGTCTTCAACACGTGACCACACACCCCTTAGTTCGCGACTATTTTGCGAAGCATTGTTACGGAATGGGTTTTAGTTTCCTACCCCTAGCTACGTGCTTGATCCAGCACATTCCCACAAGTACGCTCTTTCGCCAGCCAAAGCGTCCCGGATTTCTCCCTGCTCTGATACTAATACCCACTCCCGCCTTCCACCACCGGTGTTGCTCTCTCGCCCGCATCTCTTCCTCGTTGAGAATTTACCAGAAGTAGTTTTCTAACTTCCGCTTTTACCATGTTTTCTAAGAAATTTAATTTTTCTTCTTTCACATTCCTTGTGCTTCTATCCGATGGGAACAGAACTTTGTAAATTAACGAAGGCAGAATAAAGGGATGGCTTTACTCTGCTTCGTAATTCACAGAGGTTATTTAACCGTGTACGGACACACCGTCATTTAATAGCATAAATAAAATTGGTGCGTACAGTCAATGAGAAATAATGACATTGTTCAATATAGGAAGGAATTTGTTGTGCCTTTCGTGAAAGAACTGCATATGGCAAGCCAGAACTGCTTCATGGCCAAAGCCTTTTACATTCTATTTTAGGATACTCAATATTACATGACAAAACTAGTTAACGTAACGATGTACTACCTATCTATGTGTAACGTGTGTTAAAAACAAAACACTAAAGATGCTCGCAACATTTGAGAAAAAAAGTGAGTCTATGTGAACCATTACCTCTGACTTATGGCAGAAGCAATGATTTTTTATTCTCCATCAAAGTCAACGAAATAACGAATTTAAGCACCTTACACCCTCCGGTATTAATGAGGTATATACAAATAGATTCAACAAAGAGAGAAAAAAGGAACTGAAAGGAAACGAACTTCTGAAAATATGTCTGATGGGTTTGTTAAAGGAAGAAAATTAAAGCCAACATATGAAAAGGTTACAAATGCAGTACGAAAAGGTGGGAGTGAAAAGGAAGGTAGAGAGGTAAAAGAGAAATGTGGCAAAGAGAAGGAAGGGGAACAGAGGAAGGACAGAGGAACACACAAAGATAGAGAGGGAGGGAGAATGGGAGGGAAAAGAGGGACCGAGAGAAGGAGAGGACAGCGAGAGACATTTCGGGGCCGTCGGGCGCGCTTGTCTGCGTGTGCGCCTCGCGACAGCCCAGCGCAATTAACAACGGTCTACAGCAAGCGACTGGCGCTTACAAGAGAGCTCTGTACTTTGTTGTGATTAATCGCAATAAAGGACGTAACGAGCCAAATTAGTAAACGAATGTGCACACCATTTACGTCCTTGAAGTCTCGCAGCTAATTAAATTGTAGCACAATGCTGGGTCGCAAGAACACTGAATTTATGAGCTAACAACTGTGTTGCTGGGCGAAAACAACTGCTTCTCTATGTCTCCAGTAAGCCAGATTAGGAGCATTATGAACTTTACGGTTGAGGACGAGCACACTTTTTAATATCGTGATATAATGCGAGTTTTAAATCACTCTCAATTGTAGTATTTCCACCAGTATCCCATTAAATAATGTTCTTTAGCGTTTGCTTTGTCCACAGTTCACGTAAGATATACTACCATACAATTATTTTATTCTAATTTAGGAAAATTTGTCTTCGATGTTTCAGAGATTAGTCAATTATTTTAAACATCATTTGTCACTTATGCGGGCTTTTTATTTTGCTAAGGTCTCTGATTTGCTTTTGTCACCATGACGCAGCGAGAGAAAATTACAATAGATTTTCATGACGAAATACTTGAAAACAATTCCTTTAACCAACATGTGCTCTTCATACGATTTCAAATAAATTTGAAATTTAAACCTAAACCAAGCAGAGACATTTTTCAAAGTGAGTTTGAAAATTAATTTAAAAAAAACTTACGTTGCATGTTCTTACGCGGGTACAAGAAGTCAAGATGCATTGCAGTATACGGATTACATTAACTTCAATTATCTAGGCACAATACCTCTTTGATGATAAGCAGTTAGTTGTTGTTATTTTCTTTTTAAATACAAACACATTATAGAAATTTTAAACGACAAGTCCACATCGATGAATTGGAATCATGGTAAGCGTGAAAACAGTTTCCACCACCTGCAATGCTCAGTTGTTTCGAATCTCAACAAATCGCTATTTTTTGGGGGCCAATTGAAGTTGAATGGCGCATTGTGGCAGGAACCGTACCGTCGTTAGTTGCAGGAAGGTAGGCGGACTTCGACTGAGACGTTGACGAAGTGGCCTCTCAGGGTGTCGTGACTGTTGGGAAATCATCGTCAAGTGCGGGTGTCGGTAATGGGAAGAAAACGATAGCTCATTGAAGTCACGCCTCCGCATTCTCTGTCTCTTCTTTTCTAGCCTTCTTTCTATCCCCCCTCTCCAGCCCCAAAATAAAACTGCACGCAATCGAATAACCGAGTTAAGTGGATGATTAGGAACAACGAACACACAATGAATGTATGACATATCTTCATTGTATTCTGTGGAGACCTGACTTCCAAAGAAAATAATAAAGAATCCGTTGTAATGTATACTCCAGAAAGTATTGATTATACAAGGAAGAATCAAGAAAACAAAATTGCTTCTCTCAGAAAATATGGAAATTTTTCGAAAATTCAGAGTTGTACAAAGTAAAACAAGTAACTTACGTTTTGAAGGGCTAATATAAAATTTCACAAACACCAGAAAAAATACGTTACGCTACATGATTCTATTGAAAATTCCCACTTTTTATTTATTTACAGTCACTAACATTGGCATGCGCAGAGACGGAAATAGGAAGCATTGGCTCCTATTACGATTTTGAAAGGGTACCTTTAGTCATACGTAATAAAATAACATTATTCTCTTGTTCGTCTTCTTATTGGACAATAGGCCTGTTCCATTTCTTGTATTTAAAAACTTTCGTACCATCGTCGCCTCGGGCTTTCCGGGATATCTTCTCCCACAGGTCTAGTATCTCCCGAGATCCTTACAATTCTATCTTCATTCATTGTATCAATGTGTTCATTCAGTTATGTCCTACGTGATAATATTATTTCGGAAATGGGACTAATTCCACATGTTGTTCTAATGTTATCATTTCTATCTCTATCCAAATACGTTTTGTTTAATATTTTCCTCAACACCCGCATTTCTATCTCTTCCAGCTGACGTTGCTTTTTGTTTCACCTCGTATCTCTACTGCATATGTTAAAATTGGTCTAACTACTGATTTATACATTCTTACTATTGAGTCGTATCTTAAATATTTGTTGTACCCCTCTGAGTAATTTAAGCAACCGGAAATTCTGTTTCCTTTCATGACTTATTCTTTTACATCTTTATTGATCTGTCCTGAGCTTGTGATCACTAACCACAAGTAATTTGCTTTTAACATTTGTTCTAGTGGTTGATTACGCTGCGACCACAATGTGGAAGGCGAAATTTGAAAAACAGAAGGAAATCAAATTTTGGCAGCAAGACAAAAGTAGAGATGGGAGAAGAAATTCGATGGTTTGTTGTCGATCAAGAGATTGAATGGACGAACTGAATAACAAAAGACATTGACTATGAAAAATGTTAGCATTGAAACTCAGAATCAAATCTTTCCCTACAAATTGCGCCGTCTGAGAATTATATTTTATACTTGTTTTTAAGGGTGAAAACTAAGGGTGCTCTTTACGAACAATTTTCTGTTTAGGCTTTCAGATGTGAGACATATTTTCATCATACCAATTCTTGGGTCAGCAACGACTACTGTACGTGAGCGGGGTAAGTGAGAGTACGGTAGTATTATGATAACGAACGACGGAAGTGAACGCAAGTCACCCAGCATGACCAATGTTGGAGGTAATAGCGCCAGGTTCCAGCGAGGTCTGGGTGAAGTGGGGACAGCGGGTGACAGGGCCGTGAAGGGGCCCCTTCGAGAGGGGCTGCGAAGAGCAGACGCCCCGTTAAAAGCTTATGTGTCTCTGGGCGCGCGCGGGAGCCACTGCGAACTCGCGAGTCGTTCGTCACCCCGCGAAGTAAAAGCCGGAGCGCAGCCATCTCGCTTGATGGCGGTTGCCTGACGAGCACTGGGAGGCAGCGGGAACAGGGAAGATTACGGTGAGTTTGAATTGCAATGTCCATTCAATGTGCTCGTCAAACAATCGGAACATGTAATATTTTTGTGCCATCTAAGGCTAGTAGCACATAAGAACAACACAATACCAAACCATATACAAAATTAAAGGCTGATTTTGTGCTAATAAATTGGACGTGTTCTCGAATTTTAGCCTTTTTTGGATATCCGAAAATCGTGGGAGCTACTTAGTCTAAAGCTATCAGCACCCGCCTAGAAAATACAACTTCGAATTATTGAAAGCCAAAGAAAAAGCAACCAAAATCAGAGGCTAACCAAAAGTTCATGGAAAAAATGTTTCCAGTCCATATTTTACAAAATTCAGCGTGTACAAAATAAATTTAGTAACACACATCCTTGTGCGCTAATGTACCCCATAACTTAAAAAGCCAAAAAATTACGTTCTACCCAAAATTTAAGGCTAAATTTAGGTTCTAGGAAAACAAATATTCCGACAATTCATTTCTAAAATTCAAGTTTGTACATTAAAATCAATAACATACATGCGGTGGAGTAGGGCCGAGTTATGTGGGTTTGGTATTTTGTCAGCAATTCTATTAAGTCAAATCTGTATTTCATATGCCAAGTCAGTTAAGTTCTATATTACTCACGTAAGAAAACGTATAGTTTTCAAATATTACTAACCGCAACGATAATGCTTACGTAGGTCAATAAAATGAGAGCAGATTATACTTCTCCCCATACGACACATACAATGTTTACTCTAATCATAGGCTTGCGCAGCTCCAAACAAATATGGGAGGGAAAACATTATTTGGCCTCTTTTTCGTTTCCAACTCTACATTTGAATAAAACATACTACAAGAAGAATGAGCTTTTAACTATCATAATGCAATTAATAAATCTATTGATTTCATGTAAAACCATTTTCACTGTTGCCAAATACGAGTACGAATAGCTTGGAGAGCAACTTCTCCAAATATCGAATTACAATTTTTCAATTGTCGATTTAAAAAATGGCAAAATCAAGGATTGAACATATTTAAGATAATAGAACGTTATTAATTTAAAAGTGAAACCAATGGAAAAGACAATTCTTTCTTGAATCATCGACATCCATTGAATGAGGTCAGTCATTGAATGAGGAAACTACTGAACAATTACATAAGAACAGATTACATCAGAAAATAACTAGTAATAAGATACAGGACATTAATGACGTAGAATTCTCATAGAAAAAGATAAAAAACTAATATTTTGGCGGCAGCAGAAGAAGCCGCGGGGGAGGCAAAGGTTAATATGAAAAAAACAACAACAAAAGGACACCGTGTATCACTAAAGAAGTAACGGAAGCAGCATACCAGAAAAGAGTTACCTATATCAAGTACAAGCAACATGGGTCTACACCATTACATCACGAATACAAAATCATTAGGAACAAAACAAATTTGAAAGATTGAGAAATAAAGAGAAGATATTGGGCCTCTTTCTCGACAAGATTAGATCACGACTTTTATGTACTGCAGAAGCAAATCTGGAGGTTCATTAGAAACATGGGAACAGAAACTAATGAATATATAAGAACTAATACAACACCTATCCAAATATGGGTGGAGTATTTTAAAGTTATTCCATAACGAAGCTGGAAATATAATAGACCTTGCAGAAACGGGAAACGGGTATACAGAATGATCCAAATCAGAAGAGCAGATGAAAGAGATAATTAAGAAATTGAAAAATGGTAAATCACCTGGAAAGGATGGTGTATACCATGTGCTCCGAAATCATGGGGGGGGGAATTAACTAAAGAAATAACGAAATTAATGATGATCTTGCACCGTCGTAAGATACCCAAGGATTGGAAGACAAGCATCCTCATACCATTGTTCAAGAGGGGAGACCAACTTAACCCCAATAATTACAGAGGAATAAGTCTCCTATGTTCCACACTCAAATTGGTGACGCGACATTCAGCAAACGAGCTGTATAACATGATAGAGTGGGAAGATCATCAACAGGAGAGGGAGATCCTGTAACGACGCAATATACTCGTACATAATTCGACAGCTGATAGAAAAGTCACTAGAATTCAATGATCTGATACTCTTATGCTTTATCGATCTAAGTAAAGCATTTGAAAATATACGTCTAACAGATGTCATGAGACTATTGCGGGAAGGAAATGTACCTCACAACCTCATTGTATATCAAGGATAATGAAACATTATCCTCTAATATCACCATATCGAAAGGGATCAGACAAGGTGACTCATTGAGTCCTTTACTATTTAATCTAGTAATGAATAAGATAATCAATAAGCTTAAAACAAAAAAGGATACAGAATAAGGAAGTATAACATAAACATAATTTGTTTTGCATATGAAACAGTATTGATAGCTGAAAATGAAGATTGCCCACAAAGGCTTCTTCATGAATTTAATAAAATCTGCAGAAACTGTAATTTGACGATCTCAATACAAACAACTAAAAGTATGACAATAGCGAAAGATCCTATTCGGTGTAAGTTCGTCTTAATGATCAATCAAAACAGCAAGTGTTAGAAACAAAACACTTGGGATAGTGAACACAAGCTCAGGACAGATGAATAAAAATGTAAAAGAACAAGTCAAGAAAGGGAACAGAATTTCCGGTTGCTCAAATTACTCAGTGTGGTACAACAAATATTTGAGACAAGACTCAAAAGTAAGAATATATAAATCAGTAGTTAGACCAATTTTAACATATGCAACAGAGACACGAGGTGAAACAAAAAGCATGCGTCGATGTATCAAATGTGCTTCCAACTGACCGTCAGGCCGACTGCGAAGTCCGTGAGTCCACTAGTCGCCTGCATTTGACTTTCCCATCACTCGTGGTCCTCCGCTTCCGTTTGTCACCCACGACTTCGCGGGGCCTCAGCTACTACTACTACTTCCGCCTACGATTACTACTTCTACTACTTCTTACTAGTGCCGCCATTCCGCAGTCTTTGGCACTCGGTCTCCTTATCGCTGTCATCCAGCCCACCCACTGCCTCCACCCCACCTCCCCGCCACCAAACGCGCTCCTCCTCGCACTATCCTCTTCACGCCCCTACTTTTGTTCTCCGTACCAGTCATGCTCACTATCCCTATCCTTTGTCTCCACGACTCACCGATTCGACTCGCCCGATCCACCGAGTCGTCCACCCTGCTAATTCTTCTGTCACCGCTCATGGTTCTCCAATATCTCTCTCCTCCCGCCGCCCCCGATGTTATCCGTCCCACACATCCCACCCCTACCGACCCTCGACCTCCGTCCCACCGACCACGACATGCGTCTTCCTAACCCTGTCAGTCCTCTTCACGCCCAGCCGACTCGTCCACCCTGCTGATCTATCTGCCACCGCCGAGCTCCGGGGTGCTCTCCCGTCTGATCCCTTGTACCGCCGATCGAGCTTCCGTGCACGTTTTCCACTACGTTTTGGCGCGCGCCCGCAGGCCCGCCGCCCTCCCTCGCACGCGCAGCCCGCAGGGGAAGACCTTTGGCGGGGAGTAAAAAAGCACGGACGCTGTAAATACTCCGGGCAGCGCCTCTTGGCGGCTTGCCGCTGGCGGCGGGGGGGGGGGCGGGGCGGGGCGGGGCGGAGGACGCGAGACGCGCCGGGATCAGAGGAGAGGGTGAGGCCCCACGCGACACCCGCGGCGGCAAGGCCGTCGCTCACGCCAACACCCGAATTGAGATGGTCAGGACGGGAAAGACGGCAGCTTGCGTACGAGGTTATCGATCTGCAGACGGGGCGCTCATGGCAGCAAGAAGGCGCCGCTGCCTTCGCCTCCGTAGCACAAGACGAGGCGCGTCGAGCACTTGGATTGGGCAAACTGTTGGGAAGGCAGATAACCAGAAATGTGATGCGAAAAGTACAAATAAAATGAATGAACGGTGAAAATAAACGATTTGATGTTCCTACTTCTAGGCTGGTAGGCTGGTACACTCGTAGAAACGAAACCGAAATGTGCCAGGATACATTGTTTATGTTCTTTGACTGTTTTTCTAGCTCAGGGTATAAATGGCATTTAGTTTTATAGATTCTGTAGCAGATTTTTGCAATGTTTTCAAGCATCGACCATTCTATAAACTGTCACGAAATTTGTCAGAAAGGGAACTGTAGTAGACAAAGGGAAGATATGTAAATAAGGAGAAGAGTTAGTAGACTACCATTACTAAAGATATCAGGCAAGTAGATTAAATAAAGCCTGTTTTTACTCGATTAAAATTGTTGTTCGCAAAGAAATGATCTCATTAGAAAACAGAATATCGTCTTAATTATGAATATTATATGCGTGATGAATCAGTACCTTCAAGTAAATTTCAGTACAAAAGTCAGTAGGCGATTCTACAAACTTCTTCATACTTCATTCTTAGCAACACATTAGAGACTCTCTAGTTCAATGAAAATCTGAGAATAGATTTATATCATACATATGGAGGAGCGTTATACACTATCTTACAATAGTCGTGTATAGAAAGTTCGTGGTGCGAGAGGAAAAGCGAGCCATACAACGCTGGCGGGCCGAGTTGAGATGCCGCGCAGCTGCAGGCCGGAGTTGGCAGCGGCTGCTGACATTAATTTATCTTGCAAGATGTTGAGTGGGCGGAGATAGCATCTAGATGAAGATGTGTCATTTTCAAATAACAAGAAAGGATTTGAGAGCTTCTTTACAATATCGAGTCAATTACACGAGGTCATTTTTAGCAACAGTTTCTGCTCTAACAAGCAAAAAAGAAAAAAATTCGTAAAAAATAAAAATGATAGACTAAAACTCATGGAATTTCTTACAAATGTACTTTTTATATGCGAACCCGCTCTTTCCTTTTGAATTTTTAATCATAATATTAATAACAATAAGTTTAATAATAATAATTCAATAATGATAATAATAGCCATACTAATAATAACAATAATAATGACAGTTACAACGAATTTGTCACGTAATACAGAACAAGTGGTATAAGACAAGTCAAAAGTGGTGATTAATATGCTTTGTGACACTTCAATTCTTTGAACCCAACAGTATAGCGAGTATCTCCCGAATTATTAGTGATAACATATTCGAATAATAATTGCATCTTTACGTTGATAATTCGTTAGTTCCAAATCATATGCGCCTCTGTACCCGGCGCAACAGCCTGCGAACGGACCAGCGCTTACCAGCAGCGTCCCGGCCGCGTGGCGATGGGTTACAAGGTACGTGTGGTTAGCACGAAGACATCCCTGCACCGTATTCTGGTCTTCTCAGCCAGAGAAGTGAGTTTTCTCGTCGCAAAGAAAACGCACACTCTAATCTTGCCCGATCGGGAATCGAACCCGGGGTTGCATCATGGAAAGCGAACACGCTGATCAATTAGCTAAACCGCGAGGACCTATGAAACAACTAGACTTTGGAAATTTAACACACTATACATTTAACCCAAGGCAATACGCTCAGATGAATTGTTCAAAACAAAGCAAATATCGCACAAATGTTTATGGAGAAAAATCTTACTTCTAATGCAATTTTTACACAATATTGTGATTTCTTTTCTTCATCTACATTATTGGAGAATTACTTTCAAGTTTTTAAGGACCTTTGATCGAGAAGAGCATTAATTAAAATTGCATATTAGGGAGAGACGATTAAATGGCATTAAAATTAATTCAAGACGTCAAAAGTTCTTTAAAACATTTCTTTAAATAAAAAAAGAATGGAACAGCACACGGACGAGGTATAGCGCAACATTGTAATTACTGATTTTTTCCCTCGGAGCATAAGGATGTTCTTTCAAGTTTTAAGCCATTTATCGTCACTTTCAAAAATAATTGCAAGGAGGAAATATTTCTTTCCGGTCTTTTTACTGAACTTAAAAGTCCTCCGGAGTTCATATCACTTCAAACAAACCGGGGGAAAATCCTTTCAAAAATGGAAATTCGTGTCTCAATAGTTGCGGGAGGTGAATAGCACTTCTCAGACTTCGAAATAACAAAGAAGATTCGAATATTTAACCAGAGGTGTAGAAAAACGAGAACAACATTACACACATCTAATGTTACAGAATTTATAGCAGATACGATGTCTAGCATATTTCGATATCACAAGCTGGTGTGCTGAAAATTCTCCTGAAGTAATCCTAGTGCAGATCCTTAGCACCCTTATCTGAGAACAAGAGTACGTAAACACAATTTTATTTGAGTGAAATCTAGATCAAAATTATTTGGTACTACACAATTTAAAAATGGTGAAGTAGAACACATCCAAATTCCAAACCGGCATTTCGTAAAATAAAAGAAAAGTCAGTATTACACAGTTATAATCATTCAATTTAAATGTTTATACAGCAAAGTTGTGGGAAAATGTGACGATATAAATTTAAAATGAAATATAATTATGATTTTACAAGTAATTTAACATACAATAACAAGACAACGTGTACATAGAAGGAAGTATTATTGCGCCTCAAAGCATTACCGACCGTTATGTACGTAATATTCAATGCACTGAACGCTGTTGTAGCAGGATTCATTTGAAAACATACTATCGATGACAGGTTCCAGGAAACGTACGTTTGACCTCGTTCCGAGTGGAAATGGTTGAAACTAATCAGATTTGAAAATTTAAATCAATTCTAGCAAATCAATTGCTCGACTACAAACAAATGATACACGCAAAGGGCATCGGGGAAACTGACATTAACGTGATTGGTGCTCTAATAAGCAGTGCAGAGAAGTTATTTCAGTCGCAGTAAGTTTTTTGTAAAGCATCAAAACATTTAAATATTAAATATTTATAAAATAAAAAAACATTTTATTTCTTCTATAAATACTTTTTTAATAGCAGGTGAGTGATATCATTATTTCCTTCTCTCCTCTTCCTTGTCCTATCCTCGCCCCTTACTTGTACATCTACATACCTTTACAGGCACTACACTACTTCACATGCCCGGACACCAGTCGGGAGCTTAGGGCTTGTCCACGGCCAACTCTAGTAGAGGAGACTTTTTCTTCTTCGGCTCTACGACCTTCAAATGAACGTCTTTGCCTATCCAATTACGTTTTTCCATTTTTCCCTATTCTTTGAATGCTTGATTCAATTTTTATCTTCATTTTCCCGATGTCTTTGACAACATGATATTTCCATCTATTTTTAGGCCGTGCTATTCTCCTGCTGTACAACTTTAGTACTGCTAGTACGAAAGTTGTACACCAGAAGAAGAGGACACCGCCCCAGGTGGGACAAGCCACGGCTGTCCGTGTCTTGTCCCAGCTGGAGGTATGTCCCGTTGTTGGGATATACCTGGTTGGGGAAAACCCAGCAAGTCGATACGTAGGTCTCGCCATCCAAAGGGGGAAGATCACTGCCACCTCCAGCAATAAAACATTCACTATACTTACGAGACTAATGAACAAAGCGGCACACGCTCTTGGATGAAAGGCCCTCTAGAAAACCATGGTTTTTGTGCTCTTTTCCGGGTATCAAGGGGTGAAATTGGCGATTAGTGCTTTGTCGGGGTACCGAAAGTAAATATAGCTTTGCTTCCATCCCTTGCCCAAATGGGAATTACATATTGCTTTCTTTGACTCAATAAATCATTTCCATTATTATAAATACTTGATAAGATATGCATAATAATAGAAAACCGCTGAATTATCTTTATTTTAAGCCTAAAACGACATAAAGTTTCGTGACCCGACATCAATACTCAACATCTAGCTGCTTCTCCCCGCCAGCGCTATTCAAACATGTGGCGCAACCGGGATACAAGAATCTCGGAAGAGAAGCGCAGGCGGGCGGGGAGCAGACAGCAAGACAAAGTGGAGCGGAAACCAG
>BOPP01000008.1:16825215-16857205 GCA_017312745.1 Gryllus bimaculatus
ATAGCAGCCACGGGGTTGGGGGTGGCAGATAGTTTTAGAGCCAGGTAGACGCAGGTGTGTACTGTAGCAAGTGTCTGGGTAGACCTGCCTTACTGCGTTGGGTCACCACGCTCCGTGACGTTCATTTTGGGGAATCGCCGCGTCCTCGCGAAAACGCGACACAACGCGTTCGACAGCGACCTGTCTATTTCATAACGTACATTTTTTTATCCTGATATTTTTTCAATGTATTGACCGATTGATATCGAAACTTTTTTTCAATGTACTGGAATATTTGGAAAAAAAATAATATGTTATGAATTATGAAGATCAATTTCATTTCAAGAAATTCCACTTCAAGTTAAAATAACAATTATTAATATTTTTTAATATTAAGTAAATGTCTCTTGGTTTACGGTTTTAACTGTGGAGACTTGGGAGTCGTGATTGCCTACATAGAGTATTTCGATGTTGTTGTTTTTTAATTTTTTAAAATAAATTTTCTCAATATTTCGAACCGGCATATCAAAATACTGGTATTTTAGACAATACGCTCACAGTACATAATTGACTTTGCATACGATGCAATAATATATCTGTTTTTGGGAGCGAATTTCATTTTCCTTACCTAGAATGACACGAATGCACATTTAGGTCCGGCTGTAACATCACGCCAAACCTACACAATATTTATTCTGTTCTTTCCATTCCTCTGTCATGCTACCTGACTTCATTTCACAAATAGCCTTATCGAAGCGACGAACTACCGGCGATAATTATGATTCCTTGCATCAGCATTCTGGTGAAGTTCGACTTCAGTCAACAAAATCACATCTCAGGAGGGTAAGTCGTGTCGCTTTTGATCTCAAAATAAAAATTGCTTTCATTTATTACCATGAACGATTATGCCACCACGAACTTTATAATGACCTTGTGGTCTCGCAGCTGGTGGATACATTCCGAATCTCAGACGCTTCTCTGAGATTTTCTCGATCATTGGGGGATGCAGCAAAGAGGACGAGGGATCGATCCATTGCTCCGCCCTAAGATTCGGAATGGGGACTGGTTGGGAAAAGAAGGATTATTCGCCGTTCTAGCTATTTAGAGATCTAGAAAACTCACAACTACTTAAGATATCGCAGCCGGTAAAAGAGAAAACTAATGGTTCTACAACAGCACATACTTTCTCTTATTATTTGTAACGGTTGTAATGGATATATTGGATCTTGTTTCCTCGTAATTCTGTAGCCATTTCTTGAAAAATAGAGCACAAGATGAGCGGGATTTTCGAATTGAAAATTTTTGGAAGTTCGAAGGTTTTAATAAAATAGGACTTTTATCATAATTATAAGCACGTCGCCATCTATTTGAACAAACAAACCTACTAAAAAAGTGTTATTTTTTTAAATTTCAAGTCAGAAGTTTGAATATGTCGTATGCTAAACATCTAAAGAAATTAAAACGGGCAGTCAGATGGACAAACGAACAGCCAGGCGGATAAACGGAGAGAGGCCGACAGAGAGACCCATTTGGACAGACACGATATTACAACATTTTCTTTATATAGTATGTATAAAAGAATGCAAAAATGACCCGATGTGTAAACATGTAACACATTCAAGTAATCAGCCGCTTGAATAATTAAACTCTTCGCCGCCGCCACAAAACAAATCAGCACCGCGCCACATGTTCTGTCGTTCTTTGGGGTGATTTCGCCGCCGAGCTACTTCTCCCGCTCCCCCGGAGGTCTCCCCCTCGCCCCCACCGGTTGTCACCGCTGCGGTTGCGGGCGAGCAGAGCGGCGCCGCCAAAGGACGTTTCTTCGTTTTCTGCTTCCGCGGGAGACACACGACACCCCGTCACCCCACCCTGTCACTCACGGGGCGCGGCCTCTCCGTCTCAATTCAAGGTTTGTGTCGCTGCGCACACAGATCTCAAATGGACCGGAGCGCGAGCATCAATAACAACCACTGAAAATGGTATGACAAAATAAAGGAATAGAAGAAATAATATTACTTAAAAATTACAACAAAAAATGTGTTTCATACTGAAATTATTAGTAAATGAAATATAAAGTTGTTAGTTACCACTGATCGGTTCGATTTGCAATGAATATTAATGACACTCTAGGACAATAATATATTATTACCGACTTTGTAAAAAGAATCTGAAACCATTGAGACGCGTCGATAAAAATAATATTGTCTCATCCACAGAATGAACAATGAATATAGACAAAAAGAATCCTTAATCTTATGACTTCACTACAATTCAAGAATAATTTGGTAACTGAAATTGAACTCTTAGAAGCTCGATATCACCGAGGCAAATTATATAGGACAGATTCCCTTTTGAAAAAGTAGTAAATAGTACCGATTTCTAGAGAAATTCACTCCTAGATCCAGCACACGACGTATAAAATATCAGCGAGAGGATGACGGGATTTTGGGAGAAGAAGCAAAAGAATATAGGAAGTTCATCAGCCACGAACGGTCAATTACGCTCTTTGTGTAGACGGAACGAATAATTAAATAAAACAATCATATACACCCAGCCCCAATTATATAACAGCTCAGGCATGTGAAGTAGAATCTCAGCTCAAAAGTTCTAATTCGTCAGTTGGGAAGTAAATTATTTTTTATCACGAGTTTTAACGACCATGCGAAATATAAATGGAACAGAGATGTGAATTAACTGTTCACATTACCCTCAGATTAGGTAGGTGAAAAAAAATGAAGTATGTAAGAACAAAATAGGAAAACCTATTGCTTCAACGTAATTCTTGAAAATAAAGAGGTAATAAATGCTTTACGTGACAGCTCTACATAAAATTGTGCAATTTCGAACTTTTGTGGCTTTTAGAGTTTGATAGACCCGCACATCAACGGTACCTTCGTGATAGAAATTCTTCAAAAACCATTTGAAATCTATTTTAAAGTGTACCATTCTTTCTGTGCAGAGAAAACATTTATTCAAGTAGTATTGAGGTATATCCCCGTGGAAAATGAAATTTAAAATGGATCACGTTGGAGAACATACTAAGTATGAAACCAAATTATTTTAATTTGTTTTTTCTATTATTTATGTGAATAAATGTTTTTTTTTGACTATTGAAAAGCTTCCGCATTGTAAAATAAATTGTGAATGTTGTTTTGACATCGTTTCGCCCCACAGTACGCCAGGAATTAATAGTATTTATTATCTCTCGAATGCCGCAGCGACCAGAGGGGTATAAATGTTTCTCCCTACTTGCTTTTTATATATGAGCGCGAATTCACTCTGCGCTCCCAGGAACTTTTATGATGTATGAAAACGACTGATTGATTTTCTAAAACCACAAAAGGTCACGTGATTATTACACTATTTTACGATTATGTACCCATGGTAAGGTTTAGCTACTGCCGACAACAACTTTTTGCAACTGGTTTATTATAACTAGTGAGAGTAACGGGTAATACATTCATTAGAATTCATGAATGTGACTTTAGAAATTCCAGCAACTTTGAGTTCAACAGTGCCCTTGCCTTTCAGATTGACGAAACAATTGCCAAAATGTATTAAAAGCATTTACTTCCCAGGGATACCTCTTGTACACATATTTGCGTTTTTTGAAACTAGACCCGATAAAAATGGTGTTTAGAAAATATAAAATTAGCATTTTTATAAAATTTAATTTTCCTGATTTTGGAAGTATCTTACAAAGAAATAATTTGGATACTCGTATCCATCGTCTCTTAGTTTAGACCACAATTCCAATCGGTTCAAAATGTTGCGACCTTAATTTTGAGCATGCTAGTATTATCACATTTATTATCACCAAAAATTGTGTTTCTAAAAGATGTATCATTTATAAACAAAAATACACCAACCATAGAATGATATTTCTTAATAATCCGTAAAAGGTAGAATCTCACTCTACACACCAAAAAATTAGGGGTGTAAATATACTTCTGCTTAAAAACTAGAAACAAGAGAACAATGTTTTGGGAAGTGATTTCCTGTTGAAATTGTTTATTTCTGCCTGACAACTTCTCCCTTTTTTGCTAGAGCACGGTGAAGGGTAAGTAAGACAGTAACAGAAATAGTTTTCTCTTTCTCTAGAGGGGAAGCAAAATGAATTCTTTAAATATGCCTTCTCATTTCAAAAACATAAGGCACTTCATTTAATCATGACAACAACTGTTTTAATTTTTTCTGACATGATAAATTGAGAAAGGGAAAAAACATGATATTTATATTTATACATTAGCTAAAAGTTCTTCGTATTCTATTTCACCAAATTCGTCTTATTCTCTGTATAATTTTGTAGCGCACACATATTTCTGACGATTCAGAAAAGCGATCATATTAGAGAGCGCGTTACTGACGAATACAGTGTCCCATTACAGAAACATTAGTGAGAAATCGGTAAGATATCCCAAGATTTTACCTTGAGTTTTAAGATGCGTATATATTCACCCTTACCTTCACGAACCTCAACATATCTTTACACTCGTTATATACTTTTAGACGTCAAGAAAGTGTGGTAAATTCTACTCCTACCATAATCTCCGCGATTTCTATTTGAGCCACGAATAAATCTCAAATGTCGAGCTCAACGTCACGGTGGAATCACCGCCACACGCCCAGTTGCAGGGAGGCCTCCAGCGGCGTCCGGCCGCGTTCAGATACCGTCGATTTATGAATGCGTCCGGTGCGACGCCGCAATACACCACCGCTCTCGTACGCCCCGCGAAATATCACGCCACGCGCTCCGCGCCATGGAGGTGTATCTTCCCGGCGACCGCAGCCATTAGCCATAACTCAGGATTATCTTGAACGCGGAAAGAGAGTTCCGTTTAATTTTGTTTGTGAGCGCGCGGCGCGGAGCCGATATGGGTGGCACCACCGCGTGTAGCACCCTCGGATTGAGGCGCTCGCTCTGGCTTGCCGGCGGGCCCTCTCATTGCACACACCGCTGCAAGTCGATGATAACGGCCACGTGCAGTGCAAACAGGATGACGGATGAGAGCAATATTATCTAACACTTGGATGCCAGCATTTCCCTAATTGGAATGCTAGTGGATGTAATGAGTACGTACCAAGGATTCATAGGTCGCTGCTTCTGCCTTGCTACTTTCATTGTCTACCTGTGCAAAATTATGCATCATTCTTGAGCACACCCGTTACTGTAATATTTCATTATAGATTTCACAAAAATCTATATAACTAATTTTCAATGAGCGCAAAAATTGAAAGAAGACAATGCAGCCTCCAGATATGTGAGAGGTATTTCTGGTTTCGTTAAATACCCCAGGCCTTGGAGAAAATATAAAAAATCTATGTATTATTAATTTACACAGCGCACAGAAAGTATATGAAAACTGTTCTTCTTTCGTCCATACGAGTAATATCTAGTGAGAGCAATTTCGAATGATAGCAGGAACTCGAGGAAATCCAACTCAATGAAGCATTTTCGATTTTGGCTGAGAATACAAACATTTGATTGAGTTACCCTGCCTATTCTCATATTACGCGTACCACTTTAATCAAATACTCTAAGATTATATAAGACAACCAGTCTGACATAGTTGTTAGATCGGTTACTGCTGCTACAATGGCAGGTTATCACGATTTAAGTAGTAGCTTGCGAACCATTCAACGAGACATTATCGATATGGTGTTTCGGTGCCGAAGGTTCACTCGTGTACCTTGACTGCACTACACAAAGCTTTACGCCTCGCCTGGGCCCGTCAACTCCGACAGTGGACTGTTGATGACTGGAAACACGTTGCTTGGTCTGACGAGTCTCGTTTCACATTGTTTCGAGCGAATGTGTACGAGTATGGCGACAACCTCCTAAGTCCATGAATTCTGCTTGTCAACAGGATACTGTTCAAGATGGCGGAGGCTCTGTGATGGTATGGGGCGTGTGCAGTTGCAGTGATACGAATGGGACCCCTCATACGTCTACTACGACTCTGTCAGGTGACACGTACGTAAGCATTCTGTCTGATCATCAGCACCCATTTATATCCATTGTGCATCCTAATGGACTTGGGCAATTCCAGCAGGACAATGTAACACTCCACACGTCCAGAATTGCTACAGAGTGGCTCCTGGAACACTGTTCTGAATTTAAATACTTCCACTGGCCACCAAACTCCCCAGACGAACTTTATTGCGCATATCTGGAATGCCCTGCAATGTGCTGTTCAGAAGAGATCTCCACTTCCTCGTACTCTTACGGGTTTATGAACAGCTCTACAGGATCCAAGGTGTCAATTACCTCCAGCACTACTTCAGACGACATTAGTCAAGTCCATGCCACGATGTGATGCGACACTTCTGCGTGCTCGCGGGGCCTACGCGGTATTAGGCGGGTGCACCAGTTTTTCAGTGTATTATGGTACTACAATATTTTTTTCATGCTTTTCAGTGTATTATGGTACTACAATATATTCAAAAACATTCGTATATAGGTGGCGTTACTTTTATTCCTTCTACCTACTAAGATCGTAGCCCTAAAACAGGCAAATACTTGTTTTTGGAAATTTCTTAGCCCTAAATTTTCTTAAATATTATGACTGGATCCGAAAATAAATTATCAACTCACCACCAGGAGACCGAGACGCATTGAATGACATTTCATATGTCTTGATTGATCGGAAAATAATGTAACCGTGAGTGCTGGGCGCACGGACGGCCACTCGCAGTGACTCAAAAACTAGGGATTTATTTATTTTATATTCACATGCTAGTAAATAAGGAATCAAAATCTGAATATGGAAATGAATAACAGTATAGATTATGTATAATTAATAATTATTAATTAATACATTATTATAAGTATTTATGTACAAACTATTATTTTATTGTATTTTTATAAACATGTGTTGCGTGCTGCTCAAAAAGGAATCCGAACTTCAAGGAGCATTTTCAGTCATTAACGATTCTCTCGCGGCGAGCTGTCTATTAGATTGGTAGCGTTGCAAAAACTGAACCAACTTTACGAAAAGGTCTTGCATTGTCCTTCCCTCATGTTATCTCACGCTAACACGCCTCCACAACGTGGAAAGTCGAAAATATTCGCGCATGGAAACATAACTCCCACCAGAGAGTAGCGACGTAATTAAAAAGTTTCCATGAATGCACGCCCTCGCAGCTTGCAGGCAGCGACAAAACACGAGAAAGTAATCGCGGTAAACAGATTAGGGTGCAACTCGGGGGCGGGGGGGGGCATAAGGAGGGAGGGCGACGTGTCCGTGAATGCCTAGACCTGCGTAAGCTCGAAGCTCGGTTCGGGGAGGGGAAGGGAAAACGGAATTGGAGGTGGAGGCCAACTGGCAGGGGTAGTAGAGATGAAAGCAGTTGCTTAACAATCTAACGCAGATGACGTGATGTAGCGGCATTCGGTTGGCACTTGGGTGGCACCCGAAAGGAAATGAACGCAACTTGGTGTAGAGGCTTCGCAGAGTGCCGGCGAAACGATGTGACCAGTGGCAGACTTCGCAGGCTCGAGAGCTTAGAATGCGACGAGGGACGTTAGAAGCTTACGATGAGATAAGGCGTACGATATAGCTCTCACAACCTGAGCGGCAAGATGAGAGTTTGCAAGAGGCGGATAAATGTTCTATAAACCTTGTCGGCGGAAGAGAATCAGTGGAACGGAAATTAGAGAGATGAGAAAGGACGGTATAGGACAGATTTGAAGTAAGATCACATCCTAGATGATAGAGAACGACAGAGCCGTAAACACAGTTGACGTTGACGTTTTCTTGAGACAGAAGGAAGTGTGGAATTGCAAAAGGAAATTAATAAATTGAAACAATCATAACCTCCCGTGAACCTCAGTGAAACTAGAAATGAAAAGTGTCTTTTCAAAAAAGGTAACAGGGAATGCAAGAGAAAAGTTCACAGAGTAAATTTTGTGGAAAAGTGAATACGAATATAAAATTAATTATGCGAAGGACCGAAAGGAAATAAAGGAGAGAGTAAGAGAGGGAGAAAGAAGGAATAATAATAATAATAATAATAATAATAATAATAAGAAGAAGAAGAAGAAGAAGAAGAAGAAGAAGAAGAAGAAGAAGAAAGGAAACGTCATAGTTCCTGAGGTGGTATGGTGCAACCGAAGAAGTACATCACTTGTTTCGCTCACAATGTACAATTCATTGCAATTTAAATACAGTCGTTGTGAACATGCTTCATGAGGGATACTTGGGGAAAGGAAGCCACGAGGAGCAAGTAAACGCAAAACGAAAAGAGATAAATATCATTTCTTCACGAATAGCATAAGCTATTGACATTAGAACCCTCTGACCAATAGAGCCTGCCCAGTGACAATCAGCGTGGCAAGACACATAGCCCTATCATGTCTAACACAAATGAAGACGAAGAGGCGCTGAGACGGAACGACGAGAGGGAGCCGGGCACGCAGCACCAAGAAGCGAGGAGCAGACTCGACGCGCTTGCGACGCGACAGTGCGTGGGCTGCTTCGGCGGCGGCGGGGTGAGCCGGAGTGGGGCGCGGCGGGGGGCGGGGACAGGAAGAGCGGCGGCAGAAGGCGGCCTCCGCCGACGGAGGGACCGCCTCCACCGCCACCCGCCTCGCCTCATCAGCAGCCCGCGCGCGTTTTACGGTTATTGCTGTTAACACGCGTAATCGCGGGCGCCGCCCCCCGCCCCCGCCTCGTCCCCCCGAGGGCGCGGCCCCTTCGCATTCATGCGCGTGTCGCCTGCCGTTGGCAGAGCGCGCGCTGGAATTGATTCGGCGAGTGAGTCCCGCCGCCCCCGGACTCTGCTCCGCAGTTATGCGGCCCCCTCCGTCGCCGCGGCCACTGCAGTCCTCCGACGGTCGCCAAGGGGCAGTCCAGGAGGCCGCCCTACGCGCGATCGCCGCCTGCAAGGTTGCCGCTCCCGCACCGGCCCACGACTCGGGTTCCTCTAGCATCTAGCTTACGTACGCAATTCGATTTCTCCACGCAACACGACAGCTCCATTCTCCAACTAATTCAACAGATATATTCCATGAAAACGTCTTTGTGATGTGAATGAACCTTAATGAAAAAAACAGGTTAAACTCTTACAATATTGTTTTCCCACCTCCTCCTCTTTTTCTCTGTGGCGCATTCATCACACTAGTTGTTCTCAGTTTTGACTCTACATATTGCCATTTTCCTCTAATGTTCGATCGTTTTAATACTGCATGAATCACAAAATGTCAACTTCGATTCGTCTCTCGCTTATCTTACACTCTGTCATGCGTTTAGAGTTTCTCCTCTCATTTTCTTATCTTAGTGTTTTTATTTCCTGTGGCCTATGTACCATTCTTCTTAGTTAGTGCATATACTCAAGCAGTTTATTTTCGTCCCAATATCCAGTTTAGTTCCATAGTAACTTTTCGTAATATCTGCCTTAACGTTAATTATCTTACATACTAAGACCTTCCTCAAAGTACCGGGTCACTTCCTTCAGACTCCAGATTGTCTCATGTTACCCATCGGTCCTTCCTCATCATACATCTCATCTCGTTAGTTATCAACCGTATGTACACTTCTTCCTTGAGTTTCCTTCCTGTTTGCTGCCTAGGCCACGTCAGACGCTGTTCCGCTGGGACTGTTCATGAGGCCTGGCGACGTTTTCGTCCCCTCGCTGAAGCCGCCGCCGTCGCCGCCATCGCCTTGGCTCTCTTCGACACTGACGCCGTCGTCCCGCCGCCGTTCCCTAACGTCACCACGCACCCCGCAACTGCCGCTATGCACCGTTCGTTCAGACACCGCCGCGTTCAAAGATCGCACCGTCGCGTAGTGCTCCTCACCGCCGCCAATGCCGCTGCCACCGCCACCTTCCCAGCCGCCGCGAATCCCATCACCAACGCCACATCACCCCCTCGCCGCCGCCCCCAGCTCAGCCGCCGCTTCCGCCACCTTCCCACCACCACCGGCCCCGCCCCCGCGCGGTCGCCGACCCAAGCCGAAGCGCCGCGGCTGCCTGGCGCGGAGGGGAGACCGCTGCCAAGTCGACGGCCGCCCCCTCCGCCCCCATCGCCTGTCCCGCGCACGCACTCCCTTTTTACGCCATATGGCTTAATCCACTTCTCCACCCCCGCCCCAGTCCCCTGACCCTCGCTATGATTTTCCCTTGTTCCGAACGCTGGCTGCAGTAATTCCACGAGTAATTTAATTCATTGCAGCAAATGGAAATAGTCGTGAGATGGAGGTCCGTATCATTTCTTTGGTAATTTACCTAGAGCGTTTATTGCGGGCAATAAAAATGAGCAACGGGCGTGACAGCAGAGCGATATTATTAGTTCGGAGTGTTCACGTTCCCAGAATGATGACAGGGTTGCATATGGCTCCTACAAGAATTATATTTTTTCACGTTACAAGTCTGGAGACTAATATATAAGAATAATTTTGAATCTAATACTTATAGAGAGAAAAGGCTCCAAAAACAATGTTTCGTTTTTTCGTATTTCAACTGTTTTAAAAAATGAGGCTATGTTTGCCATATTACATAATCTTCCTATCCCAGAAATACGCCACGCAACATTAAGCGTAATGTGCTTATTCTCGAAAATACGTTTTGGAAAAAAACATGCTTTTCCTGTAATTACGAGTACTTTAATATTTCCCATACGCTTACGGAACTAAAATGTATTCATTATAATTAAAATAAATTTAATTTAAAATACATGAATTTTTGCCATTGTTTGGCATTTCAGAAAAAAATATAAATATAAACTGCAAAACATGAATTCATTATTCATTGCATTATATTCATTATTTATTATAATTTGGTAGTAGGTATGCACTTTTCTTCAAAGGACAGGAAAAGCCTTATTTTGATCCATATCTGGGTGGTTACAATTGTACTTCACATTTTAACTACATTTAAACAATTTACATGTACGGTATTGCTGTATTTTGATAATAATTTATCTGAATTAAAAATTAACTAAAGAAGAATATTTGTTGCAATACGCAAATTCAAAGAGTCTCTTAATATTTGATACCCATAAAAAATAACATTTACAATAATTAAACAAAGCGTAGTTTGTTTACTGCTTTATTCAATATTTTCAATATTCCTTTAATATAATATCCTTTATATGCTTTTTATATTTCACGTGGTTAACCTTCATGAATTCGTAAATGTAGGAGAATATCTTTCCTACTACATTTCTGTTTATATCCGACAATTTTACGTACATTATTTTGTGCATTTACTGCTATCAGATTTTTAAAATGTTTTAACGTAGTGTGCTAGGCACAATACCATAATAATCGTTCATAAAAACAGATATCGAAGTTCATTTTTCTACTGCTTTAATGCTTTCCCGAATCGTTTTTGCGCAATAAAAGTTTTAAAACGGTTTGTAGATATAAAGTGGGGTTCAGTTGCTATTGAAACAGAAAATTTTTAGCTTCTCAACTGAGATTGAGGTTAAGGTGCGCGAAGAGGGGGAATCAGGGGAAGAAATTTCCTGGTGAAGGGTGGTTTCAGAAAATATTTAAATGGGGTAATATTTTAAAATAAAAAAACAATTTCTGTTGTTTTGATTTATGTTAATATGGCTTTAAATTTCATTAATCATGTATTATTTTAACTTATGGAAGTAACTGTGTATTTAATTTATTGATTACTTTACATAAAAATATTACAAACGAAACGTCTAGATGATACCTTCAATAATATTTTTTCTAGTAATAGTTTGAATAGTAATATAATATTGTTAATAATATTAAAATAAAGTGACAAATAATGTTTTGAAGCATATTTACATCTTTAATATTTTTTTAAAAAATCCGAGTATTGTCGAGGGTCTCACGCCTTCTCCTTCCGTTGGATCCACACGCACTGGAAGCGAGATGAGAAGGTGGAGGGCGGTGCGGGCGACAAGTGAAGAATGGGCGTTGGGAAATGGGAGGAGGGGGTGAGAGCAGAAGGCGCCAACGCAAGCGGCCAGTCGGAAGACCATTGCGCCAATGCAATGGCCCTTTAATTGCGGCCGTAAATCTAAATATTAATCCGGCGAAGGCGAAGTGAGAGGCGGAGCAGCAGCAACCCAAGCAGCTGTGTCCACAGGAAGCACGGACTTGGTCCACATCCAATGCCAGGGAAGTCGGAAGAGGAAGTCTGTTCAAAGGGGGCGGGTAACTCCCTCTACTTTAGAACAACAAGGGACGTAGCCTCCTAGAAACGCGTGGAACTATTAAGTATAAATTACTAAAAGCAATTAATACAATACAATTGGGTTCTAATACTAAAAACAATTAATAAATCAGCAAAAGTTTCACATTATTTCTGAATGTAAATTTTTGAGATGTAGGATATTTTCAAATTATGCGTCATATTTGCAGTATTATCACCCTTTTAGGGTTATCTTATCTACAAACTGTTACGTTCACCCCTCTTATCTACAAATTCTTCGGACGTCCCTGATCAGCGAACGTTCCACCAGCTGTTCTTTCATACACTTCAACGTCTCCACTGGAAATTTTTTGAAATGAGATCAATACGCCATTCCCGTGACACATTAAGGTTGTCACAAGTAGTGTTTTCTACTCAAGGACATACCAAAAACTTGCCAATCTCTTAAATGATTTTATCAGCCTTCATTTATCTAACAATATCTGATATTCTTTAAATATGAATTAAAAAATCAGTCAAACAGTTCATGAATAATTATTATATTTAATAATATGACCTTAATTTAACGGTCATTGGAATTTGATAAGAACATTCGTCGTTACCAAATAAAGACCCATCATCTCAGTTATGAGTTCGTTATTTAAAAATTAAGTTATAGTAAAATGAAGAAAAAGGTGTTTAGCGAATTTTCGCCGTAGCAACTAATCCGACCAAAACTTCTCAAATTCGAAAGAAATAAACAGAAAAAGAAAAAACATCCGCTGAAACCATGATGTAGCACTTATACGGCCGCGCGCAGTACTCTTCTCGTTAAAACATCCGCCTGCCCATCGTGGCGCGTAGCCGTTGCTCCTTTTAGGAGCAACCAGCTCCTCGTCCGCGGACAAAGCCATTTCACGGTTGCTCGCACCGCCGTCGCCGCCGCCGCCGCTGATGAGGTCACGGGCGGCGCCGCCGCAGTCGTCAGCTGGCCCTAGTTGCCACGCGCCTCCGCGCCACGCCCCCACGCCCACGCCGCCCCGACTTCACGCGCCCGCCGCCGCCCTCACCACCGTCACCGCCCCCGCCCCCGTCCGCGCCGCGCCGCGCCGCCGGGGAAGAGACCGCTGCTATCAATAATAACCCGGGGCGATGATGTCACTGCTCGAGTGCCCGCACCGCCACTGCAACGCTCGCCGTCGCCAAACATAGATCACGTTGCCGGGTATTTTCTCTCTGCGCGAACGTAATTGCTGTGAATTCAGGTCTGCTCTTATTTCCTCTATTGTGTTCTGTTTCCTTCAGCGCAAACTGGTCTGTAGAGCTGGGCGTTGTTAGATATACAATGCAGAAGCAATGCCGCTAAATACTATTTTGCCAGTATTACGTATCGGTATCAACCACCATAATTACAGAGATGCTATTTGAAGAATTCCATGCCATTTTTATTCAAAAAATTAAAAAACAAAAAGCTAATGAATGAGAATATTCAAATACAATTTTATATTTCCAGGCAGCATCGTGAATTGTATTTCACTTATCTTTGCATGTGAAACATAACTCACTCCGTTGGGTTCTAATACGGAAAGGCAAGTCAAATAAAATGGATCTTAT
Organism: Gryllus bimaculatus; assembly: GCA_017312745.1. Classification (NCBI taxonomy): domain Eukaryota; kingdom Metazoa; phylum Arthropoda; class Insecta; order Orthoptera; family Gryllidae; genus Gryllus; species Gryllus bimaculatus. The sequence goes on from BOPP01000008.1 coordinate 16,838,923, forward strand.
TGCATATATTTGCTTCTCATTTTACAATTCACCCCTCATCGTGGTTTGGCAAGAAATGTTGATTAGTACGCCCCGAGAATATTCAGTGCTCTCTTGTGTCTTCTGAGTGATTTATTTCTATATGTTTGCTCAACAAGAAACGGCAAATTAACCCAAAGATACAACTTTCATTCCAAACTAAAATACTCTTTTGAATAACCTGATTGTATGTCGTGTAAGTCCGGCGTTGGATATTGTGATACGATTTTCACTAAGTAAATCTACTGCATTCCAATATTGACCCTCGTATCCATCATGCTCCCCCTGTTTCCACTGATCTTCAAAACATCACGACACCGCCGCGCCGACTCTCCGGGCCGCGGCCCTGGAGGGAGCTGTCCGCCGTGTAAATAACCCTCGGCGTCCATCGCTGCAGGGGATGCTCGTGACATGTGCTCCAGGAAGTCCAGAAGAGTAAAATTCTCTGCAAAGGTCGCGAGGTCGCGCACACAACCCCATCCGGAAAACACGCGGTTCGGCAAACGTTCGTTTAAAATTAAGTGGCTGAGAGGAATAAAAAATGTAAATGTAAAAATACGCGGTAGAATAAGATTCTGCAAAAGAGGACACTAGATGAAACAGATTCGTCGGAGAGCAAATAATTCGAATTTCTGATGAATGATTCAATTGTAAATCTTATTTGACCAGTGGAAAGAATCTAACTAAATTGTTAAAAACGTATTTAATGAAAAGAAAAATATAATTCCAGCAAAAGTGTTAATTTTCAGAAGTTTTTAAGTACTATTAAAGTATTGATCCGTTCGGTATTTGTCAATGAAAAACTTTTTGAAACACAAGATGACATTAGATTTGATGATGAAGGGTAAGCCATCGAAAGTTATTCAACGCTCGAATGAAAATTTGTAATTACTATCAACAACCGCAAACAGTATTTTGTGAAGTGTACAGACGCGTTGAATGAAACCATCCAAAATAACTAACTTTCAAAAACCATTGATCAGCAAGCTGGTCGTTCATTTAGATACCGACACGTTCGTGGAAAAAATCAAAGAGAACTAGGAAAATAGTGTTTTTAAAAGAATGTACTACTGCAAACTGCGCTCATCACGTTTTAATAAAAACTACAGATTTTTTTCTTAACGTGAAAAGTTTTCACAGTTATTAGATAATTTTGTACCAGGATTAATATCTACAGCTAGTGAAAAAATCTACGAAGAAATGTTTCCCCTACCAACTCTGTGGAAAAAAATGAATCCAACACGAGACTATATTTCCTCTACATTTTTATGTTAGGCACCAAGTGACTTTTTCCTCGCCCTAGTCGCTTCCTGTCTTTTGTTGTTTGTTCCGGAGTGACCGATGCCAAGCGCCTGCGCTCACAATAAATCTGCCCTGGACTCCCTTCCAAATAAATTCTTGGGGCTATCGGAAAATACAGCCATGCAATAACTCTCTGCCACTTCACCCCACATTCTCGCCAAAAACACAAGTATACCCAACATTAATCAATGCAGTGAGAATGAATCCTTTCAGCAAACCATGTGACGATATTCGAATCAGTGGTTTATTTCTTCTATAAAAACGAAAACAATAAATCCTGTCATACGAAAATTTTCATTTGCATTTTATTTTTATTTGCAAGAAAATAGTCCTAAAACACGTTTTTCGCATTTGTAGAAGAGTCAATCAAAACAGGAATGATTGAGGATCTGTGTCGCAGAAGGAAAAAAAGTACATCGACATTGCAAAAGACAAGTGGCTTATCTCACAAACTGTCATTGTGCTGAAGAAAGTTTAGATTCCGAGCGGTTAAGCGGTTTCGATAACGGTTATTTTCTTAAGCAAGCAACCTTTATTTCTTCAGTGAATTGATCACGAAAATAAATTCAACTGAATTATCATTCTAAACGATAGCAGTTATATTACCAGTAATAAACATTTGAGATGAAATTGTTAAAATTAACCTCAGAACAATGTTCCCCATGTTACCTACGCTATTCTTATCTTAACATCCTAATATCTGCAGAAGTAAAACCTAAACTCAGCAAAACTACTTTGTCGAAACTGTTACATCAATCCCAGCACAATAGCGTTGCTCGAATTCCAATTGCCATTCGATAGCGTTGCTACAGAAGATCACCTTTTAATTTGAGTTCACTCAGAGATTTTCATGACCGAGGAAAGGAGTGTGGGGAGGGGTGTAAGTTGTAAAATTGTTTTTAATCAAAGTGAGTGAATTTTGAAATATCTTTACCGTAAGTTCATCTACCGTCTATCTTCATTACGAATCTGAAAAGGAGCGTTCTTTTGTCACAAGAACATTGATTGTATCAGGATCCAGATTTCAACGAATCAGCCCACACTATAAACAATCAAAACGTCAAAAGCAATCGCAATATATTTTTCTGAAAAATCATGATAGTTTCGAGTTATACGATCCATCGAGTTCATACAGAAATGCTGATGGAATCTCCCATGTGACTTGTATTGCCTCCAACCCAATTCATTCCAGTAAGTCTTCCCCTATAAATGTGTGCGAAACAGAAACGGAATTCTCTTTTAACGGCGTGAAGGTTGATATTCATTATTCATAGCGTAACGTTAGTACATTCCAGTGCATATTTAATACGATTTACTATGAGGTAAATGAAGCACCGTCACATGTATTGAATATTAAAATTCTTACAGAAGGGGATGTCAAGTTCTCTCTATTCAAACTCTGCCTCGATTCTAGTCCCGACGGTGGCGGAATGAGTGATTACTGCTCTAATGAGAACTATAGAGATTGCTGCACTGATCGTTAGTTTCTGTTATTGCCTCGATTCCTTAGCTGAACCTAAAAAATCGTTCTCTGGCCGCACATGACCCTTTATTCCTTCTCCTGCTCCCATTCCTATACTGAAGACCGGTTTTACGTTTGCCTGATCCCCATATGGACCTTTAATTGTGATGTAGAAAAGTCTGCGACAGAATTGCGAGAATGCGGAAATAAAGGCAAAATCTTTGCAGGATTAGAGAGATTTAATACGATTTACTATACGATTTACTTACTACAGAGGAAGAAGTTACTAAAATAAGACCAAGCTGGAAAACAAATTGGCAAATGCGTTGGTGGTGGTGGGGGGGACGACACGTTCACCCAAAATATTTTCAAGTTCATCCCATAGTTCCATTTTTTAACTGAAGTTACTTTCAGTATAACATATCCGTTTTGAAACAAAGACTGTGAAACGATACTATGGTGCGCACAGAAAAATGCGTCGCCCTTCCTTAGTCGACAAGTCAAAATGGGATGGGGCATGGGAAAGGGGCGAAGTAATGTGAAAATACATATATATTGTAGGGATTTTCGTAAGCCTACATTTTCATATCTAGAGATCCAGTAAGCATATTGTTAAACTGCTACCACCATTGTTTCCTCAAAGTATGCTGTTATTGAACTCATGAATAGCTACGACATAACTTGGCATTTTTTAATAAACCGTTCACAGTTCAAAAAAATCTAAAAATACAAAACACAAGACACTGCCGTCGTCTAAACTAAAATTCCGGGAGGTGCAAACTCCTTTTGATGTTCCCTGCTAAAAAGAAGAAGAAGAATAAAGAAGAAGAAGAAGAAAGAAGAAATAGAAGAAGAAGAAAAAGAAAAAGAAAAAGAAAAAGAAAAAGAAAAAGAAAAAGAAAAAGAAAAAGAAAAAGAAGAAGATGAAGAAACCGCTAGTCTCCCTTTCCGATTGGTTCCGATTGGCGTGGAGTGCGGCGCGCGCGGTGGTCGCGCCAGCTGGGAACCAAACGGCTCCCGTCTCCGCCCTCGGCTCTGATTCCGGCTCCGAGTGCGGCGCGCGGGTGGCAAGGCGGCGCGTCGGCGCCCAATTTCACCGAGTGTTTGTCTTCGTGCGTAAATAAACGCACCCCGCGCGCATAAACAAATGCGATCGCGCAAACAGGCCCATTCTCTCGCCCGCCCCCCGCGCCTCTCGCAGCCGTTATCGGCGTGCAGGGAGGAAGTTTCTTGAATTCTTGAACCAAACTTTTCCGAAAGAAAGAAAGAAAGAAAGTCTTCTCACAGAAACGAAGAGTTACGGTCTGTCAAATCGTTCAGCGAGAAGAAACGAATGCCCCTTCTAAATCGTCCACTCAACACAAACGAATGTGAAAGATGTGTGAAAAGGAATTGCGATGAAAGAGGTTTTTAGGACATAACATGTTTTAAGCTACTACAACGAACACTGAATACTTTTTTTCCAAATAAATGAAATGTTTTTATTTTTCCATACAGTTCTGCAACGACATTTTGATAGTCCCGTATAACTCTTCACGCTAAGAAAGACTGAGCCAATAACTTTTACAGGTATGTACTTGTACTTGTATGTACGTGTTCATTTTAGTAACGAGAAAATATTAAATTGAATGTGGGATAATTTGTGGAAATGAAAGCAAGTTTAGTCTCAGATTGATGAACCAAGAACACTTTCAATACATCTCACAAACCACAATGACAAAAGATCAAGATAATTCTAATGCGAAAATTGTACAGATTGAAAATACATTCGTACATCTAAAAACTCAATTTTCAATTGTTTGGTAAATCGAAATAATTTTATGTAAATCAGACGAAGAGAAAAATAAGTAGAAATCGGATATATGATTTAAGGATTGCATTCCTTTGTTTTTATACATTACTTTCTTCGCCGCTTACGTTCAGCCTCGAGATCCTACTCTCGATTTTTTAAACTTTGGAAACGGGAGTTTCTGTCCTTACCAACAAGTAGGGACATTGGGATACTCGCTTGGGGATCAGAGTTGTTAATGAACCGATTCGATACCCACACAGATCTAAATGTTGGTAACAAAATTATATCATATTTTCAGTAGGTATACTTTAAATACTCATTGGCGTCAACACAATGTAAGGTAGGAACTATAAAATACTGTTTACTACATATTAAAAGAATTTTGATGATATTATTTAAATAAATAGATTTCCATTCACATTTCTTTTTCTAAACAATATTTGGTATCTTACTCCATTGAGAGGGAAGATGTTTCCTTATTTCATCTAGGACAGTGCTTCCCAGAAGTCGTATATTATTTCAAGTCCTATTTCATTAAAATAACCAAACATTGATTGTAACTTTTACCATTAATTTAGGTGTTCCTATATTGATATTACTACATTTTTGGTACCGGTATCACGTTAATGAATCTCCGGTGTCGAAAACAAAAGTATTAATATTTGAAGAATGGGAAGAATCGCAACTCTTTTGCCTTTTCCTGCAATATGGACCTAGAGGAAATTAATACATTTCTTCCTACTTAATTGAATCAAAGGTGACATGTTGTCCACGGAAAATAAATTTGATTCTATCCTGTGTATTACTTAAAATATGCTCGAAATGTTTTGAGTGTCATATAACATGTATTTTATTTTATTTTTTAGTCATTTATTGACTTCAATATTTTAAAAAACTGTGGTTCGATAGTATCAATACTAAAGGTTCGATGGGCATCAATACTGAATGTTCAATAGTGACAATACGTGGCGTTCGATAGTATCCAACGCTTCAAACATCGAAAGTGTACCGTCTGGAGCTATACCAGCGACCTCACACCCCTCGCCGCACAAAAACGGCGAGCCCGCCACCCGCGCGCTGCCTTCGCCGCCGAACAAGGCGCGCCCTGACGGCGCAGAGCCCACTAATGGGCGAGCGCTGTCCGTTTACGAAAGCCAAGAAGCCCGGGCGGGTGGCTTGTGTTTTGGTTCCATTCCCCACACCCCTCCACCGCTCCCCGCGCGAAGAGTCGGCGGAAGAGGAAGGCGTGCGAGCAACGCTCTAATGACTCTCTAAATGCACGAGGCGGAGCCTCCTACACAGGGAATGATATAGCTACCGCACAAGGGCTTAAGATGGAAAGTCGGCTTTTCAAGTAAATCCTGGGGTTTTGTAATGCGTTAAGAGGCTTCTCAAAGGTGGCAGACAGTGGTTCTCTAATATTTTTGGACCGCCGCATACTCTTCCGTCGTGAGGAACTTTGTAGCACACCCGTATTGTAGAACCAAAACAAACATGTCTGATTTAGGACCACGAATGCTTGGAAGCTTCTGTCTATAATACTTCAATTTGCCACAATGTTCTTCAGTGAACAAGTATTGTCAGTATTGACCCTTGTTAAAAATAAAACAAAAATCAGAGGCGAATTTTTCTGTGGACAAAGAATGATCGATTTTTCTCCAATCGCTCCAATTCCTCCCAGTATTGACATTTTGTGCAAAAGTGAACAATTCTGCATTTTCAATAATTAAAAAAATGTAATTATTGGCAAATAATTTTAATTGACGGGTTTGTAGTATAATTGTGAGTTCTTTAGGTTAGGAGATTAAAATACAATAGTTTCACATTATACGTATTAAATTATTTTCACAAATTCACAGCACACTCTTTAAGGACCACTGCATTCACGTATTGCCTTGATGAGGTAGCGTTCGGAAGATTAAACGTTTCAAGTTGCAATGTGGCTCTAACACATTCATTTATAAATTTTCAGTTTCATGAATTAATTTTTTGAAAATATTTCCTCTTTTTGTAGATGACTTACCGATTAAAATAAAATAAAGTATGAAATACATACAAACAATTTACACTACTTAAAACTGGATATAACAACAAAACAGGGTAGATAATCCTATAGTAGATGTAAGGAATATTGAACAAATTTTGCCACTTAAAATTGCATCATGAAAACACTACAATACGTGTAATAAAAATTGTCAGAAGTTTTCTGATGCAGCGAAAACTCTTTTTCATAATAATCTTCCGAGATAACTGTTTTTGTGTGACAAGACATAGAACAACTTCTTCTTTGTTACATTTACATTTCGCATTATGTGAAAACCACATTACATCTCATCAATTCTTAGAGAAAAATGTCTGCGTCTGCCGTTGGCAAGTTCCATACTTCTCAGTATTCTAATTCACACACAAACGAAAATAAACGTTTTCATGCACTCATGCGTCAACCAAAACGGCAATTGTAACTGTACATGTTCATAAAATGAGGGATTTCACAAAGTCGACAAGTCCTTGACCATCTCGGTCACATCATGGGTTTCCATATGACTGCAAACCATCATCCAAATCTTTTAAAACACCGGGAAGCAAATACATTTGGAGACCTGACTTTGATTCTCATGCATAAAATATACAATTTGCTTCAATAAAAAATAACATTTATTCTATTAGAAATTAATTAAATGTGAGATAACTTGGGATTTTTACTTCCTTGCCTTACTACGTAACAAAAGAAATTATTGCAATCGTGAGCCTGAAATAATGCGAAAAGGTTTGTGGTGTTTAGGACGCCTAGTGTTATAATGTCCAGGCAGGGGATCTTTCTCTTTTCTTCTGTCCCGCTTGTCTTCGTGTCTCTCTCTTGTCTTTCCAGTCAGAGTGCGGAATACTCGTGAATAGTTCCATTCATACGCATTCTTACGTACTTTGATTTGATTTACTAGTAATTAAGCCCAGTTAACTGTATGTGAGGAGTAATATTGCCAGCACGCTCACAGAATCCCCTGGTTTAACATCTCTTTAAACAACCGGAACGTGCTTGCACGCCCGTATCGTCGTCACATCTTCCTTGGAAACGAGGACGGCAATTCCGCAGAGGACACACCCAATCATTCTGCTCAGCCGGACTCTTAAGGAGTGCGAGTATCCTTGTCCAGCTCACACCCGGGGACTACCCATTACAGTCAAGGAGGCGTCGAGCACGCCTTGCTTGCCCAACCAAACTGAGCACGACGAGCGGGGAGGCGCGGCGGCGACGCGAACATCCGGGCTGGCGACACCTCCTGCGACGGCGACTTCCGGTCGCGTGCCGAGGCAGGGCGGAGGGCGCGGAGGAAGACGGAGTCGTGCGACGCGAGGACACGTGATCGGCTACACGCGCACGCATTTCGAACGCGGCGGCGGAGGAGCGAGCGCCCGTCTCGCGCCCCACGCGGCTTCGCCCCCGTCTTGTTACGCTGCGCTGCGCTGTTTCACAGACTCACCACGCAACCGCTGCTCCCACCACTCCTCGCTTCCTGTCAGTCGCTGTGTTTCACGCTATTTTTGCCCGTCGGTGGGTGGGTTGCACCCGTTCGCTTTCGGGTCGGAAGTTTTTTCTATTCGTTTTAATTCCATCTACGTTCACTCCCCTAAATTCTATGCTCTTATTATTCATTCAATAATTCATCTTCAGTTTCATCTCATTCAGCATTCTAATTTCTTATTTCGTACCTGTTTATTTTTATTTTTTCAATTGCTCACTTTCTTACTTATTTCTTCCCTTGACATCCGTACATAGTTTTCACATGTCAGAATTGGTCTACCTCTTTTTATGACGCTAGTTTTTGTATGACATTAATTTTTTGAAGGGGGTGTAATCAAGCACGTTCTCTCGATGTTCAATCATACTCTGATACTGAAAATCTCGTTTCCAAATATTGATATTTCAGGTACTTTGGCACAAAACTGAATTCTCCTAGTTTATTTCAATTTTCCCCCTTATTCTGTAAAAGCCCACAGTTTGGCGTGATATAGTCTTTATCATATAAAATTATTTTTCGTGTTTCTTAACTTAGATACTCAAACTCGTAAAGAGTTCATGTGCCGTTTTTCTAGATTCGTGTCTTCTAATTCCATCGTTTCCCTTAGTATTCTCGATGACGCAGTAACTCGCATATTGTTTCAATTTTACTCATTGTTTACAATCATTTTGTGTTCCTTGGCAGAATATTTAATATTGTATTAGAACCATCTTTCCTTTTCAAGATGCATTTTTACGTATGTTCCCTTGTCCTTTCCGAAGAAACTTTAATACCTGCATCGTTGGATGCAACAATTGATGAATACGTTCACAAAGCATTTAGGACATTTTCAAAAATAAATTCAATGATTATTCGAATTAGAAGCATTTTGAAAGAATTTTGAAAAAAAAAAAAAAATTCTGATGTAGTTGCACTAATGGAAACTTTCCACTGACCAGCCGTTCAGCATCCTGACTACGTAGATGTTTCAAACACACATATGAAGACAATTGCAAACAACAACCCGTGTGGTTCTAACAATTACCCCTTGATGGAATGATGAACGATTGGCCCCGCCCCCTTCTCTCTCGCATTCTCTGCGAGTCGCCGTTCGCACGCGCCAGCCATCCGCCCGCCCGCCTTCTCGCCCACGGGGCGTCGCGTGGCGTCGGGCGGCGCAGCGCGGCGCTGCCAACAGCGTTGGCCCCGGGGCACTGGAGCGGCCGGCGCGCCACGGCGGTGCAGCTGCAATTGCCCCATGAGGTCACCCGTGTGCGCCGACCCGAGGGCGATGGCCGAGCCACTCACACGCACAGTGAGCCCGAATGACGCTCAAATCGCGTGCAACGGCCGTCAATGATTTAAAAAAAATATTATTAGTAATGTAAATAGTAATAAAACCACATAACATGAACAACAAACCACAGTTGAGAGAAAGAGTACTGAAAAATTTCTGTCAATGTTTGTGAACACCTCCAACCGACTGATTCACGGTAAGAGATGTTCGAATCCTACGTAAAACAACAGATTTTCTTTTACAAGAGGAGGTGGATTTCATTACAAACAGTAATTCCGTTTTACTGCAGTGTTCACGAACAGGTATTTTTTATTAAGAACAGCAGTTTTGCGTTTTACAGAAATCATCATACTATTATATCGCCATTTCATTACCAGTAGAATGCTCGTCGCTCCTCGGAAACCTGTGTCATTGTATCACTTAAGGGTCATTCGCGGAAAATTTCCATTGTCTCATTTTGTATCCTGCATGTCTGGCAGGGGCAATTTCACAACTGCACAAACATTTTACAAACAAGAGCCTGCATTAGTAAATCGCGAGAGTCGTTTTGAATTTAGCTGATATCAGTGGAAACGTGTATCAATACCCGTTCGAACCTGTACAATCTTGTTTGCATTCACTGGATACTACGAGTATTAATTTTCAATATTGACTTTCCCTGAATTACCCATTTTAAGATAGATTTTCTCTGTGTTAACTGAAGTACCTCTTATAATTGCATGCCTCCATCTGGAATCCCTTGTTATTCGAGTACAATATAGAGGATACAGGATCGGCCAATTGCCTGGCCAAAGGGATGAGAGCGGAGAATGGATGGGAAAGGAAGAATCGCACCCGGTTGGTGTCCCGTTCTTTGAGACCTGCTCCGGCCTTCGGATAGAGCGGACTGGAGGAAACCAGAAAATGACAAAAACGAGTAACTGAGAATTAGAATTGTTATGCCAACAATGACATAATCCAACCAGGTCTGTGACAAATCAGTTGGGGACTCGTAACTATAGTATACGCTAAGGTATCCATTTCGTAACAGTTTATCGGTCAAGTTTTTATTTTCAATTTACTTATTTAAGCAATTGTTTATTTATGCAAATATTTATTTACTTATGCACATATTTATTTATTTATGCAAATATTTATTTATTTATGCAAATATTTATTTACTTATGCACATATTTATTTATTTATTTATTTATTTATTTATTTATTTTTGCTGCGAGCTGGCTGCCGCATTTGCACACTGTGCGCCGTTCCCCCTCCCCCGTGGCGGGGTCCGACTGAGTGTGAGAGACAGCGTGGCGCGACGCGGCGACCGCACGCGCGGGTTACGTGTGCGGAAAGGAAAGAGGTGACTCTCTGCGCCGCCACCGCTGCCTTCCTCTCTTCCGCCTCGCAATGCGCTGCGTTCGAGCATCAAGCAGACACTCAGCACAATCGAGGCTGATTACTAGGAGCTTTTTGTTGCGCGGGATGCAAATACTTGTTCGCATTTACAAAGTTATGTCTTTGTTCTAATACTTGTCGATATGTCCGACTACTGCGAAAACGATCGATGGAAAATTTGATGATTCTAGTGTTTGCCTTCGCGTTCTGTTCGGTTCAGTTGTTTAACATTTATGCCTTCATCATAGAAAGGATATGTTCAGAGAAGGATGTCCATGACACAGACATCCCATTGCGTAGGCAAGGAAAAACGTGTGGTCGGACTCGCGTGAATTGAATCATTAATGGTCAACGACCGGGAAAATCCAGTGTTTAAGTTTTATCTTTAAATCTTTACACTTTTTACCACACTTCTACGGCACATACTTCACCTTTATATCACTTTTCGTACCGTATTTCGTATTGATCTATAATTACATTTGATTCGAGGCTCGATGCAACACTTGACTGCGATTAGTCAATCAGTTTCACTCTCGAATATAACGACTTGCCCTGATATTTTTAAAAAAATAATCTTCAGCAGACGACATCAAAATCACTGATATTTTTTTTCAAAATGCACGATAATATCTGAATAATGAAAATATCCTATGTGGTACGAGAGGTCGGAGCTCTTGGGAACCATCGCGAAAGGTCTGCCCATGAATTTACAAGAATACCACATTCTATTGCGACCTCTGCTAACAAATCAGAGCCTTAGCCCATTCATATTCGATCCTGTCGAATGCCTCGACTAAATCCAATCCAGAAGCTTCTGAATGGGTCCTCCTAGGGGAAATCACGAAGCTAAGCGAAAATATCGGCGAACCATGAACTGCTTTTGGTCCTCTCTAGAAATTCTTAGCCACCTTTCTAGGGATGGATCTGGCATTGAAATATCTCACAGTGCTCTCTTGCCTTCTCCCCTTGTGAACTTTTTTCCTAGCATTTTCTCATCTCCACAAGCTTCATTAAAAGAGAACATTGAATGTAAGGCCGTGGCAGAGGACAAGTTTTGTAGCTTCTTTTAGTCGTCCTTTAGAATGGGGTAGTCGTGAAGCAGAGGTTCGGAATATGGAGTACATGGAAGTCGGTAAAAGCATAGAGTTTCTTTTACGGAATATAGATTTGCATCCTTTACAGTGTCGACGTAATAGGATGGTCAATAAAAGTAAGTATATCCAGCGTGAAACAAAGAAAAACAAACATTTCTCTTAAAACGTAGAAAATGTTCTACAATTAAAATATCTCTATTTGAAAGAAATGTTAATTTCACATTGCACAATAAAGTGTTTCAATGGCACTAAATTTGGTGATGAAAAACCAGTCTTTTTTTTTCTTCTCGTTTTACCATTTTTCCTCTGATTTGCTACATCCGCGTCCATCAAATTTCTTTGGATCCGCTCTAGGTACAAGGCAGAGAGCGGTGACCACAGTGGGGGCGCTTTGCGATGAGGGTCAACGCAGGCTGTGGAGGAGAGGGAGGCCGTTGAATTATGAGACAGGCGGACATCGCACACTGGTCCGAAACGGGCTCATGCGCAAACATACGCAGGAAAGGAAAGAATTATTTTTTCCTTAAACTTTAAGTAACTAACAAATTATTATTTTAGAAAAAAATATATATATTTTAGCGATGGCTACATCTAAAAGTTCCCTGACAAAAATAATGTTTCTGACTTGGAACTGGCTGCTAGCAGTGTAAAAACACAAAATATTTTTCTCTACTGACATATTTCTTTTCTATGAAGTATTTGTATTTTTTTTTACTTATTGGAAAATATATTTTAATTTTCCAAAAGATATTTTATGTCACTGATTTAGTTTTCTCTTCTACTAGTATAATCTGCCATACATGAAACATATTTTATTTACATAACGTTTCTCAAAGCATTTTAGCTTTTCATCAGCTCAATTTAATTCATTTATGTAGTAGTCGGTGTTTTAATTAATTTGGAATATTTTAAACCTGGGAGGCAAAATTCAGAGGAATATATTAAAATGAATCTCGTCTACGAGTAGATATAATCTTGACTATTTGAATGAGATGTAAAAATCATTAAATGTGAGACTGAACTGTTGTTCATATTTTCTCAAGAAAACTATTTTTTTCAACAAATTTAACAATACGATTTTTTCTGCATCAACTGGATATATTGTATTAAAGATATTTTCAATAAATAGACTCGTATTCACAATTCACTCGTGAACTTTTGTTGATATCTAAGTCCAAATTAGGCAAACGGTACCCCGGTTTGTGCCGATTGCACTCTTTTAGTTTCATTGCTCTTTACCAGAAAGATGAAATTTAAAAAATGTAATGAAAGTACTGTACATATATCGTAGATTGTTTTGGTATAAACTTTGCATTAATTGAGTTCTTATTGCCAACATAGAAATGAACATTTTAAATAATCTTTTTAATAAAAATATGTCCAAATTAAGTAAATTTCGCCACGTGGGTTTCAAAGGACCACTGTGCGGCGGGTGGGCCGAGCGCAAGGGCCGAGATTCACTGCGCTGCAACATTTAGCGCGGGAGGCGGCGCGCGTGTGGACAGCTGCGGGGCCGACGGACGCCCCCGCGCTGCTCGCTATTCACGCGTTTCACACACGCCCGCGGCAGGGGCCGAAAACATGGGCTATAGCTGTGAGCTACTGGGAGGGTTCGCGGATGTACACTTTTCCGTCAGTTGGTAGAGTGAGCTTGATTGTAAGTATATTATGAGATTTTATCCTTCTGTTTTTGGAAATGTAATTGTATGAGCCACTCCTATTTAACTTCATCTAAACTTACACCGGCACCCCAAGTCAGTGCGCTTCTTTGGATCGATGATGCCTGCCTTCAGTCCGTAGAATCTAAGTTTGAGTTTGCATAATTAATAACTAGGAAGACAAGACTGCAACACCGAAAGATATTAATGCAATTCCATAATTTTTTGCAGGTAATTTTTTGTACAGACAACAGAAAATTGAGAACTCTGAGAAGATTATAACTTTTTTTTCTTCTTGTGGTGTATTTCTGAAATTGAGAATCTTAACATCTTAACCTTAAACGCTGAATTTTTCTTTGAAAATGATGGTTTTAAGGAAATTTGGTGATGGTGGTGTTATGGAAATGATGGTGTTATGGAAATGCTAAACCATAATTTTAGTTGAAATTTACACATCAGTTTTAAAATTGCACGGCAAATTGTCAAACAGTTTAGTGAATCCATTTCCTCGTCCGTCTCATTCAGGAAACTCCTAATACTTTGGACAACGGTTAGAGTACTTTAAGCCTTATGGAGATTATGTAGCCCTTATAACTTAGTTATGAAACCATAATTTAAGATAAGCTTTTCCATAGACTTGTCTTTTAGCAAATAAAATTATCCATCCAACATTAACTCTTTTTTTTTTTAAATGAACGAATTGGACTTCAATTTTTTTTTTAATTTAATTTCTGTATAAAGTGAAAAAATTGCATGGAAGTTTTTCTTAAAGAGTAAAATGTCAACTCTGTAAAGCATTAAAAACTCGCCTAGATAGTGGTAGACCACTTGTGTGTCGTCCCTAAAAGCGGGAATGTGAAAATATTCTCAAACACATGCCTGTGACCTACAATCTCAAATTACAATTATTAGCAGTTCTGAAGACTAATTGAGAGAACTAAGAAAAGCATAACATTCGGCATATATTTTAACTCGTTGAGTTGCGTGTCATGCCAGTTTTGTGCGTTTAAACGGAGGTAAAAAAGAAAGTCTCGTTTTTAAAAGCCATTCTTCACACTCACTTTTGTGTATAACAGCGTCTCACTGTTCGCAGTATTTCTACCACAAGCGAGACGGAACGAGCAGTCTCTCAAAAGAACTGAGATGGATTCGGATCGCAAATGCCGCTTCCAAGAAGGCACGCACGATGTTTGCGGGATTGGAAGTGCTTTTGTCTCCAGTTCAGCTCTCTCACAGCCGTTTCTCGCCTTTGCCTTAGGCTTCGGGGTAGCGTTTTGTTCCCAACGCCCCCTGCTCTCGCTACCTTTCATTTTGAGGTCGATTCGATCTCTCGCCCACCTCCATCGGCCGGCGTTTTATTTCACTCTGAGGTCAAACGCGTGGAAGGCCATTGTGAAGTGCTACCACAGATACTTTCACTGATTCACACATTCTCTTCCAAACTCGTTTGCTGTTTGCGCTACTTTCGTCAATGTCGGTGTTCCTACTTTCTTATTCATTGTTACCAATTTAGAACAATATAGATTCGGAGTGTGGTAAATCACGAACAAAATTAAGAATAAATATCTCAGTGCTAACATTGAATGAAAGTATCTAAGTGATAAAAATGTTTTTATTTGTTTTAATTCTATGTAAATTATCTCAGGATTATTATCCTTAACCCTCTCGTAAAAAATAATTTGCAAGAACTTTGCTACAAAATGAAGTGACGTATTTTTACATATTTCCTTTTTTTCTCTTCATATTTCCTTCATCGTATTGTTCTTCTTTGCTTCACCACGTCTCTGCCTTAGCCATAACACTCACCACATTTGTCATTGTCATCCTTGAGACATCACTGGATGCTGGACGCCATTGACGAAAGTGAAGGTTAGTTGATATACCGCTCCAGCATTCACCTTCTACGGTAGTTATAAAAATTACGATTACGATTATTATGATGATAAAATAGGGGACAATGGTGAGTGGCGAAAGGTCAGAGAATTTACAAAATTATAATAAAACTTTGGTGAACCTCTTTTATCTACCAAAAATTCTATTTTGAAATGGTCGAAATTTGAATCTTGGTTCCCAATATGTCAAAAACTAGGATTTTATGACCAGTGATACGGGTCATCTAGACGAACTGAGTTCAATAGACAGTACCTTAACTGAACACTTCACATTTATCACATTCTCGTTAGGATACTTTTTAACATTATCTACACCTCTACTTACACCACGCTCTTTACCATGCTGTAATGACTCTTTCTCCAAATCTGTTTCCACCCTTGTGCCCCCCCCCCGCGCCTCTTCAGGCACGCGAATCCCGCCATGTTGCTTATTCATGACTTCCAATTTTCTCCTTATTACGCGCGGCCGAGGGCGCGATTTGCAAACACCGACGCACAGTGGTTCAGGTCCAACGGAACGCAGAACTCTCAGTACCTTTAGCGCCTCATCAGAATAAGATACCTAAACAAACGATGCAAGCAAGTTCGAAAAATATCGCAACTAATTATTGCATTAAAATAATTTTCAAAGTTCAGACATGATGTTTGTTTTGGAGAAGCAAGCTACCATACATATTACCTACGCAATAATGCACTCTTGAAACGTTCATGAATATATTTGCAACGACATTCACGAAGACACTCACTATCAGTAGCAATGATTCAGAATAAGAATTGTAAAATGGAAATTAACCTTTTACAAAGGACTTCTTTGATTCGTTGTGCTGTTTTGTGGCAATCGATATGTTCTTCTATCATGTCTAGCCTAAATGATTATTCTTCCTCATAATATTCTCAACGCTTCGTGAGTTAGGAGACGTTGCATTGTTATCCAATCGGGAGTGTCAATTCCAAAAAGTGAAGATCCCAATTAAATAACGGGGCCTCCTCTCCTAAGACACTAAGTATAGAGACCGTTTGGTGGAGAGAGGATTAATCATAATTTGTAAATACAGCTATCCAAAAACATATATTGAAATCCTTCAAAATCTATTAGGATTCGTTAGGCATCTCAAGTCATATTGGTGCCTTTTTACAGCGACTATATTATTGTACCATAAAGATATAAAACTCTCAGAAACATAACAGTTACATTAAACTGAAATAATTTAGAACTTTTTACAATCAACATTTTCAATTCTGTCATATTTTAATGCAACGAACCGCTTCTAACACATACATTTTATGAAATTTAAGAAATGATCACCGCCGATTGCAATAGTCTTTCTTCACGCAATTGCCAGCCCGCAACTACAAACCATTGATGCTACATTGACTAAGAATTATTAGGTTTATTGGACGAAGAAATTGTTAGGTTGGTCACGTCCAAGCCAGAGTTTTCGACACCAACTAAATAACTATACGTCAAAGCCGAATAGAACCTGGATGAGAATTCTAGGGGCCGACTACTCTGAACGTTCCCACAATATCCTGAAGTTCCTCAATTCCAGGAGGATGCCGAACGATTCTTTAAACAACGGATCGTGTATCGCTTGCGCCCCGTCCTCATTCCGACATTCCCATCATCTCGATCCTTGAGGGCGAACGATGGACTGATCCGCTATCCGCAAATAGCTCATCCTCCTTTGACCCATGGGGAGCAGAGACCGGCAGCGAGGATCCGCGAACACTATGTGTCTATTAGTAGGATAACCAAAGAAAATGTACTCCTGCGTTTCGTTACGTTTTAACCACTGAATACCCCGCGCGATCTCGTAACCAACGTCCTTGAGGGCGAAAGATGGGCTTATCCCTTGTCCTCAAATGGCTTATCCTCCTTTGATCCACGGGATGCAGAGACCAGCTGCGAGGTTCCCTACACACTATATGTACATGGGTTAAGCAAAGAAAAAAACATTGCCGCGTTTCGTGAAGTTCGCGCCACTGTATAGCGCGCGCGATCTCCTAACCAGCGAGGAATTTCTCTCAGCAAGCCCCCGAGGGCCCTTGCTCGCCGCGTTCGTTTCATCCGCTGGAAGCGCTCTGCGCAAGGCGGTCGGCTCCCTTCGTGTTAATGTTTTCATTTTATTTTACAACAAAGTAAACTCGGCGGCAATCAAACACGAGGGTTGTCTGTTTTCTTCTGCGTCGTTCTTAGCCTGCCCTTGTTTGGGGAGGACGGAAAATTAATTTCGAAACTGCCGAGAAAACGAAGCCGTAATCTTTATATTACTTTTTCAATGTGGGCATAACGAGTTATCGCGATGACTTTTAAATATCTCGAGAGAGATTTTAAAATGAAAAAAACCGTTTTGAGTATTCTCTCATTATACTAATGGAATACATTCCTCTATTTAAAAAAAATTAAAACTAGAATTTACAACATATTTCTTTTTCTCGTTAAGAAAGTTAATTGCACGCCATACTGTACTATAATTCACTATGTAAATATGTTAATCTGAGCTCCAATATGTGTCATTCCTCGCATCATGAATGAAAATAGTTGTATACACACGACAATCTTCGAAGGATAATATAACAAGTAACAAAATAATATTTAGAGAAAGAGAAAGAATAGATCCACAGACACATGTACAATTTTATACAAGTAACACTAAATTACTGTAAAGTAAGTTTTTGACGAAAGTCGATAAAAATAAGAGGTTGAAATGTACGCGCCTATGTGGGAAAATATTCGCTAAAAGTTCCTCCAAAATTCCAAACGTGTTCTTATACGCATACGATTGCCCTCGAAATTTTTTCAATGGACCTCAATGGGCAAAGTTTAATTAAACAGTTCCGAGGTAATTGCATCAAGCAAATGTTACAACATTGAGCATTGACGAAGATAT
>BOPP01000008.1:16857230-16872417 GCA_017312745.1 Gryllus bimaculatus
TCTCAGAACTTAAATTTTGAAATGCAACTTGGTTTTTTGAGGGTTAGGAGTGCTACGCCACCCCGCTCTGGGCTGCAAGATTGAATAATTATTTGGTGTGGTAGTATTCGTCCATTCAGATTCAAATGTCAGACCGGAGAGGTTAATTAAAGCGAAACATTTCTCGAGTTTTACAAATCAAACTTCAAATGTACTTCGTGGATGCAGCGGTTCTAAGTTAACATATTACCTAATAACATTCCGCTAATACATCACAATGAAGTGGTCCAAGGCATTATTTTCCATGGCTGATAAATTCGATTGGCGTAACGTTAAACGTCTTTACCTAGATTTAATATGAATTCACTTATTTTTACTAATGTGTCTATTGAATACCAGTGCGCGGCAAACCATTGTCATACGCGTGACTTCATGTTAGGAAACTGTCCTCATGTTTCAAAATACAGAAATTTGATGCATTTTTTTGCCTCATTTTAAGATGTTTAATGCTTTATTACTTTTTTAATTACTGTTTCTGGTAAACGAGATACATTCACTCCCTAAATACCATTTAAAAAGTAAATGCTCAATGAAAAATGCACATTTAAATTAATGAACGCTATGTTATAGAATATGTTGTATTTGTTGGTTCAATTTTAGTATAGCAATCGTCTATTGTGATTCTGAATCTTTTTTTGTTACTCCAGTATCGACAACAGATTATCGATACTTCAGAGTCATGACAAAATGACTGCCGCGCAGTGATGAGGGCGGACATCGACAACTGGGGGGGGTGAGCGAAGAGAAAGGGCGTCTCGGACGTCCCACGGCGACGAGGCTCTAGGCCGATGAGATGGCGGCGTGGGAGGAACAGGAGGCGCGGGACTAAGTCCGCGCGAGCGATCAGCTACTCCAAGCCGCCCAACCCCCTGATTTTTCACCTCCCCTCTCAGCGGCTCCATTGCACCTCACCCTTCATTTTCCCCAACGTCCAACACGCCGTCATAATATTTCCGGGTTGCTTTTTTAACACGCTATCAGACACTTCCTTTCATCATGACTAGCACGTCCGTCCGAATTTATCCACATTCCAGCCCTATAACTCCTTAGCTCAAGTCTCTACTACGTTCCGTTACACGCTTCCTCATCACTCTCATGAAAAGGATTGGCTGTGTTTATGCTCTGTTACTCAAGCTCATCATGCTGCTAATCGCAACTTTTCTCACACCACCTTTCTTTCTCCCCCTTCAAATCACGACTTCTCTCAACCTGTGCTATTCCTGCTATCACTTCATTAGAATAATCTGCCACTTCAATTAATCTTCCTCTCGCACTCTCTCCTCTCCCCTCAGCGCTATCGACTCGCCTCGGGTCTCCTCCTTTCTCCTCCGCGCGCTTCACCGCGCCGTATCCCGCACGCTTCACCGCACTTGTCCTCTCCCGGCTCTTCCCTCGTCCCCCCTCTCTTGCCACGCTCGGCCCCTCCTGACACTCCCTCACCCGTCCACTGCCACCCCATCGTCACTTCTTCCCCCACGCCCCCCGCCCTGCCCCTCTTCGCCCCGCCCTTCCTCACCTCGCCTCTTCCTCACGCCCCGTTCCTGCCACCGCTCGCTGCGCCCCACCCCCGCTCGCTCTCCTCGCCGCCGCCCCGCCCCGCGCGTCAACCTTCTCACGCCGGCTTCGTCCCGCCCCAGCCCCGCCCCGCCGCAGGTAGTCGTTGTCTCCGTGCCGCCGCCCCGCCGCGCCCACCTTCTCACCGCCGCTCGTCCCGCCCAGCCCCGCCCCGCCCGCTCCCCGCCCCGCCGCGCACCTTCCTCACCCGCGCTCGTCCGCCCCAGCCCGCCCCGCCCCGCCCTCGACGCTTCGTCTCCGCGTCGGATGCCACGTGCGACGCGAAGCGCGCCGCTGCGCTCGGGCGAGTGACCCGGCATGCATCCCGCGCCGCGCCCGCTTGATGGCTAATAAAACAGCGCACATCTCGACTGTGCCGGATTCTTTCTGTGGCATGTTGAACACTCGCGGACTGCATCAAACATAAATGTGTTGTTCTGATGTTTCACTTTTCAGACAATATTTTTTCTAGCTCGTCCCGATTCTTACTTCACATGCTCGGTCGTTTCTGCAAACTGTTTGTAAGTATGTTTACGTCTGTGTCACTTTCTGTTGGCTGATGCAAGAGAGCACATGTTTTGTTAGTGCATCGCCACTGGATGTTTCTCGCCGTCCGTTCAATCGCTCGAGTTATTGTCAACTTAATTTTATATTTCGAGCGGAGGGGAGAGGAGAGAGTGCGAGAGGAAGATTAAATTGAAGGTGGCAGATATATTCGTAAGTGGAAGTGATAGCAGGGGAATAGCACAGGTGAGGAGGAAGTCGTGATTTGAAGGGGGGAGAAGAAAGGTGGTGGTGAAGAAAAGTTGCGGATTAGAGCATGATGGAGATTGAGTACAGAGCGATAAACACAGCCAATCCTGTTTCATGAGAGTGATGAGGAAGGTGTGAACGGAACGTAGTAGAGGACTTGAGCTAAGGAGTTATAGGGCTGTGAATGTGGATAAATCGGACGGACGTGCTAGTCATGTGAATGGAAAGGAAGTGCTCTGTAGCGTGTTAAAAAAAGCAAGCCCGGAAATATATGACGGCCGTGTGGACGTTGGGGACAATGAAGGAGTGGAGGTGCATGGGCCGGGCTGAGAGGGGGAGGTGAAAGAACTCAAGGGGTGGGGCGGCTTGGGAACGTAGCTGATCCGCTGCGCGGGGACTTTTCGTGTCTCTCTCTTGTCTTTCAGTCAGAGTGCGGAACCGTGAATATAGTCCATTCATAACGCATCTTACGTACTTTGATTTGATTTACTAGTAATTAAGCCCAGTTAACTGTAATGTGAGGAGTTAATATTGCGCAGCACGCTCACACAGAATCCCTGGTTTTAACATCTCTTTTAAACAACGGACGTGCTTTGCACGCCCGTAATCGTCGTACATCTTCCTTGAAACAGAGGACGGCAATTCCGCACCCAATCATCACTGCCCTCAGCCGGAACTCTTAAGGAGCTGCGAGTATCCTTGTCCAGCTCACAACCCGGGGACTACCCAATTTACATCAAGGAGGCGTCGAGCACGCCTTGCTTGCCAACCAAACTGAGCACGCGAGCGGGGAGCGGCGGCGGGACGCGAAACATCCGGGCTGCGACACACTCCCTGCGACGGCGACTTCCGGTCCCGCGTGCCGACGAGGGCGGAGGCCGTCGAGGAAGACGGAGGCTTGCGACGCGAGGGCCACGTGATCGCTACCGCGCAACGCATTTCGAACGCGGCGGCGGTGGAGCGAGGCGCCGTCTTCGCGCCCAGCGGCTTCCCCCCGTCTTTGTTTACCGCTGCGCCTGCGCTTGTTTCACAGACTCACCACGCAACCGCTGCTCCACCACTCTCGCTTCCTGTCAGGACGCTGTGTTTTTCACGCTATTTTGCCCGCTGGTGGGTGGCTTCACCGTTCGTTCGGTGGAAAGTTTTTTCTATCGTTTTAATCCATCTCCTACGTTCACTCCCTAAATTTCTATGCTATTATTATTCATTCTTATAATCATCTTCAGTTTCATCTCATTCAGCATTCTAATTTCTTATTTCGTACTGTTTTTATTTTTATTTTTCAATTGCCACTTTCTTACTTATTTTCTACCCTTGCTATCCGTACATTTAATTTTCACATGTCAGAATTAGTTAGCTCTTTTTAATGACGTACTTTTGGTATGACATTAATTTTTTGAAGGGGTGTAATAAGCACTTTCTCTCGGATGTTAAATCCACTCTGATACTGAAAATCTCGTTTCCAAATATGATATTTCAGGTCTTTGGCACGAACTGAATTCTCTAGTTTATTTCAATTTTCCCCCTTATTCTGAAAAGCCACGTTTGGTGATATAGTAATCGTTTTTATCATATAAAATTATTTTTCGTGTTTCTTAACTTAGATACTCAAAATCGTAAAGAGTTCATAGTGCCGTTTTTCCTAAGATTCGTGTCTTCTATTCCATCGTTTCCCTTAGTATTTCTCCGATGACGCAGTACTACGCAATATTTTTCAATTTTACTCATTGTTTACAATCATTTTGTGCCTTGGGCCAGAATTTTAAATTGGTAATTATAACGCATCTTTCTTTTCAAATGCATTTTTACGTATGTTCCGTGTCCTTTCCGAAGAAACTTTAATACTGCACGTGTATGAACATTGATGAATAACGTTCACAAAGCATTTAGGGACATTTTCAGAAAATAAATTCAAATGATTATTCAATAGTAGCATTTTGGAAGAATTTGAAAAAAAAATCTTGATGTATTTGCAACCAATGAACTTCCACTGACCAAGCGTCAGGCATCCTGACTACGAAGATGTTCATACACACCATATGAAGACAATTGCAAAAACAACCCGTGTGTTCCAAAATATACCCTTGATGGAATGATGGACGATTGGGCGCCCGTCTCCTCTCCGCATTCTCCGCGAGTCGCCTCGCACGGCAGCCATACCGCGCCGCCGCTTTCGCCCAGGGGCGTGCGTGCCGTCGGGGCGCGCAGCGCGGCGCTGCCACAGGTTTTGGCCCGGGCACTGGAGCGCGCGGCGCGCCACGGCGGTCAGCTTGCAATTGCCCATGAGGTCCCGTGTGGCGCCGACCCGAGGGCGATGGCCGGCCACTCCACACGCACAGTGACCGAATGACCTCAAATCGCGTGCAACGGCGTCAATAGTTAAAAAAAAAATTATAAGTAATGTAAATTCTAAAAAAATACTACTAATAAAATACTATAAAACACATAACATGAACAAAAACCACATGTGAGAGAAAGAGTATGAAAAATTTCTGTCATGTTTGTGAACACTCCAAAACCGATTGATTCACGGTGAGAGATGTTCGAATCGTACGTAAACAACAATTTTCTTTTACAAGAGAGGTGATTCATTACAAACAGTAATTCCGTTTTACTGCATGTCAAACAGGTTTTTTTATTAAGAACACAGTTTTGCGTTTACGAAAATCGTCTACTATTTATCGCCATTTCATTACCAGTAAGAACGCTCGTCGCTTCCTCGAAACCTGTGTCATTGTATCAACATAAGGTGTCATTTCGCGGAAATTTCATTGTCTATTTTGTATCCTGCATGTTCTCACGCGGCAATTTCACAACTGCACAAAGCATATTTACAAACAAGAGCCTGCATTAGTAATCGCGAGAGTCGTTTTGAATTTAAGCTGATATCAGTGAAAGTGTATCACTACCCGTTCGAACCTGTACAATCTTGTTGCTATCACTGGATTACTTACGAGGTATTAAATTTTCAATATTCGACTTTCCTCTGAATTACCCATTTTTAAATAGATTTTCACTGTTTGTTAACTTAAGTTACTCTTTAAATTGCATGCCTCCATCTGGAATCCTTTGTATTTCGATACAATTAAAGAGGATACGGATCGGCCAATTGCTGGCCAAAGGGATGAGAGCGAAGAATGGATGGAAAGGAAGAATCGCACCGTAGGTGTCGCGTTCTTTGAGACTTGCCGGCCTTCGATAGAGCGGAACTCGAGGAAACCAGAAAATGAAAAACTGAGTAAACTTGAGAATTAGAATTGTATGGCCTAACAATGAAAATAATACAACCAGGTTTGGACAAATCAGTTGGGACTCGTAACTATAGTATAGCTAAGGATCATTTCTAACAGTTTATCGTCAAAGTTTTTTTTCAATTACTATTTAAGAATTGTTTATTTATGCAATATTTATTTACTTATCCCATATTTATTTTACTTATGCACTATTTATTTATTTATGCAAATATTGATTTATTTATGGCAAATATTTATTTATTTAATGCAAATATTTTATTCTATTATGCAATAATTATTTACGTATGCACATATTTATTTACTTATGCAACATATTTATTTACTTATGCACTATTTTATTATTTATGCAATATTATTTATTATGGCAATATTTTTTATGCAAATATTTATTTATTTATGCAAATATTATTTATTTATGCAAATTATTATGGCACATATTTATTTATTTATTTATTTATTTATTTATTTATTTTTGCTGCAGAGCTGGCTGCCGCATTTGCACACTGTGCGCGTTCCCCTCCCGGTGGCGGGGTCCACTGAGTGTGAGAGACGACGTGTGCGCGACGGCGCGACGACGCGCGGGTCGTACGTGTGCGGAAAGGAAAGAGTGACTTCTCTGCGCGCCACCGCTGCCGTCCTCTCTTCCGCCTCGCAAGCGCTGGTTCGAGCATCAGCAGACACTCAGCACAATCGAGGCTGATTTACTAGGAGCTTTTTGTTGCGCGGAGATGCCCAAATACCTGTTCGCGATTTTACAAAGTTAATGTCTTTGCTTCTAATACTTGTCGCATATGTCCGGACTATGCGAAAACGATCGATGGAAATTGATGATTCTAGTGTTTGCCTTAGCGTTCTGTTCGGTTCAGTTGTTTAACATTTATGCCCCCTTCATCATAGAAAGGATATGTTTCAGAGAAGGATGTCCATGACAACACAGCCCATTGCGTAGGCAAGGGAAAAACGTGTGGTCGACTCGCGTGAATTGAATCATTATGGTCAAGACCGGGAAAATACAGTGTTTAAGTTTTATCTTTAAATCTTTACACTTTTTACCAACACTTCTACGGGCATACTTTCACCTTTATATCACTTGTTCGTACCGTATTTCGTATTGGAATTATAATTACATTTTGATTACGAGCTCGAGCAACACTTGACTGCATTAGTCAATCAGTTCACTTCGAATATAACGACTTGCTGATATTTTAAAAAATAATCTTGCAGCAGACGACATCAAATACTTGGATATTTTTTCAAAATGCACAAATATCTGAATAATGAAAAATATCCTATGTGTAGAGATGTCGGACTCTTGGAACCATCGCGAATTCTGCCCATGAGTTTACAAGATACCACATTCTATTGCGACTCTTGCTAACAATTCCAGAGACCTTAGCCCCAATCATATTCGATCCTGTCGAGCTCGACTAAATCCAATCCAGAAGCTTTGAATGGGTCTCCTAGGGGAAATTCACGAAGCTAAGCGAAAATATGCGAACCATTGAACGCTTTTTGGTCCCTCTAGAAATTCTTAGCCACCTTTCCTAGGGATGGATCTGAATTGAAATATCTCACAGGCTCTCTTGCTTCTCCCTTGTAACTTTTTTCCTAGCATTTTTCTCTCTCACAGCTTATACAGAGAAATTGAATGTAAGGCCGTGGCAGAGGACAAGTTTTGTAGTTCTTTTGTCGTCCTTTAGAAGGGTAGTCGTGAAGCAGGGTTCGGAATATGGAGTACAATGGAAGTCGGTAAAGCAATAGACGTTCCTTTTATCGAATAAAATTGCATCCTTTTACAGTGTCGAGTAATAGGATGTTCAATAAAGGTAAGTATATCCAGCGTGAACAAAAAAAAACAACATTTCTCTTAAAACGTAGAAAATGTTCTACAATTAACAATAGTCTCTATTTGAAAAGAAATGTTAATTTTAACATTGCACAAAAAGTGTTTCAATTTGCACTAAATTTGTGATGAAAACCAGTCTTTTTTTTTTCTTTCGTTTTACCCATTTTTGCTCCTGATTTGCGACATCCGCGTCCGCATCAAATTTCTTTGATCCGCTCTAGGTACAAGGCAGAGAGCGGTGCACAGGGGGCGCTTTGCGATGAGGGTCAACGCAGCTGTGGAGGAGAGAGGAGCCGTTGAATTATGAAACAGGCGAGACATCGCACACTGGTCCGAAACGGGCTCATGCGCAATACGCAGGAAAGGAAAGAAGTTATTTTTCTCTTAAACTTTAAGTAATAACCAAATTATTATTTTAGAAAAAATATATATATTTAGCGATGGCTAATCTAAAAGTGTCCCTGACAAAAATAATGTTTCTGACTGGAACTGGCTGCTAGCAGTGGTAAAAACACAAATATTTTTTCTCTCTACAGCCTATTTTCTTTTTCTATGAAATTTTGTATTTTGTTTTACTTATTGGAAAAATATATTTAATTTTCCAAAAAGATATTTTATGTCACCTGATTAGTTTTCTCTTTACTAGTTATAATTCTGCATACATGAAAGCATATTTTATTTACATAAGTTTTCAAAGCATTTAAAGCTTTTTCACATCACTCAATTTAATTCAATTTATGTAGTAGTTGGTGTTTTAACTTAATTGGAATATTTTAACCTGGGATAGCAAAAATTCAGAGAATATATTAAAATGAATCTCGTCGTACTGAGTAGATATATCTTGACTATTGAATGAGATGTAAAAATCATAAATGTGAAGAGCTGAACTGTTGTTTCATATTTTCTCAGAAAACTATTTTTTTCAAACAAATTTAACAATACGATTTTCATGCATCAACTGGATATATTGTATTAAAAGATATTTCATAAATAGACTCGTATCCCAATTCACATCGTGAACTTTTGTGATATCTAATCCAAATTAGGAAACGGTACCCCGGTTTGTACGATTGCACTCCTTTTAGTTTCATTGCTCTTTACCAGAAAGATGAAAATTTAAAAAATGTAATGAAATATGTTAATATATGTAGATTGTTTGCGTATAAATTTGATTAATTGAGTTTCTTATGTGCCACATAGAAATGAACATTTTAAATAATCTTTTATGAAAAATATGTCCAAATGAAGCTAAATTTCGCCAAGTGTTTCAAAGGACCATGTGCGGGTGCGCGCAGCGCAAGGGCGAAGATTTCACTGCTGCTGGCAACATTTAGCGCGGGAGGCGGCGCCGTGTGGACAGCTGCGGGGCGACGCACGCCCGCGCTGCCGCTATTCACGCGTTTCACACACCCCGCGCAGGGCCGCAAACATGGCTACAGCTTGCAGCTACTGGAGGGTTCCGCGATGTCACTTTTTTCAGTTCATTTGCGTAGTGAGCTGATGTAAAGTATATTAGATGAGTTCTATCCTTCTGTTTTTGGAAATGTATTGTATGAGCCATCTATTAACTTCATCTAAACTTACACAGAACCCAAGTCCTGGCTCTTTGGATCGATGATGCCTGCCTTCAGTCCGTAAATTAAGTTTGATTTGGCATAATAATAACTAGGAGACAAGGACTGCAACCACGAAGAGATATTAGCAATCCATATTTTTTGCAGGTAATTTTTGTAGAGACACAGAAATTGGAAACTCTGAGAAGATTATAACATTTTTTTTTCTTCTTGTGGTGTATTCTGAAATGAGAATTAACATTTACCTTAAACGCTGAAATTTTTCTTTGAAAAATGATGTTTTAAGGAATTGGTGATGTGTGTTTATGGAAATTGATTGGTGTTATGGAAATGCTAAACCTAATTTAGTTGAAATTTTAACACATCAGTTTTAAAATTGACGGCAAAATTGTCAAAACAGTTTGGAATCCATTTCCTCTCCGTTCATTCAGGAAACTCCTAATCTTTGGGGGGGGGGACCAAAACGGTTTAGGGGGAGTACTTTAAGCCTTAATGGAGATTTATTAGCCTTAACTTAGTTATAAACCATAATTTAAGATAAGCTTTCCATAGACTTGTCTTTTAGCAATAAAATATCCACAACATATACTCTTTTTTTTTAAATGAATCGAATTGACTTCAATTTTTTTTTAATTTAATTTACTGTATAAGCGTGAAAAAATTGCCATGGAAAGTTTTTCTTAAAGAGTAAAATGTCAACTCTGTAAGCTTAAAAACTCGCCTAGATATGTAGACACCTGTGTGTCGTCCCGAAAGCGGGAATGTGAAAATATTCTCAACAACATCCTGTGACTAAATCTCAAATTACAATTTAGCAGTTCTGAGACTAATTGAGAGAATAGAGAAAAGCATAAATTCGGCATATATTTAACTCGTTGAGTTGCGTGTCATGCCAGTTTTGTGCGTTTAAACGAGGTAAAAAAGAAGTCTCGTTTTTAAAAGCGCATCTTCACACTCACTTTTGTGTATAACAGCGTCTACTGTTTCGCAGATTTCTACCACAAGCGAGACGGAAGAAGCGTCTCTCAAAAGAACTGAAGATGGATTCGGATCGCAAATGCGCTTCCAGAAGGACGCACATGTTTGCGGATTGGAAGTGCTTTTGTCTCCAGTTAAGCTCTCTCACAGTCCGTTCTCGCTTTGCCTTAGGCTTCGGGGTAGCGTTTTTTGGTCCAACGCCCCGATCATCGCTACCTTTCATTTGAGGTCGATTCATCTCTCGCCACGCTCCATCGGCGGCGTTTTATTTCACTCTGAGGCTCAAACGCGGGAAAGCCATTGTGAAGTGCTACCACAGATATTTATTCAACTGATTCACACAGTCTCTTTCCAACTCGTTGCTGGTTTGCCGCTCTTTCGTCAATGTCGGGCTTCCTACTTTCTATTCATTGTTACCAATTTAGAAAATAGTAGATTCGAGTGTGGTAA
Organism: Gryllus bimaculatus; assembly: GCA_017312745.1. Taxonomy (NCBI): domain Eukaryota; kingdom Metazoa; phylum Arthropoda; class Insecta; order Orthoptera; family Gryllidae; genus Gryllus; species Gryllus bimaculatus. Next base: position 16,867,679 of record BOPP01000008.1, read on the forward strand.
ATTCACGAACAAAATTAAGAAATAATATCTCAGTGCTACATTGAATGAAGATCTAAGTGATAAAAATGTTTTTATTGTTTTAATTCATGTAAATTATCTCAGGATTATTATCTAACCTCTCGGTAAAAAATGAATTTGCCAAGAAAACTTTGGCTAACAAAATGAAGTGAACGTATTTTTACATATTCTCTTTTTTCTCTTCATATTTCCTCATCGTATTGTTTCTTTTGCTTACCAGTCTCTGCCTTAGCCATAACACTCCCAACATTTTCATTGTCATCTTGAGACATCCACTGAATGCTGGAGCCATATTAGAAATGAAGGTAGTTGATATACGCTAGCATCACCTTCTACGGTAGTTATAAAATTACGATTACGATTATTATGATGATAAAATAGGGGACAATGGTGAGTGCGAAGTCAGAGAATTTTAAAATTTATAAAAACTTTGGTGAACCTCTTTTTATCTACCAAAATTCTATTTTGAAAATGGTCGAAATTTGAATCTTGGTTCCCAATATTCAAAAACTAGGATTTTATACCAGTGATACGGGTCATCTAGACGAACTAGTTTCAAATAGACAGTACCTTAACTGAACACTTCACATTTATCACATTCTCGTTAGGTATCTTTTAACATTATCGTAACCTCTACTTACACCACGCTCTTAAACCATGCTGTAATGACTCTTTCTCCAATTGTTTCCACCCTTGTGCCCCCACCCGCGCCTCTTCAGGCACGCGAATCCGCCATGTGCTTTATCTATGACTTCCAATTTTCCTTCTTATAACGACGCGAGGCGCGATTTTGCAAAACCGGACGCACAGTGGTGGGCAGGTCCGAAGAACGCAGAACTCTCTAGTATTTGCGCTCATCAGAATAAGATACCTAAACAAACATGCAGCAGTTCGAAAAATATCGCAACTTAATTATATGTATTAAATAATTTTCAAAGTTCAGACATGATGTTGTTTTGGAGAAGCAAGCTACCATAAATATTACTACGCAAAATGCACTCTTAAACTTCTATGAATATATTTGCAACGACATTCCGAAGGCACTCACTATCAGTAGCATTTTCACATAGAATTGTAAATGGAAAACCTTTACAAAAGGGATTTGAATTCGTTGTGCTGTTTTGTGCAGATCGTTATATTATTCTATCATGTCCTGAGCCTAAAATGATTATTCTTCTCATAATATTCTCTACGGCTTCGTGAGTTAGGAGACCGTGCATTGTTTATCGCAATCGGGAGTGCAAATTCAAAAAATTGAAGATCCCAATTAATAAGGGCCTCCTCTCTAAGAACCACTAATATACGAGACCGTTTGGTGAGAGACGGATTAATCAATAATTTGTAAATAAGCTATTCCAATAAAACATATATTGAAATTCTTCAAAAACCTATAAGATTCTTGAGGCATGCTCTTAATCATATTGTCCTTTTTACAGGCGACTTATATTATTGCTCCATAAAAAAGGTATAAATCTCAAGAAACATAACATACATAAACTGAAATATATTTAGAATTTTTACATCAACATTTTCAATTCTGTCATATTTTAATGCAACGAACGCTTCTAACACTACATTTTATGAATTAAGAAATGATCACACGCCGATTGCAATAGTCTTTCTTCAGCAATTGCCCGCCGCAACTACAAACATTGATGCTACTTGATAAGAATTTATTAGGTTTATTGGACGAAGAAATTGTTAGGTTGTCACGTCCAAGCCAGAGTTTTCGAACCAAACTAATAACTATACGTCAAGCCGAATGGAACCTGATGAAGAATCCTAGGGACCGACTACTCTGAACGTTTCCCACAATCTCTGAGGTTACTCAATTCAGGAGGATCGCAGAATCATTCTTTAAAAAACGGATACTGTGCTTGCGCCCCGTCTCAGTTCCGACATTCCCATCATCTCATCATTGAGGTGCGAACGATGACCTGATCCCTGTCCTCAAATACTATCTCCTTTGACCATGATTGCAGAACCATCTGCGAGTTCCCTAAACACTATATTGTTATTTAGGATAAGCAAAGAAAAAAAAAAATACTCGTGCGTTTCGTTAAGTTTGAACCACTGATACCCCGCGGCGATCTCCAACAACATCACTGATGGACTGATAGCTTTATCCGCAATAGCCTAATCCTCCTTTGCCCATGAACAGAGACCACTGCGAGTTCCCACACACTATATGTCACATGGGTTAAGCAAAGAAAAAAACATTGCGCGTTTGTTAAGTTCGGCAACTTGTATAGCGCGCGCGGATCTATCTAACAGCGAGGAATTTCTTCTCAGCAAGCCCGAGGCCCTTGCTCGCCGCGTTCGTTTATCTCCTGGAAGCGTCTGCGCAAGGCGTCGGCTCCCTTCGTGTTAATGTTTTCATATTTATTTTAACAACAAAGTAAACTCGCGGCAATCAAAAACGAGGTTGTCTGTTTTCTCTATGCGTCGTTCTTAGCTGCCCTTGTGGGCGACGGGAAATTAATTTCGAAAACGCGAGAAAACGAACGTAATCTTTATATTATTTTTCAATTGGGCATAACGAGTTAGCGAGACTTTTAAATATCTCGCAGAGAGATTTAAATTGAAAAAAACTTTGAGTATTCTCTCTTATACTAATGGAATCATTCCTCTATTTAAAAAAAATAAAACTAGAATTTACAACATATTTCTTTTTCTCGTTAAGAAAGTTTAATTGCACGCATACTTACTATAACTCACTATGTAAATATTAATCTGAGCCTCCAATAGTTGTCCATTCCTTCGCATCATGAATGAAAAAGTTGTTACACACGACAATCTTTCGAGGATAAATAACAAGTAAACAAAATAACTATTTAGAGAAAGAGAAAGAATAGATCCCAGGACACATGTAAATTTTATACAGTAACACTAAATTACTGTAAAGTAAGTTTTTAGACGAAAGTCGATAAAATAAGAAGTTGAAATGTACGGCCTTGTGGGAAAATATCGCCTAAAAGTTCTCAAATTCCAAACGTGTCTTATACCATACGATTGCCTCGAATTTTTCATGACCCATGGCAAACGTTAATTAAACACTTCCGAGGTAATTGCATCAAGCAAAATGTTACAACATTGAGCATTGACGAAGATATAAAATTTAAGTTGACAAATAACTCGAGCATTGAACGGACGGCGAGAACCAGCTGGCGATGCACTAACGAAAACATGTGCTTCTTGCATCAGCAACAGAAAAGTGGACACAGACGTAAACATACTACACCCAGTTTGCAGAAACGACCGAGCATGTGCAAGTAGATATGGAGAGCTAGAAATGAAATATTGTCTCGAAAAGTGAACATCCAGAACAACACATTTATGTTTGATGCATGTCGGAGTGTTCAAACATGCCACAGAAAGAATGCCGGCACAGTGAGATGTGCGGCTGCTTTTATTAGCCATCAAAGACGGGGCGGCGCGATGCATGCCGGTCACGTCCCCGAGCGCAGCGGCGCGCTTCGGTCGCACTGGCATCCGACGCGGAGGAGAAGCGTCGAGGGCGGGGCGGGCGGGGCTGGGCGGGACGAGCGCGGGTGAGGAAGTGCGCGCGGCGGGGCGGGGGCGGGGCGGGGCGGGGCTGGGGCGGGACGAGGCGCGGGTGAGAGGTGGGCGCGGGGGTGCGGGGGCCGAGAGAACCACGACCCTGCGGCGGGGCGGGGCTGGGGCGGGAGAAGCCGGGTGAGAAGCGTGACGCGCGGGGCGGGGCGGCGGCGAGGGAGAGGCGAGCGGGGGTGGGGCGCCAGCGAGGCGGTGGCAGGAACGGGGCTGAGGAAGAGGCGAGGTGAGGAGGGGCGGGGCGAAGAGGGGCAGGGCGGGGGGCGTGGGGGAAGAAGTGACGAGTGGGGTGGCAGTGGACGGGGAGGGAGGTGTGCAGAGGGGCGAGCGTGGCAAGAGAGGGGTGGACGAGGGAAGAGCCGGGAGAGGACAAGTGCGGTGGAACGTGCGGGATACGGCGCGGTAAGCGCGCGGAGGGAGAAAGGAGGAGACGAGGCGAGTCGATAAGCGCGAGGGGAGAGGAGAGAGTGCGAGAGGAAGATTAATTGAAGTGGCAGATTATTGCTAATGAAGTGATAAGCAGGGAATAGCACAGGTTGAGAGAAGTCGTGATTGAAGGGGGAGAAGAAAAAGTGGTGGTGAAAAAGTTGCGGATTAGAGCATGAATGAGTTGAGTAACAGAGCGATAAACACAGCAATCCTTTTATGAGAGTGATGAGGAAGCGTGTGAACGAACGTAGTAGAGACTTGAGCTTAAGGAGTTATAGGCTGTGAATGTGGATAAACGGACGACTGCTAGTCATGAGATGGAAAGGAAGTGCTCTGTAGCGTGTTAAAAAAGCAACCGGAAATATTATGACGGCGTGTGGACGTTGGGGAAAATGAAGAGTGAGGTGCATGGGCCGGGCTGAGAGGGGAGGGTGAAAAATCAGGGTGGGCGGCTTGGGAAGTAGCTGATCCGCTCTGCCGGACTTAGGTCCGCGCCTCCTGTTCCTTCCCACGCGCCATCTCATCGCCTGACAGGCCTCGTCGCCCGTGGGACTCCGAGACGCCTTCTCGTCGCTCACCCCCCCAGTTGTCGATGTCCGCCTATCACTGCGCGGCAGTCATTTTGTCATGACTCTGAAGTATCGATAATCTGTTGTCGATACTGGAGTAACAAAAAAGATTCAGAAGTCACAATAGAACGATTGCTATACTAAAATTGA
>BOPP01000008.1:16876277-16896277 GCA_017312745.1 Gryllus bimaculatus
GCGGGGCGGGATGAGATGGGGCGGAGAGCGGCGCGGTGCGGGCGAAGCGTATCCGCACACAACGCAGAAGCCCTGTCCCCCCAGGCGCATCGCCGCCGCGCGGTTTTTGCGCACTCGCGCACATGTGCGCTCCTCCCGGGCCGCACCCGCTGCGTCTCCGTCATCGCACTCCGCTGCAAGAGCTTTCAAAATTGCAATACAAAACGCTCAAGCGATCTAGCGGTACCGGTAGTGCAAATTTTCACTACCTCGATTTCTTCTTGTTAACGACTTTAAACTTTACAATTCGACGGTGAGATTCTACAACAAAAATACATTTGAAAAAAATTGAAATCGTTCCATGGAATTGTAAAATGCAATGTTATCTACAGAATACCCATCCCTGAGAAGGAAATTATAACTCTACTTCAACTACTTTTAAGTGAATGAAAAGGAAAGATTACGCAAATAATTAATTACTATCCATGTCACTAAGATATGATATTTTAGCCCAAAAGTATGCAAAGCAAGAAACTAAATTGTATTGTAATGATATGTTAATGAATTAATTTTTCATAAAACCTACGAAGTACATGTCATGAAGGAAACACTTTATAGTTAATCGTTTCAAAACTTTTTTTCCAGAGCATTGAACTGTCAACCTTCACTAATTTAATACATTTATGTTCATTAGATCATCATATATTCATCTTAACTAGATCATTATTCCAATCGGATATTTGATCTTCTCAAATTTCTAGGTTATAAGTAGGTTTCGAAGTACTTTTTCCCCATCTTATTTTCACCTAAGTTGTGATAGAGACTTTGGTTTAGTGTTTGTGAGCAAAAATATTCACATATTAGATTTATTATAAAGTGAATAAGCTTTATCGTCATGCAGAGAAGACAAAATGCACATTTCAGAAGGAGTTTTACCTTAAATTGTTTACTGACGAAGTGTGGAAATGAATTGTAAATAATCACTCCCAAAGTTCCTGAGAATATGTTTAAGAAACATATTAATTTTCTTTAACCAAAATATCGGCAGCAAGATTATGTTTACGCCGCAACTTCATTTCCGATGGCTGTATCGTAAACTAACATTACTGAGTTGTGCATTCAAAATCAGTCACGAAATAATAACGTACCTTCGAGTATTCGTTATTATGTAACATTTTTGTTAGTAAGCATAAGAAATGCACACATTCATTGTTTCTCACCAGAATCGGTCAGAACTCTTTCAGATGTGTCAATAATATTTTAAAGAGTAGATAACTCACCTAGATCGCGCCCTGGTAGGTCATAGGAACCCAATTAAAGATTTGTCTCTTTCCCAAGCTAACAAATGAGCTTTCAATCTCCTCTCGTGGTGGTCTGAGGGTTTCACTTTCGGTACCAACGTTAGGCGAGCCCTCTTGCCCTGCTGTAGGTCCTTGGAAGGATCCCATTTCACAATGGAACAGCTTCCTTAGTTGTGAAGTCAACCCTCAACTATCCCTGAAGATGGTTAGCTCTTCTTATAAATATGATGCTATAAAACATGCTATTTTAATTGAAATTTTATCAACAACATGTTCATTTTTTAGCTTTTAGTACTATTTCTCCAGGTTTAATACTAATAATGTAGTTAACTGTTAATACGTATTTGGTTGACAGCTCCCGCATGACCTGGTGATCCTAACTACTACGGAACACAACAAATCCTGCGAGAATGTTGACATCGTAAACTAGCAGGCTTTGCTTGCACGTACCTCTAACACATATCTTGGCAATGTATATTTGAACAAAACAAAGAACTAGGAAGGAGGTAAAACAAATTAAAGGGAAACTTCCATCTCACGCCTGCTATCGCTTCCGTATTCCACAAGTGTTTGAAAAGGGAACATTCGGGAGTAAGATAGTGAAAAAGATGTCACTTTGAATTCATTTAGGTTGCAGTAACATCCAAAATTATGAAGTAAAAAGTTCAAGATTGATTTTTTAAATTAATTATTGCACATAACAAGAATTTGATTCACAAATACAACGCTTAGATGGGAATTTATGTTTACTTGGTTTATTTATTCTCTCACCTTCAACTGAGATGGCCCCTATTATTCAAATTTACTCGCTTCCTTTTGATGAACAATTTTCAGCATTCGCGGGTTTCAAAGCACTCCAGCTACTTTAGAAGCTGCTTTGAAATCTGTATCGTTTTACAAACAAGATCTGGAATAATGAAATATTACACCAAAATAAATCCGGAAGGATTGCAAAGTGAGCCCAGTACACTCACATCGATAATCAAGGCAACGTAGTAAATATGCAGATGCTTTATTCATTTTCTTTGACTGTTGTATTTTGTTACTGTATTTAGCGTTATTACACAAGTTCATAAACCAACACTATACTGGAAAATGTCAATAAAGCATTTGAACTGAAATATCTGATTGAGTAATTTGTCAAATCAAATCGCATCAAACGCAGACACAATCTGTTCGATTGATGACCCATTACGGAATTAATCTCCTTTCGTTGTAATCCTGTGAATCAAAATATGATAAAATCTGTTGTGCTTACTCTCGTAATCCGAGAAAGTGCAGTTGGTACTTTCTTCCGAATTAGCTTAAGCTAACCCAGCGAGGCGACGTTATGTTGGCAATATGAGTATTAAATTTTATAACAATAATTTTGAGGCTCGAAATAAATGATATTTTTCAGTGATGCTACCAAGTATTTTTACAGTAAAAATATATAAGTAAATAGCAATATTGTAAAGCGTCCTACATGATGGACTGACGAAAAAATATGAATGTGGAAATTAATCAATGTTATTTATTAGTTAATTTACATTTTTACAATCGAAATTCACGCCCTGAGTTGTAATGACATAATCTAGAAATTTATTTGAACAATTTTTGGGCATCTTTCGAACTAGCTGATTGCGGAGGACTGTAATTTACATAGCGTAATAAGAATGCAGATTATAATTGCTCCAATCTCCGGGTGTTATATGTTTTCTTGCTTCTATAATACGAATGTCAGCAAATGTTTCTTTACTCTATTCTTAAACAATCTTCTACCAGGAGGATATATTCTCTAACAGACGGAATTAAATAGAAAGTAAAAAGCCGTTAACTGACTTCCTAGTGTTTACTCTTTGAAGATTTAGCAGCGAGTTATCCAACTTGGCTTGGACATGCTTTTCTTCTTCAGGAGAATGAAGAATTTTGATGTCCATTTGTGATCGAGATAATTAACGCAAACACCAACAATAGTATACAACGTAGCCGTCTAAATGACGGCATCGGGAGCTTAGGTGATAAAGTCGTTTCAGTAAATTAAGAGTTTTCCTGAAGAAGTCAAAATGTTACCCCTTTTTCTTTTTCTTTTATCTTCCAAGCAATGTTTTTCTACCTTCTTCATGTTTTCTTACTTTCTTCCTATTTGCTTATTTCGTGATTAACTTCTGAATGATGTTATCTGGATAGAAAGTAATTTAACGATAATTATTGACATTCACCGTAACGGCAATAATGTAACAGAATCACCAAGTTCGGTAATAGTTACTTTTTAATGTAGCAGTTGCATTTATTATTTCAATTGTGTATAATTGTAACAATTATTTTTAATTAATGGTAATCGCTATTTCTCTTGTTGAACATGCGAAGCCTCTGAAGACTCTCCCCATTAAGTATATTGTAGCAGTTTCAACTTTCCTTGTAGCCATAGGTAGAGATTTCAAGATAATTGTGTGTTTGAATGTTCTGAAGGGCCACAAAGTACACGGCATGATTGATAATATTTATTAAAATGATGTTTCTTATGATGTCAGGCCTTTGTTTATAGCGCCCATTTTGGTCAGAATGATGAAAATGGTTGTTATGTGAAAATATCAAAACCCTACATTATTCTATATAATAGTGGGGGGGTGCAGGCAAATTCACGTAAAACACTGATCACCATTTCATGAATCTGTTAAAAAACAAGGTCTAGCACTGCCCGTCCGTTTTACTAGGATCACCAAATTGAATTAACCTTTACATCAAAATTATCCCTCACCATTTAAGTTAAAACGTAGGTTAAGTCAAGCACTGCCCGCTCGTTTCACTTCATCAGCAAATTGAATTAACATTTACACCACAATCATCACTGTTCATTTGGTAATTGTTACGAAAAGTCATCAGTTGTGCAACTTGCACTCCAACATCTCCACAGGATATGGTAGTAATCGAAAATACTCATTAAGTGGTTTTGTATCAATGACGTTGAAACACTTCGTCACTGGCATAAAATCCCAAATGAGCAAGTGATGAAAAAGGAGTTGAGACGAAAAATTTATAATGTACATTTTGCCATGAGGAAATCAGCAAAGGCATATGCAGCCCACAGTATAGATTGTCACCGTGCACAACAAGAAAACGGGGCGTTTCAGGAAGAGGTGTATCTAGGTATTCAGGCGCCCATGGTAAGCATAGAATTTGCGCCCCTCGCGAGTTCAGGGAACTTCAAATTAGGGTTGTTGTTATTTGCTTTAGCGGGTCTACTCTAAATAGCGCCCCATGTGGGTGACGCTCATGGTACGTGCCGTGTCTGCTGTACCGTAGATACGCCTCTGGTAGGGCCTAAAATACTGCATTTCATGTCCCGCCCAACAATTATGTTTCTTTGTCTCTAATCTACAAAAACAAATATATTTGAACCTTGTGACACACTTTTCCAGATGTGGCTTATTAGTGTTTTAAAATACACACGCACGAGTTGCTAGAAAAATTAGAAAGCTCGAAATCTATGTGAAATAAAGGTGATTAACTAATATATTTAATTTTGTCGCATGTACCTAAGTCTTTCTGTTTGTTAAATCAAACTGTGGTACGGAAATTAGTGTTGGTGGTGTAAATGGACATGCTCGGCAGGAACTTCGAGTATCAACGATGAGCAACCATTTTACGGCACACTTCATTTAAAACGTTATTTCTTCTTGAAAAAATTCTCAATTGTAGTTCAAGGTGTGGTCTTACTCAAACAATATTTGTTTAAAAAAAAGAAAATTTCAAAAAAATTGCTAAAAGACTTCGAATTGTTTTGGGGTCGATTAAATATTGTTTAATAATGATTAATCGTTTTGAAATTTTGTATTCATCAGTTGTTTACGTTTTAACTATAATAAACAATAATAATCATTTGCCAAAATAAAGACCACCCTAATTCACAGCTTCCTCCAAAATATTTCTGAACAGATAGCAATTACATCAAGGCCAGAGAGTCACACATATTGAATAAAAGTGAAATGTATAAAAACAGTGTCAACGTTAACGTGCGCGGCTGTAAACACCCCGGGGGTGTCCTCTGGCATTCTGCCTGTCGCCGTCCGAGTTAATGGCCCCGCGCGGATTGCGAGTAACAGTCCTCGATATCGATTGTCGCGGGGGAGGCGCGCAGCGGACGCCGCTGTCGAGATTTACAGCGAGGACAGAGAAGAGGGAAGAGAAGAGGAGAGGAGAGGAGAGGAGAGGAGGTGGAAGGAGGCGTCTGGAGGGAAATCTCGGCAAAGCTGCATGGAGGCGGTCGGCGAGGACGAGGCCCCGCAAGGAAGCGCGACGGCGACAGAGAAATACGCGCAGCTGATTCGAGGGAATCGAATGGTTCACACTCAGAGCAAGCTGAGGGGAAGTCAATTTTGTTATGAAAAAAGTCGCAGATTTCAGGATTTGTTAAGGTTGCATCTCGTATTTCAAGATATAAAGAACCTCGGTGTGTAACAGGACGTAGAACGTTTATAACAAGAACATAAATATTTTGGTGAACTGAGAAGTTTGTAAACAGGGTGCCAATTGCACATGTGGATGACAAAACTCAAGATACTGTTCTTGTTTCTCCAATAATTCACTTCTAAAGCGGATCTATCCACACCTCACCAATCATCTTTTTTATCATTTAGATTTACATAATTTATATAATTTGAACTGCATTACCTAATTTTTTCCACTGACTTAATACTTTTTACTTGTAATTAAATAATGCCATCTGTTCAGAAAAAAAGTCAGTATCAATAAGAAAACGCTGCACCTATTTCCGAAAGATGTTTGATGTTTCCGAAAGGGTTGTTCTATAAACAAAACTACCGAATAGCATTTAGACGACGAACAATCATAAACAAGACAATGCTAAATTAGAAATATTCGTCTTAAGTAATTGCGAATCCTCCGAGTTCTCTTCCCGATTGTGCTTCTGTCCGCTTTACGCACGGAGCCCGGAGCTATCTCAGTTCAACGGACGGCAGCGGGAGCTGCTTTGTATCCAGGGAAGACGGCTGCGCACAGGGCCTCCGTTGAGACGCTCTCGATGGCAGATCGCCCCTCGGGCGCAGCGACTTGGCAGCGGCCCAGCGCGGGAAGCGGCGGCGGCGGCGGCAGCGGGGGCGAGGGCGGGGACGGCGACGGGGATGGCGACAATAGGGGGACCGCTCCGCAGGAGACGATCGGAGCGGCGCGCGGGCGGGGGAGGCGGGGGTGGCGAGGAGGCGAAGAGGCTAGTTTATGAAGGAAGCGGCGGTGACGAGACTGACGTTGGGTGAGGGAGCGGAGACAAGGATGGCGTAAAAACAGAGCGAGCTGTGACAGGGCTTTCATTAATAGTGGCGAGAGCGGCGACGGATTGCGCTGGTGGGCTTCTGCGCCTGCAGGGCATTGGCTAATGTGGGTGAGGGACGGTGGAAAGGGCGATGGGAGCGTTGCGGGGTGAGGGCTTGGCTGGGTTCATGGGCGCGGTGCTGAGATGGTGAGGAGGCGAGAGGTGGGGCGGGCGGAGCAAAACGGATATAAGCGGAGTCGGGAGGACTGGCAACGCAGTGCCAGGGGTGGTGGCAAAGCAGGGGGTTGGTTAGAGGCAGAGGGTGAGAGAGAGAGTTGATGAGGGAGAGGCGAGGAGATGGGATGGGAGAGGATGGTGGGCGGCAGGGCGTGTGAGTCAAGAGGTGACACTCGAGCCCCAACGGAGATGAGGTTGCAGGTGAACGAACCGCCAACTTCACCCTAACGTCAATTCTAAAGCTTCCAATACCTCCACTGACACACCTCCCTTAATAAATGCATCAGCCCCACATGTATATAAATTCTGCATCGCAAAAGCCTCGCAAAGTTTTCGCAAAAAACTTCGATTCCATTCCAGTCGGTTTTTGGAAACGCACCTGCTGCTCCTCTTTCTGCAAAGAAATTACTTGAATTTTACGTTTAAATTAAAGATGACTTTTTCGGAAATTTTCCTCTTTCACGACGCATCGATAAATATGATTACTATGTAATTGCAATGGTGAAGGACCTGCAGGTGCCACTGCTACCTACAGGTAAGTTAAACAATAATGTCACTCCTTGAATCATACTTCGTTCATCAACAAAACTAGTGAACCCTAAGCGTTTTTTGTTCATTACGAATTCCTCCAATAGTCTTTCAACAATAATGTAAAATTAATCAATTTTTAATGTCGACGCAAACTTTTAACAGCGTATAACTAATATTCAACTAAAAGAAAAGTATTAATGAAAAAAAAAGAATATCGAATTTTAATGCCCCAGAAGTACTTTGATCATGTTTATGAAGAAAACGTAATGTACCAATTATCATCGACATCAAGTTTTTATCTTCCAATTTGAATATCCTTTGATTTAATATCTTTTGACTTGAATTCAACAATAGCCTTTCACAAATTCTTCTCAGAGACTAATGAAGTAATCTTTCTAGTCATTTGCACGCTGTGAAAAAGAGAACTAATCGTAATATCTTCGTTTTCAGGAAGGTTCTCCAACTTTCATTCCGTCCGTGCTGTTGCTCCTACCAGCGTCTTCCTTTCGTCTTTCTTTACGACCAGTACTGCTTATGAACATGATTTTCAAATGGGATTCTTTCAACATTCCCGTCTCGTTTACATCCCAAAAAATATACGAGCAGAAAATTATTTTTCATTTTCGTTTACGTGTTTCATTTTTTCTTATTCCCTACCTTAGTCTATCAAACTTTAATGGAACATTGTATGTAAGGCATGACTTCATGATGAAAGCACGAAAGCATGAAAGGAGGAAAGGAAAAAAGTAAAACAAAAGAGGAAGAGGGACAGAAAGAAAAGAATGAATGAATGGATGAATAAATTGTGTGAACGATTATATGGTATATAAGATGGTGGCGCTGTAGGAATGCGGAGAACGAATAGCGAATTTATCTTGCTCATTGCAAATACTTGGCCAGTGAGAAAGTAAAAAAAAACACAATTCTTCTGTGCTTGGAAGTTGCGAAGATCTTTTAAGAGCGTAGTTGAATATGTAATAAAAATACATTACGTTTAACACAAAAATTATTCTCAAAGTTTAATCCAACATCTCGTCTGTTTTTATGAATTTTTGCATAACTTTTATCAAGCGTAGAATGTATTTTTTGGAATACCATTATTAATTCTTATTATTTCACTTACACGTTGCACTGATTGAAAATGGATCTGATTGCCATAAAATTTCTTTGCAAAGAATCATATCTTCCATGTTTCCCATACCTTCCTCACATGAGGTCCCCCCTGTAGATTATGAGGCGGTTGATAAGGCGTAGATAAGGCTTTCCGGGCAGGTTGGTCTTCCGGCCGTGGCATATGCTGAACTTTGAAAGATATGAAAGACCATGTTTTCGCACACTAAACCACGCTACGCCCTTCAATCGCTTCCTTTCAAAATGTCAAGGTGAGAATGTATTCATATCCAACAAAAAAAATTTCACTTACGGGGTTTTTCTCTTGCACTACCATATGCTTTCTGCGTCCGACAAGAAATAGGTTTCTCTGTAACCTATCAGCAGTCAAAATTTAGTGTGTTTGTTTTGCAATAGCTTAAAAGCAAGACAATTTACACAAATATATAACAATTTATATTTTTATATTTGTAATAAATAGTCTAAGAAGAAAAAGTTTTGCGTCCATACGTATCTTACTCATACACAAGCATTGTGGAGTGGTCGGGACGGAGCGCTTTATGGAAATAAGAGCTACTAGCCAACGTGCGCTTTTCGCTTACCGCACGGAACAAAGGTGCTGTCAGCCACATACAGACACACGGGTCAACTCCAGGACATCTGGAAACAAGGGGAGAATGAAAGAATGCCTAGACAGTGAAAGAAAGGTGTTTACCAAAAGCCCTTCACTTTCACGTCTCTGGTGAAAACAAGTAGTATTCTGTATTCATCACAAGTATTATTTTGTTTCCAACACAAACTTGTTTTTCGCCTTCGCCATATTTCACTTTTGAACAAACAAAAATGAAAATAACAAACTGCGCATTCGTGTGAATGAGTTGACAATGGCCATCATGTGGAACAAACAGATAAGGTAGACTTGCATGTAAAAAATGTCTCAAGGTTAACATACAAATGTAATAAAATCCAACTGAAAACTGAAAATTATATCTTAGATAATTCCACGAATATAGAATTCAAGTCGTGGAAACGTTGAGGGACTTTATACGGAAATTTCCAATGCACAAATGGCATTTAACAAGACATTTCCATGAAATAAAATGACTAGAGACCGGATATTTTTTGTCTTTCAACTTCCTGAACTAAAAATTTTAATCTTGGCAAATCGTCGCCGTCCTATCGCAATATCAAACTTTTTCGTTGCATATTTTTACATATTTAGTTCTACATTACATATTTTGCTATTTTCACATTAAATTTTTTTATTCTATTATTTTTCTTCAATTTTTGACTCATTTTTATGAAAATAATTAAAAAACACTCCTATTACCAAAATCCGTACTGTGTGCTGCCTACTCGACGTTCGCTAGATGGAGACGCGGTAGGATTTTCTCACAATCCTGCTCGTCTGCATCAGTTATCTCAGTAGCGCGAAGTGGGGGATTTTGGAACTCAGGAAAACGTGCGCAGATAATCTTCTCCCCCATACGTTACATACAGTTTTTACTTTTTTTTTTACTAAATAAATCTAAATCTAAATCTAAGTGCGCGTCAGTGACTGAGATACGTTTCACCTTCAGATTTGAAAGTATCACTGGCGCCGCGTGTTGTGAACTTCAACCTTAATTTCCGAGTAACTTTGCCGATCGTTAACGTGTAAGTCTTCGCTGAGAATGCTGCACGCTGCAGTGATTGTTTACTGGTCGCAGATATCGCCAATTTGTAGGATGGTTTCTATTGTGTCTAGTCTGACTGCTAAACAACTGATTGACAGTAGATGAAGATTTTACAACTGACGGGGAAGTTGTATGGTACGAATCATCAATCTGCATCAATTTGTACTCCAAAAAATTATTTTCAAAACGTTTTTATTATTTTTAAAATTTATTTCGGATATTTTTAAAATTTATTTCGTATTGTGTAAATGTTCGTTTTATAATTAGTGTATTTTAATGTTACATATTTTATCCTATTTTACATATTTATTTCATATCCTTACTATTTACACTACATATTTGTGTACATATTTTGACGTTTCATACTACATATTTTTCCGGTCTGTAATTATGACCAACAGAGTTTCAAAAGACGTCAAATATTATATTAATTAAATCACCGCTTTCTGTGCACGCTTCCTCCTATGTCTGAAGGATCGCAACTTCTGAATAACCAGTAGAGAGAAGTGGTAAGTGGTAATTGAGGGGAAAATCGTATAGAAAATACACCGCTCTGATACCTGACGTATTGTTAAAAGCTATTGGTGTTAATTTTATGAGAGGAATATTGAGTAAAACAAGAATATCGAATTAATACAATCTGAAACAGTACAATAGGCCTGCACAACGCCTACTCCCGCGCGCATTTTGCACTTACCAGCCGACCGTCTGCCCGCGAGAGAGCCGAAAGTACATGAAGTAGGGAGAGAGCGTAGGCTTCCGCGGCCGGAGTCAGTATTTACTAGGCTGTCCGGGTGACGCCGCGTCCATGGCGAAGGTGCCGACGTTTCGGTCGCCATTATTGCAATACGCCCTGAGGAAGGTCGCAGAATGGCGACCGAAACGTCGGCTCCTTCGCCATGGACGCGGCGTCACCCGGACAGCCTAGTAAATATTGTAGTAGGGAGTAGGCAGCTTTGGGGGGCAGGAGACAAGCCGGTTGCGGGGTCGACGCGGCGCGAAGATTGAATGCCGAGGTGTCTAATGCAAATGATACATGCTGTGAAATGATTTGCCCACTTATTTAAATTGACAGTCTACCGTATTTTCACTTGTCCTCATTGCACGTCAAACACATATTTAACAGTTTTTGACTAAATAAATATTCGTTTTTACTTTGTGCGCATTGTAACTCAATATTTTAAAGCACTGGCCTATTTTAAAAATGTATTATGTAATTTTAACTAACAAAAAAATTACAGTTTAATAAGTGATTTTTCACCAATAATGTTATAATCTCCAAATAATAGCACAACCGAAGAAATTGAGAGTAGTCTCTCGCATCGAGATTGATATAAAAATGAAATATAGTAAACTAGAAGAAGGGTAATTTTTAAGAATACGAATTCTTAGCTTTGATAGAACTTCCTTAATCAAATAACATATTTTATTAACCAATTAAACATCGTTAATGAAAAAAATATTACTGTCATCAACAATTAAAAAAGATTCAATATTACAATTTTGTATTAAGCAGCACGCTAAATATGCGATTACATTGTAGCAAAGAAAATTACATTACCATCCCTACTATCAATTAAAATACTGGCATCCAAATGAAATATGTATGAATAATTTGTTTTAGGTTCATACTTCATCTTGTCATACATCGACAACAAATATTTCCAAAATATAAGATAATGATACTTGAACTGTATGTAAAAGTCCATCATTCTCGCAATTGCTCTAGTAATTTACGCGCTACGGTTCAAATTGCGCATTCTCATTGGCCCCCCACGCGGTTTGGACTAGAGTTGCTCGCGCGCAGCCGTCGAGGCCAGTCAAAGTGCAAACTGCTATGCAGACCTGCAAAACAACATTTTTTTTCTGTCAAGAAGTACGAATATTTGTTTAACTTATTTTTTTTTCCTGAGGATTTTCCATGCCTCGTGTGATTATAATATAATACGAATCGGACAACAGTCTCCATTGTTAATTTGATTAAATTCCCATAGCGAGAACTCTTGGAAAAGACAAGTGTCGTTCTTGTCCCGCCGCTTCATGCGCATTTTATTTTACTGACCATTCCGTAATTCCCTTTTGCCAATAATCCCTTATGTCTGACACACTTTCTATCAATATCTTGATCGCGTGCCACGCGCTGAAATCGTAAGGATTTCATCCGAACCTTCTAATCCCTTGATACTCACCACGCCGCCTCCAAATATTTTCGTCTACCGAGCTCTGACTTCCCCTTACTTCTACTTCTTCCGTTTACTTGGCGTACTTTCCGGAGCTCCCACCACACCTGCTCTTCCCAGAGCAAGTACACCGCGCATTGTCGCCTTCACCTCATCGGGTTTCTCCCTTCTTGCGGGAAGATCACAGGTGAGAAGCAATCGCACCCTTGAGATCGCCCTCCCTTGTCGCTCGCCTTCAGAATAGTAGGCCCCCACAGGCGAACTTCAATGGACTTGCGAGATAATCCTCATCTCGCCTGGCCGTAACATGAAGAGAAGACAACTTGATGGGGAAGGGTGGGTCTGAAATTCTTAACAGTCTAGCATACATTTTCGTTCATTGTCGCTCCCGTGAATCATGAATTTCTGAACAACTGAAATAATTTACCCCAATTGGTGTAACAATGTACAAATCAACTTGCAGTTCTGACATTTAACAATTATTCAAGTAAAGTATTCCTGGAAGTGTTTCAAAGAGAAACGTTTAAATGTTTTACCCAGTTCAAATAAAAATATTGCTACAATGTCGGTAATCAATTTTAAACGTCCAATAGGAAGACAACGACTAATGAAACGTTGCAAGTAATGTACCCGTTCGACAATACAAGACAAATATTAATACTGATATACAAACGTGATGCGATAAATGCAATATTTTGCGTAAAACTCTCACAATTAGAACTGAAATATGGAACGTGTACACGTACAGAAAAAAATAAATCTATAAATTGAAGTTATGTGATTTCATGCTTGAAATTCAAAGTAAATGTAGAACAAAACTTTTCTTTCATACACAGAATAAATTCCGGTTTCAAACGTATTTTGTTCAGTGGCCCAGTTGCTTCCATATGGACGAGGCTTCTATTTTCGCATTTGCCGAGTCCCATCCCTCTAAGTCTAGTGAGATACATTTCACGCTGCCACCTGATTCCTTGACACGCTACCCCGCCGCCAGCCTTTGGCCTGGCCACCCTTCAGCCGCCGGCTGCTGCCGCCTGGCGCACCCTCTGAGCTCCGTCACAGCCGCCATCACCCTCACTCGCGAGCCAAAACTTCTGTTTTCGATATCCGCACCGGATGTTGACACACGTGAAACCAATAGGTTCGAGCTCGTTTCCGTTCTAAACACCCAATTATGAGGCACACTTGGTTTGTTTCCTTCTAATAGGCTGTTATTCAAGTCGTTAAGGCAGGAAATAATCCACATGTGTTCAACATGACAAAATAAAAGTGTTCTGAATATAACAACTTCTTTTAGTACAATTATGACTACTTTAAGAGTGTATTATTGTGTAAAATGTAGGTGTGTATGCTTGAAGTCGAACGAAGAACCAGAACTTCTAAAGAACGGCGACACTGGTCAAATAGTCCATACGTTTACACAAACAATTCATATCATGTAAGAATGTTTAATAAAAGGAAAATAAATGTATGACAACATTTACAACAAGCACAGGTAAATAACATAAATGTAATACTTCTGAGTTTATTGTGACAATAAATTTACAACAACAAAAATTAAATATTTTGTACTTTCTATGACAATTCGGAAAAATTGCTAAAGAATTCTTCATTTTGACATGCAACAAATCTTCAGTCACCCTTTATTGATCGCGGCGGGTGATAAATATAAGATACATGAAATCCGGTATATATAAAATATGAATTGTATTACAAATATTCATGATTTCTCTCATTCCATAGCCTTTTCTTTTTTAAATATATAGCATTTCGCACACGTCGTAGGTCTCCGCTGGAATTCAGAGTTTTGCAGTAATTTCATAAGACTTTCATTTCTTTTATAGAAACGAACTCTTATACGTACCGAAACACTTAACAATATTACGTGCGGTCGGATAGAAAGCACCCCAACGATCTCGGCCATCTTGAACGACTCAGAATCGAAATAAGGAATAATGTTCTAATTAATGTAATTAATGTAATTTCCTCAGTGATTCGATCCGCTTCAAACGCGCTTGCCGTTACTTCAGCATTACCCTACTGCATTTGAGACCAATGGAATGGAGCACGGATGCTATGCCCTCTTCCAAAGCATTTTTCCGTTGTAATTTCACTTAATGCAAAGAAAACGATTACACGTTGATCGCGACATATTACACCTGAAGAAGCATTTCCATTACAAAAATATTTTCGTGATAACATTTTTTTTTATCTCAAAATTATTACGGGGATCCATAATCAAACCACCCCTGCCCCCGAAACACATTCTGGAGTTTCCCTCTCTTACATAGATGTGGATATTGTTGCGAGACGAGACCACCCAGTAGTCCGACTTGGTCTCTTCCGTGCACATCATGTGGCGGGCGACACGCGGCCGCCCAGCGCCAGCCCTTCGCTTCCAATTGACGCGTCAGACACACTGAGTCAACAGGCGTGGCGGGGCGGGGCGGGGCGGGGCGCGAGCGGAGTGCCGGCGGCACGGCGCGACGCGGCTAATGAGCGACGTCTGCGCCGACCACGCGCGCTCCAAGGCCCCGCGCCGGGCCGTCGAACCGACACCCAAACACACCCAAGGTGGTTAGTTGTTAGTGGTTCCGGGTGCGTCAAATGCTAGGGTCATTAGTCTCGTAAGTATAGTGCATGTTTTCCTTGGGCTGTAGCGTTAATCTTTCCCCGCTGGGTGGTCAGATCCGGCGCTAGCGGGGTTTTCCCCCAACCAGGGTTTTCCCACAAACAAGGCAACGCTCCAACCGAGACAAGTTCTAAGCTGCCGATCGGTCTCCCGGCATGTGCGGTAGAGTAGTGTCATTTCGTATGTGTGTGTGTGTGTGTGTGTAAGTAAGTAAGGGGTGAGGATATGATAGGGAAGAGGAAGGAAATATCGCGCACGTTCCGTGGCCCGTTTGATAGGACACTGCACTGGCATTCGTCTAATGTTGATCAGAGAAACTATGGAAAACCCGATAAGAATAGCCGGCAGCACGGGACTCGAACCCTGGCCCTCCCAGTCAGACGCACTGCAGTCAATCAGTCAACTGGTGTCAATCAGTTGGTGCCCTGAGTCACCTCTCCCGGTCATATCCAAGAAATTCATATTATTATATTGCACTTTACATACACGATTGGAATTCTTTTCCTATTGCCATTGTACAACTCTCGCATTAGATCCCTGCAGCTCTATGCGTAATTAGAGTCATTAAAATCCAGCTTTATTTTAGAATAGTGTTTGACCAATCCCAGATAAGTTTAGAGAGGAGAAGTAATCAATCACTGATCATAATTCTAATAAATGTTTCGTTGGATTGTGTGTATTACTATGCTGAGACAACGCGTGAGGAGGAGACAGTAAATTGCACATGACCTTTCAGGAATTCAGAACTGAGATCACATGACTGTATCCTCCTATGAGGTCTGTTTCAATTATTAAGCTGCTAAGTAATAACAACACGTACTAAACTTTGATAACATTTAAGTAATTAATCGAATTCTAAATTAATTCATCAACTGCTCATTTGAAGTTGGACTGAGCATGTGATTAACTAATGCCACCTGGGAGACCTGGATGACTGTCCACTAGGTAGACTAGGTGACTGTTGGTTTAACTCTGTTTGGCAGCTGTTCGCATGTATCACTGTAGAAGTTCAACTTGTAATAGCTATTATTATTCGTACGAAACACAATGTAATGGGTATTAATACACTCGTATGAAGTTAACGATACTCAGTTGTTTCTTGTTTTTTTAGTAATATCATTTCACATTCGTTTACTAATAACTATTATGACATCACCGTTGATTATCGCTTTATGATGGAAGAACTAGTCTGTTTCTTAAATGCAATTTTTCCTTTCAACATTTCTTAATATTATTCATTAATAACCGTTTACGCATGAAGTGGAAAAGTGCTTCTCATCTGTTTCATATTTCTTCCCACGCCCGTGCGTTTGATGATAAGGTTATTTTGTTCGTCCTAAACGTTGTAATAATTTAATTAAGATGATGGCAATCATCTTCACTCGATGGCAGCTGTCATAATTCAATTAACTACTTTATCACAAATAAATACTCACTTATATAAGTTTTACTTATTAAATAGCCATCACGAACTGTGTCGCCTTTCAGTGTTTAGATGAGTGTAGCGTGGGGAACGAATGAATTGAGCTTAGATTATTGTGAACGATGGGGGGTTCGGGTGGTGTATGTGATGGAATGAGAAGCCAACCACGTGAAAACCACACGGTCAAATCTTGATCTGCACCAGACTCAATCCAGCAGCCTGCGACTCCGCCTACTTCAATGACGCCCGAAGCCCCTACGTGATCGAAACCACAAATAGCACAATCATCGAACTAGAAGGCAAAATTCCATCTCGTCAGTTGTACGGCAATACCGCGGCGAGTGGGCGCCTTTCCCACCGCCCGGGAGCGAGTCCTGCGATTGGCTCCGCTCGCCGGGTGATTGCCGGCGCACGTCCCCTGCCACTCGCGGCCCGCCCAGCCGGCCGGCGTAATTTGCCTCGAGGGTGGTGGGAAATGAAGCCTAACGAACTTACCCCCGAACGCCGCCGCGTAATTGACATCTCAGGTAAGTCTGTTGCCGGCGGTAATTATGTCATTATGATTTGTAGACTCGTCGGAGATTGCGTTCGTCTCGCTTCACGGACTTCCTTATAAGACTCCCGGTGAACGCCCGTTCTCACAGATGTAACTGAGTATTATCTCGAAGGGATATTGCTTTAATCTAGTTATACGGACTATACATGCTGAGAAACTTGACATACTTTTTTATTTATTTTCTCTGCATGTTAATAATATGATGATATATGAAGTATAATCATAAGTAATAAGATGATCATTAGTGATTGTAACACGAGAGATACCAATCACTAGTACTGTTATTTCACGTAGGTGTATTGTAATTCGAAGAGCGCATCTGAGTGTGTATGTGTGTGTGTGTGTGTGTGTGTGTGTGTGTGTGTGTGTTTGTGTGTGTACATATATTCACTTCTAAATGGTTCAGGATATCAAATGAAGTTTTCGCTTAAAAATTTGGATGGTGCAAGTAACATGCCGTAGAGAGATGGTCTATAATATTTTTAGTTTTCGAGAAATTTAATCATCTTTGATTTTAATATGGAACTATAGATTTTTCTCACCAGCAAAGGAGAGTCTATGAAAAGAGGAAAACAATAATGTTTCATATGAAAGTATTTTAATAGTAATGAGTATAAAATTAGACTTTCTAGCATGTGAATTTGGATTAAATGAACAATATTTCGTGTAGCAGCCTTTGCAACTCCCGCCTTCGGGAAAGGCAGCCTACGCGGCGAAGAGGAAGTTTCGTGCAGAGACGACTATGCGAGGGATGGCCTTGACTACAGCAATCCCTGGTCTTGACACGGAGAAAATTTGAACAAACATCAATATTAACGATGAGATTGAGAGATTTTTTCCCATTTGTTCATCCTAATTCAACTTTTCTTCCACTGAAATTCCAAATCAACGATAATCGATATACATATAGTCTGCAGCAATATTTCAGTACCTTTCGCGGCTCTCTCACGCAACCAATGTTTATAAATGAGGTGTCTAAATAAAGAAAATTTCACAGAGAAGTGGTAAATTATACTTTGACTTGAAAAATATGAAGAATTTGTTTAAAAAACGATCTAAATATTTATGGCAAATGCAACCCACAACACTCATTCAGAATTTTTGAATCTATATCGTTAAATAACCCTTAAAAGGGGCGTTCTACGGTCTTAAAGTATAAAATACTGAGGCCAAACGCCTCAAAGAAACGTTCTTCACAACGTAATCTATATGATGGGATATTCTTGGATATTCTATTAATTTTTTACAGGTTCGGCGCTTATCGATATTGAATATCGCTAAGATATTCAATACGTAAATATCGTTTAAGCAACATTTTCATGTATCGAAGTGAACTCTAAGCCTACTGAATTGTTTCTAATGATAAAGAATTGTATTTATTACTCTTATGAGGAAATATTAGTTAAAACTAATATAGTTGTTTCATTGACAACTTTCATTCTTAATATGAAAATGGAAGGATTGGGAAAGGGTGGAGTTTAAAATGCCAGAGTTCTCGCACGGGTACGCTAGTATTAACTATTCGTAAATAATATAAATATGACATTGTAATAAAATATAATCATTCAACATAGAATGGAATATCTTAAACCTTTTAGAATCGTTGTATCATAAATTATTAAAACAAATAAATTGTAGTTAAATGACTACTGAATATGTACACAATGAAAGACAGCCTTAGTAACTTTTACAAAAAGTATAAGATAATATTTTTGGTTCATTTCATGTGATTGCATAAGTTTCTGTAATTTTATCAACTATTATAATTCTCACACCTTCCTCCCTTTTAAATAGTATTCATTCTATTTCATCTGGTGAAAAAATAGTCATTCTTTCCGAGTAAATTACGATCAGAGCTTATTTTATTCCTCCCCTTTAATAAACAATTTCAAGCACCACGTATCTTTACGTGCAATGTCCTCCGCTTCAGTGAAAACCTAGAACGTCAACGCGGGACAGCAAAACGTACCACTGTTCTGTACACCCGATTTTCCTCTCGGCGATGCAGTGCCAATTTGTTGCCAATGCGGTGCCACACCTGTGCACGGGTCCGCAGCAGCAAGAACGAGTCTACCGCGCGGTGGGCGATGGACAATGGGGGTGGGGTGGGGGGAAGTGACAAGATACACAGCGCGCGCCGAAAAAGCAAACCCGCACGCGTGCCCAAGAGAACGTCCGTTTCCGCCTCTGACAAAACATAGGAGGTCCCACAAACAAACACGCTCGCGCACGCACACGCTCGCACGTCGAGTCTAATCTTCAAACGGCCCCACACGTCAGCGAGATCAACGATCGCGCGCGGAGGCACCGCGGCCACCGGCCTCAAACGCTCCCGCGCGACGCACGGCGCGCGATTTTGCCCCGCGGCGCAACATATCAAAGCCTTCCGCGCCGCGAGAGCCGAAACGGTTTCGGACTCGATGGAAACGAGTGGGAGGGCGAGCCACCGGGGTCTCGCGCGCGGGCGGGGCCGCGGACGGGGAGGGGACGGGAGGGGACGGGATGGGACGGGAGGGGGCCGCGGTTGGGGGAATGACTGGAGAAGAGCGAGGGTCGCGCCCTCTCATTTAAACAGAGGCGACCCGCGCCGCGCCACGCCACGCCCATTCTGCTGTCTCTGGCTGACACTTCATCCTCTACATCCTTTACCGCCTCTTTCTCTGAGTCTCTTCCTACTTTTACATTACACTTCCATCGCCATTTCCACATCATGTCTTCACCTTTTACTTCGTCGAGTCTTAAGACTGTCTCCCATTCAGTTGATTCTGGCACAGCTTTTCCCGTTTCCACCGTTCAAACAATCCGACACATTTCCCATTTCTGCTGTATCTATCTCATTCCGCGGTGCTTTCACCACAATATGTTGTTTTCCTCCCTGATATCTTTGGCCATCGCACCGAATATATACGGCATCCATTCCCACCCCTCTCCCCGTTTATTTCACTCCCACGACGTGCGACCCCGCCTCGTATCCGCTACCTTCGTGTTTTCAACACAGCAGCTTCTTCAAACACACACGGTTGCGGTCGCGGTTGCCAATTCCCGCTTCAGCGTTCCGTCCCTCCCTTCCCGCTCTGCGTCCTCTTTTTCCCTTCCCCTTCGTACTCATCCTCCGTCCGAAAGC
>BOPP01000008.1:16901277-16947105 GCA_017312745.1 Gryllus bimaculatus
CGGGGGCGGGGCGGGCCCGGGGCTGGGCGCGGGGCGGCCGGGGGCGGGCCCGGGGGCGGGCGCGGAGACGGCGCATGGCGGCGCAGGTGACGGCGGCAGGGCGGGGGCAGGGGCTGCGCTGTGGCGTCCGCGTGCGTGCCGCTGGCAGTGCGCTGTGGGCGTGCGCTGGGCGTGCGCTGCTGGGCCGGGCGGCGCGGGGGCGGCGCGGGGGCGGGCCGCGGCGGCGCGGGGCGGGCGCGGGGGCGCGGCGCGGGGCGGGCGCGGGGCGGCGCGGGGCGGCGGTGAGTGGGCGCATTGTGCTCCCGTCCCGGCCTCCTCAAAACCCTCTGCCCGCCCCCCGCGCGGGGTGGGCCGCAGGAGCGGCGCGGGCGGCGCGGGGCGGGCGCGGGGGCGGCGCGGCGCGGGGGCGGCGACGCGGCAGGTGGGGTGGGGCGGCAGGGCAGGCGCGCGGCGCGCGGCGGCGCGGGCGCGGGCGGGCGGCAGAGGATTTGGAGGAGGCCGGACGGAGCACAATGCCATGGCGCAGGAGGGGCCGGCGCCCGACAATGGGCACGTGCCTCCGGCGACGGATGCGCGGGCACGCGACTACTTAATTAATATATAATAAATCATTTTAAATAAATATATAGTACATATTTAATTACAAGTATATTTAGTAAATAAGCATGCGAGAAATTAATAGTAAGAATGATAAAAGATTCACGAATATTTTGAATTGAATCCAAATTCAGAAAACTGACACGGTCTCCATCAAACACACACCGGAAGCGGGAACTTAGTAGCTAACAGACAGCAGGACGACGTTGTTTGAGCGGCTCCCGGAAAGTTCATTACATTTGGTTAGAGATAGCACTTTTCAACTGGATTCATTCTATGTGGCTTGTGGACGTACGTTGTTGAAGCAATGGCAAATTCATTATAGTAAACTAATTGCCGAACGAAAGAAAAATGAGAGCAAAATCAAAAATCTAGACAATTAACGAATTTGCTGACCCGTCTGAACAACGAGTCTGTACTATTAAATAATTTTACTTATTTAATATACTAAAATACAAGAGATAGAAACGAAAAATGAAATCGCATGTATCGCCGAGTAAATTTTGTGAATTATATAGAAATATTGCGTACATTTTGTTAAAAGAAAGTTCTGAGGCACTTTCCCGGTTTATAAGTAAGTAACAGTATTCATTTCGTTTGGATTAATTAACAAAAGCATAATGTTACAAACATAAATTTGAACTATCTTGTGTTCCTGTTTTACAGTAAGAAAATGCTAGAAATGTTATTTAGAATTTCAAATATTCCAAGATTAGACACAGTTTCTACGTAATTAGCGAATATTCTGGCCCGTATAAACAATGAATCTGTACTATTAAATAGTGTTTAATATAATGGCTTACATACTACTTTTATTTTAATGCAATTGTATTCACAGTACACAATAATATTAAAAGACATTTGCAAAGGATTTGTAATCGCACTTTAAAACAATACTTATTTTATTTTTCTTGCGAACACTCAATTTCTAAGCAGAGTAATCTCTGTTTCAAATTTTTTTCTGATATAAAATAACTTTGTTGTTTATGTACTCCACTCACGTTGTAGGTTTCTAAAATATTTTACATGGCATCTTCAGTGATCTCGTATACATCAAAAACCTAAAACTTCTAGCAGTCGCTACCACGAACTCATTAGCTTGTTTACGACCTGGTAGGTTGAGTAAAAACGCAAGAAAAGTTTTAATTGAGGAGGACCGACATCAGTGACCGCAGAAAATACGAATATCACTTGGCTTTATTTTCAGTTTTTAATTATATCCATTCACGACAACCTTCATCTCTTTCAACTTCCATATATTTAACTCATTCGTTCCTTCTTTTCTCGGAATCGATTTCATTAAACAGTACAAGCAAATTCTCATATTTTCCTTCAAGACTAAAGAGGAACAGCTTAAATATTCTGGCGTCGCAGATCACATATACATTTCATTAGCCTGAGAAATACATCGGAGAAATATGACGGAGCAGAGCATGCTTAAACATTCTTGGTCAGCCAAGAAATTTTCAACTTGCTTGATACTGCGTAAATTTTTGCTTGAATCAATAACTTCTGTTAATAGTTAACATTGGTGTCGTTCCCTTATTTTTAATATAGTATAATTATAATAGTTGACACATTTATGATAAAATAAGAAAACGATTTGATATTTGTCTAGTTACAGTCGCCTACATTTTTTAATATGTTTTTACTCGCCTTTGACAATAGGATAACAAAGTTAGAGATAAAAAATAGAGTGGAAACAAAGTTAAACCCAGAATGAGCTTCGACAAAATACAATGAAATTACTGTTGAGCTGTAATAACCCGTTCCACCCATTCTGTCATTTCGCAATAAATATTTTTCGCCCAATCTAGATTACTCGTCACCAGAAATGATCGATTTATATTGATAATTCTGACGAAATTGTTTACGCAGAGACCCGCACGTGGTATGTACTCTCTTCAACAGGATTCCCGCAAGAGCCCACAAGAGGTGATGGAATTTTCCCCTACGAGCAACATCGATACGTTTCGTTGCTGTAGACGACAACCTAAGCACACATTACTGCTTTGAAGGCGGCTCGAACGATGTGTCGTAGGAACATCCTCCACAGCCCTTGTTTAGATATGCACCGTTCCGACCTTTCGGCACAGCAACAGAATGTCCATTTGTGAACTTAATGGTCGCTGGATTTCTCTGCTTCCTTCTACCCGCTCGCTCTACCCGCTCGCACTCAATATTTACTAGCACCTTTTCCGTTTCTTTTCGCCAAGTGCTCTTCCGTTCCATTTTTGCCTGCAACGTCGAGCTGCCCCCCATCTTACCTACTCCGACACTTTTGTTGCACCGCCCCACACTCGCCCTCACATTCCCCTTCTTAACATCGCTTTTCCAACTCACAGTTCCTGACCTCGCCGGGCTAGTCAAAGAGAAATGCTTTATCTCAATCTCCTGGTCGCATTCCGTTTTTTCCGACAGTTCCATCCCGCCCCGTTTTTCTTTCACCGTCTCACCCCGTGTCTGTCGGCGTGGCCCTGGCCTAGCCGGCGCCGACGTAGGCCGATGAGGGGGCGTGGTCGGGTCTGGCGAGCGCAGGCAGGGCGGGGGCGGAGCGGTCAGGTGGTGTGTGAAGTGGCGGGGGAGGGGAGGGGAGCGGAGCGGAGAGGTCTCGACTCGTTAAAGCCGACGGCTCAGCCCGAAGTCGTTCTGCGAGCGTCAAGGCAAGCAGCCCCGGAAACTCCAGAGGGAGATTAAGTTTTCAGGCCGCCGTGTCCCAAACTACTTTCTTACTCCGTTGGCTTTTACATAATAAGTACTCTTCTGCACCACCAGAGAATATCTGGCAGAAAACATGGATTGCTTTGCTGCTCCACCAACTTTTGAAGGGGCAAGAATCGTGATTTTGTTCTTACTTTTTTTCATAACAAATCATACCGAGAACTGTACAACGTTAATGAACAATAACCACAATGCAAGCATTCTTCTCTTTAAACATGTGTACACCAGTACTCGATAATTCATATTTTTCGAAATGAGTGTGGAATATTTTAATGAATCAATGCCAATTTAGGCGTTCAATATTAATATACTGTATTACTTCGAAAATAAACGATCGTGAAGATCATTTGCGTTGGGTTTAGAGAAGACGAAATTGTAATAGTTGGTCCTGTATTATATTCTCTATATGTAAAATTAATACGAGCGCTATAAAATGAAGAAGGAAATTGAAAATAAAAAATACACAAAGCAGATATAGTGAAGTATCAGAGTAAAGAGAGAACAATTCAGGAAATCATACTCAGGGGGCATTAGCGTGACTTTATTTCTTGCATAGCATACTTTTGTACCAACAGTAATATTACAATGATCGCAAAAGAACTCCAGTCACTTCGGAAATATTAAAATAATTTAGTGTTATTTATATTTATTTCGATTTTTATCGACAATTGCATGTTATATTAAAGAACAATAATATTTTGCGTCAAAAAGATTTATTAGATCTGTCCACTAAACCACATCTGACGTAGTTTTTTATTGCATTGATATCTAAATGAAACATACTTATACTACATACTTATATTATTATACACATTTAAACGATTCAATTTTACTGGCTCTCTAAGAAAAATATTCCATTTCGCTGCGGCGTGAAGATTATTATTTATGTACGAGGAAATCCTTTCCAAATATTTCATATTTGTCACATTTTTGCATATTCATACATTAGAACAGATATATGGGTCTCTGGAAGAATTCATTATAATCTTAATGAAAGAGAAACAGCCCAAATAATTTTCTGGTGAATTTAAAAAATTAAATTGGCTACGATTCCATTGCAGCAACGGAAATAAAAAACGAAAGCAAAATATGCTTAACATAAGAATGCATTGACAAAGAAATTCACGAATCCAACTTCTCTCTTAAAGCCTATTAATATAAAGTCCATGATAATTGAAATAAACAGACAACCATACCTACATTAAATGGTCAAGTACTACATTACCATTTGATTTCTTGAGTTTTAGTTATTTAAAGACACTTGCTTTGAGAAACCTTCATAATTATATTAGGGTATGGAAACTATCCAAATACAAGAATTTATTAATTCCGTATTTTATAAAAAAAATAAGGTCACATTAACATCTAGGTCATTAGCGACCACTATTGCATTTAACAGTATGGTAACTGCGAAAATGACACGATATGGTGGTGATAGGAGGTGAAAGGACGAAACAAATACAACCATACCCGAGGCGGGACTCGGACCAGCGATCCTTCGGCCCGAGATCGATACGGCACTACCGCTCCCCGGACAGGCTAAATTAATTTTCGGAATTATTAAATGAGGAACTTCTTCGTCACATACACATCTGAAGAACGTGTAAATTATTTAACATACGAATAATCAATAAATGAATAATTAACGTGATATTTGATTTTTTCTTTGTCGACAATCGGATAAGATCAAAGTTCGTGAAATGTGAAAAAAGAAGCTGAATGTGTCTCTGCTGTTAATGAACCTTAACGTTTTCCACCCTTCACAGAATAAATCTAATTAGATTAAAACATACATTTTTAACGTAAATAAACGCACTGTAGCTGTTTCTAATACATGAATGGAAGTTGCTAAAATTCCATTCTAATTCATTCAACGTTCATTTCATTTTTTCATTATTTTCGAATTAAAAAGCAATCAAGTCAACTGAATATATACACACATGCCTCTAGCATACAATGTAATACGTTATAGGCATAATAGAACACATCATATGTATTTAATCATGTGTGTGGAATTTTCGAGAGCAAACTTTTCAGATTTTTTTCTCTTTGTTCATTACGTGTATAAGTCGTATACATATTTCATTGTCACGTATGATCATTGACTAAAACAACTAACTAAATTGGTAATGGCAGAAGCTCTATCCAACTTGGAAATTACGAACTTATAATGCAAAGTTGAGTTTCAAGGTAGGACGCCGGATACAAAGGAAGTGTGAGCGATTCATAAGCATGGCAAAAGCACAAAAACGTATTATAATTTAACCGACAAAAAAATGTATACTTGATTGCTCATGGCTTTTGAAATAACAGAAATTGATTACAATAATAAAAACCTTCGTTCATTTCGTAGTCAGCAAAACAAAATTCACTATTCTGAATCCTTTATTTAAAAACAATATACAAAAAAATCGAGACATATCATTGCCACAGAATAAAAAAAACTGGGCAAAAGTAGAAATATGTTGACGTATAAAGTAGAAATACTTGAAATAGTTGTTGGTGATTTTGAGACGTAGTGCTCGTATTTTCGCCGACATTCCAGATACAACTTTCCCCATTGATATCTTAACGCTAAGAAGTTCTTACATTAGCACTGTTAAACTCAGTACGTCAACAACGCGGAGCTGTGTGTACATCTTGTTAATGAATGAACACACAGTTACTTATTTAGGCGGCACAGACGCGGAAAGCGACGGAGCACGACCGCCGTGGCGGCACGTGGGCAGCTGGCCGCGTCATGTGTTATGCATTGCAGGGCACCTCGCGAGTTCAAGAGCCCTCTGTTCCACCACCACCACACATCACTCCCTCCCACCTTTTCTCCACAGCCGCACATCCTCCTCTCCACGACCTGTTCCTCGAGCCTCGTCACTCCCACTTTAGATCGTTTTCCTGCCACCTTCAATATCGTCCCGGCATGCTCGTCTCTCCCCTCTAATCGAAGAAAGTCGATCACTCTATCACGCATCGTCTCGCCCTAAAAGGATCCATGTCGTCTCAATCGGCTCTCTCCGACTTGTCTTGTTTCTTTCCTTCTCGCCCGGCCTTACCTCCGTCGCCATGGCGACTCGCGTTTCCTTTTCTCATCCACTTCATCACGCCATACGTTGCCACGCCAACGTGCAAACCCACAGTTTGCGGAATTTGCATACTACAACACGACTTGCTACAGTATGTGTCAGAATGTATGTTGCATTTATGGTTTTAGGATATGTAGATGCATCAATCACTTTTCGCCAATTATCATGTAGTGGGAAATTGCATATAACGAAATATATGTATTATTTGCGACTAATTTGTAGCACCATCAATCCATTGTGTACAAATGTTCGGCAGGAACTTGAAATCTCCTGGTCAGCATCAGAACGTGATATACCGTACATTTCTACCAAAGGCCTAAAATTCGAAGCAAATGGGTAAAATTGCCTAAAAAGTAGAGGTAAATGCCAAATTTATAAACTAATTTAACTTCGTTATAAGCAATTTCCCACTATATTTTTATTGGCAAAAAGTGATCTAATTCGACCTCGCTACATGTCCTAGAAGATCACAACTTTATTCCTAGATATCCTCTATATTCCGTAGCCCACGCCCGGATTCGCTACGCTTGCCAGGTCCTATCTCATCGTGGCTCTTGTCGTTCTGACCTACCTCATCCTAATCCGGGCGTACAGAACCATTACGTCTAATTTAACGACAACCCTCGCCCCGACGGACATAGACGTAGCGCGTCGCCTTGTTCCAGCGACGCCTCTCCCTGTCCTCCGCTCCCAGCGACGCGTGGGGGGGGGGCTGCGTGGGGTGTTGCGAGCGACGCCGTCCGCAGCCGCCGCCCCTCGCGTGGCACGTGTTTACCATGCAGCAGGTTACGAGCGCGTATGCGAGGCCGTTTAGCGCTCAAGAGCTGCTGCTACACGGCGCTGCTTGTGGCATCCCCAGTAAACACTTTTACACAGCACAACGTCCTCGCCTGTTCCGACAGGCCACGAGAGTGTAATGGACGTTTGTCAGAAGCTTTGCTCTGATGGCCAGGGTCAAGTGTAAGAATATGCCATGAATTTTGCATGTGTGTGATTTATCTACGTTTTGTCTGTAAGTCAGTTTGAGGGAACATAAAATGAAACGTAAACGTTACAATGTTTTGTGCGAATATGTGCTCTTAAGAGCATTTACTGAAGAAAAAAGAATAACCATGGACATTAAATTCTAGCTAATTTCAATACTTTAAAAATGTAAAACTTGTCAAAAAAGCAACAAATAAAAAATACTGGCACGATTTATTTTCGCAATGCGTTGCCTAAAGCTAAAACGGAGGTCGCTTTTGGGAATTACAAAAATACAAAATTTCCTGCTTCTCAGAGACGGGCATAGAAACCTAGGGATTCGCAGGCAGTTTTATTAGGAAAGATTTATTTAAGCAGCTGAAAGCCATTTTCCAGGTTGCTCAACTCCTCTCTCTATCGCATGTAGTGGTCTTTCTTTCCTGTGCACCAATATCAATCTTCCAACTTCCGGGTAGCTGTCTGCTTTCCTGGAAGGGAATATGCAGCGATCCTAGACCTGGAGCTGCTGAAGTGGAAAACCACCCACATTATTGCCTCCAGTACATCAGAGCACAGTCTTCGTTTTGATAATCTCGTATTCGCTAAACGTTACCGGAATATTTTCTAGAAATATATAATCTAATCTCCTGCATTCTTGCAATTACATCGTTAAGGTTGCGCAACTCTAGTAAGATAGATACTCGTTTCTTTAAATATTAACATTTATGGTTTTAGGATATCTTTCAAAAATATTTTTACAATAACACGCCCCACAAGCTATAAAAAAATCGGGTCGCTCTGCAATGACAGTCTTATTTGATGCTATTGAAACGAAATTTGATGGTACTAATCGATTATTTTCACGGTTTGTAATTCAGAAGTGAGAGTGAATTTGGAGGGAGGCATTAGAGGTTAGCGAAATTTTCAAAACAAAGCAACACGGGGTAATCTCCTCTAAACTTAATTCGATTGCTGGCTCCCCAGGTTTTGTGAGACCCCATTTAATGTAGTATTAAGAAAGAAAATTGTGTGCTATTTTTATTATGAAGTATTGAGTGCGATATCATCGCGTCTTTGACTAGTTCCTGTTAATATTTTATAAAATATTTAGAACTTGTATACTGTAAATGATGAATTCATTCAGATGCAATGCCTAACAAATTAAAACAAAGAACATAATCACAGCAGCCTCCTACTTCAGCAAGAAGTACAGTCCCATTGTTACTTGAGCCTTGTACCAGTCTTCTGTTTACCATTTGAGTCAAGATTGTATTGGGGCGCCGGGAGTAGCCGACCAGCAGTATTATTATAGTAACAGCAGCAGCAACTTTACGCATGACCTAATGTACCATTGTCAGCAATTGGAAGTGAACAAAGGCTATTTAGGTATTTATCACATATTGCATTTGAAATTTCCATTGATAGTTGAGTTTTTGTGTTATTCATTATGGTTTTATTATCATAAAACGTTTTTCGTTAAAATTACCTCTTAATCATCACTCCCTGCAAATCACTTAAAGTTGACAAGTCTAGCCTCAGTTCAAGGCTTTATTCACAAGCACCAACAGAATTGCTCTAGTTCGTTGCACAGTGCTCGGCAAGGCGGGAAGGAATTAATGCTTTATTTTACGTGGTTAGGATTCTGGTGTGGCCTGCTCTTCCGTCTGAACACGCAAATTTTGATATGCTCCTTTCACAAACTAGCGGATTTGAATTTTGCTCAGAAGCTACATTTAGGCTTGAGAATCTTTTACGTGCAGTTAATCTACTAACATGAGAGAGCGTACGAAGCGTGCGGAGGCTTTTTTCGCCTTTAAAAATCTACAGCCACGCCACGCATCAGTGTAAATCGAAAGAATGACAATACGTCCCACCACAATTCCCCTACGCCTCAAGCATACAGTCAACTCAGAATCTCATATGCCCGTAAGGCTAGTGTAAGTGTTAGTTACCAGAATGGTTTTAAACACTTTATGATTGTCGATTTATTGACATGTATTCATAATACCATACATTACACATAATTAACATACATTTTAAAGAAGCAAAAGAACGTATTTCGTTTACCAAGTCCAAGATCGTTTCTGTTTTAATTACCCAGCAGATTAACGACTGTCGTCAAAGTTTCTTTTACGTCACCTGGAAGCAGGGTGAAGTTCTAAGTGCGCATGCGCAAACCGGGCGCCAGGCACCTAACAACGGCAACTTCACACGATATCGTTTCGGCTGCTCCACGCCAAAACACAGTTACAGCAACATTATTAAAAAAAGTGTGTTGAGGGCTATTGTGGGTTCTGAGAGCCATAGTAGGCTAGACGTTTTTGTGCACATCTTCAGGAGGTTCAAAGAATGCTTTATCTTAAAACCCAGTATCTTACACACTTAAGGCCAAAGAAAAATATCGAAACTTCCTTTTCTCAAAATAATTTTCTTTTTCACTAGCTGTGTTTCGGCATGGAGCAGCTGGTTTGTAACTTGGCCGGGCGCAGACGTCTGCGATGTTCCCTCGGCGGCCGACGCGGCGAGCGAGCGAGCGAGCGAGCGAGCGACGCGTTCGCTGGAATCGGCTTCTCGCTGGATCCGGCGCGCCCGAGCGGTAAATCCGCGGTTCGAGGCCGGCCGCCCCCTCCGCCCCCTCCAGTGCCAGCGCCGCCTCTCAATCCCTCCCCTCCCCCGGGTCTTCCCAGCCCTGACCGCAGCGAGGCTTCGCAGGGAAACGAAACACAACCCGGCGCGGCGCGGCGCGCGAGCTTCGCGGGGCCGTTCGCTATGGAATGCGGCAGAGCCTGGCCAGATCCACCCGCACACTCAACCATTTCGCATTCTGGAGATTCTAAGAGCTCAAAGCTGAAACATTTAGCCCAGGGAGTCCTAACCTTTTCTTTGCATTGACCCCTTTTAAAAGAATTGCTTGCTTCATCCACCCCCTTTGCATGTTCTCTATAATATACAATATAGAGTTCATAATCATAATAGACGGAATTGCACTTACGAGTACATGACTAATATATAATGCTGCGTATCAATTTTTTCGAAAACATCTCGGTTAGCAATAATGGAAAATATGAGTGAATGTGGGTAGCTGAGTTTCTAATATTAGTGGGTGTGCAATTGTTACAAAATGCAGTCATTGTTGAGCGCTTATTTTCATAAATTGGCCGTACCAATTCTACAGAGCATATTGCGGATAATAGTTTCCTGCGAAGTAGAGTAATGCTGTGAATAAAGTTATAATTTCTTACGTGTGCTACTCAGCCTAATAATAAACGACAATGAGCTGGAAGAAAAGCGAATTTGCCTACCTACACACCAAGAAAAAACAAAAGCAAACTACTCCAGGAACAATTAACCCCCAAAAAACCTAACATAGAAAAAGGGGATATCAACCGAGATGACTGTCATTGAACCACACTCAGAAGGACTGATACTATAAATTTCCCATCACTCAATGCAGAAGGCACTTATTAGTAAAATCCACCCAATATAAAAGAAGACATTACTGGAAGCGGCATAGAAACCCTTACTTCAATTTCGCCACGTGCACGCTGGTCTGCTCCAATTTCGACAGCCTGGCATTCACACAAAGACACTAACAACCGGGAGTACTTTCCACACTGCCACGACTTGCTCTCGAGGTAAACTCGCTACTCGGGTGAAACTAATCTGAGAGACCGCATCCAAATACAATAGAAAAACCGAATCAATGCATCCGCGGTTCTTGTTCATGTCACCTTGCCTCGATGCCACGCTGACGGCTCTTACCCACTCCTGATTCATTCTCTGCTCCTTCAAATGGAAATCTTAAGGAGCACCTCCCACTCGACAGATATTGCCGGATCGGCCGCTTGACAGCAAGATGACTAGTCAATAATGTCATTATGTGCCAGATTCAGCGCTGATACCTACGCCAATTAAAGTTGATCAGCTATCAGATTATGTATTACAATAAAATACGTTTGTAAATACTACCTAAGTTATATAAATAACTTCGGGACTGACTCATCAATAAATACATTGATATGATCAGGTGGCTAGAAGCAAACAGTTAATACTATCCAATGTTTCAACGAATAGTGCTTCTGAACCCTAACAACATTCTATAAGAATTGAGAAGTTTGTATTAATAAAATCAATAACAAAAGTGAGATTTAAAAAACAATAAGATATGGTGAAATGACATGTCCAGATGCTTTGATCTATCTACGGTTTTAATGCGTAAAGAATGGAACAAGAGAGACGCAATAAAGTAGATGAAGGTAATAAAGGAAAGTAGATGTAAAGATGTACTAACTGGCGAAAAATATGATAATAATTCAGTTTTGATCGTTCAGGAATTTCTAAATGAAATATTATTCTAGAAATATCCAAGAAAGGAAGGAAGAAATGGGACAATCCTAGGAATGTTTTTAAATAAGAATATTACAAATGACGAGTTTTCAATCAAAACAAGCTCATTCCTTTTGCGAAATATTATCAAGAGAAACAAAAATATCCATGCGTCTACGCGATGTTTGATATGAACAGATATGTTTTCGCCACATTTCGCCTGCATTTGAATTAAATCCCTTTTTGAGCTTAGGAAGGATCCATCAGTGTAAGCAAAAATGCAAAATTTACGTCAGGTAAATATTAGAATGAGCTGATTTTCATAGCAAACGCCTGAAGTCTAGTTTCAGAAAAATTATTTTCGCTTATCAACATACTTTCTTAGGCTATCTCACGCCATATAAGACATGCCTGGTGAAATTTACTCACAGAGGTTTCGCACGAGTGAAATACTGTCCTTGGGGTCCTCGAGAAAGTTTAAAAATCTAAAGACGTGCCGGTATGAGTAGATATTTACCAACCCCGCCCCTTGGTCCTCCACGGCCCACCCGGGAAGACAGTCCTTTCGAGGCGTCCGACAATGGGTTCGCCCCCGACCCCCCAGGCACTTTCTACGTTACAACAGTTTACCTCGCGCCGCGCATATTGATCGTGCGTCGTGATCGCCGACTTCCGAGGGGCTCACCGATTTAGAATTCCCGAAGGAATGACTAACACTACATTGCTTATGGCTCTCTAACCTCCTCGGGCCTCTGCTAGTCCTTGAGCACTTAATTGGCCAACATTGTTTTCCTCCTTTCGAAAACACAGACATACCTCGTACGTAAAAAAAACTTCGTTTCTTTAAGAGGATTTATATTTCCATATCCTTCCAGGATCCTCAGCAACAGTTTTATTGTTTCATTTGAATCCAGTTAAAAAATGAGAAGTAAATGCTGATTTCATCTACAACGAAAAATGAAATAGTTTCAAAATACTTAAGCAACGACTTCAACGGTCACAAATCCAAAATACTTCAGCAACTAACAAAGTTTCTCTTAAAGTAATTCATGATTTTCTCTAAAAATGAGCGTTTGACATCTTTTGGCACAATGCTGACGTTACAAATGTAATAAATGCTCTTGTAAGTGCTATTTACGTTCTATGTAGACATGTTAGCTAATTAAACATTCATAAGGGCTTCTCAAATAATAGTATGTGCGTGCACATGCAACATAAAAAATGTAATGATAAAATAAGAATAAGTATTCCATATCGTTGAATATTCTTTTTTTGTTTGTCATACATGGCGCGCGGTAGACTAAGTCCCGCTTTCTGAGAATCTTTTTACGAACATTGGTTTCCGAAGGAGGCCGAAGATTTAAATCTTCCCGAAATCCGTGAATATTGAATCCAGAGTAACGGATGCATTCCAGGACATGCCAATCGTTTTCTATTTCTTTTAATATACTTTCTTGTTTGCACATCGTATTTCTTATAAATGCAAAAATGTGTATGTACGCTAAATTTTAATAATCATTACACGAATGGCATTAATAAAGAACATTAGTCGGCTCTAATTCGTTTGTTCTCGTACAGTGAACATAAAGCTGCATTCTGATTATGAACAAGAAAAATAATTCACAATATATTTACTTGAGATAAACATATTTTCACGAAGTCAGTATAATTCTTCACGGGGAAGAATATGTCATAACGTTCATAATTAATAATATCATAGGAGTATATTAAATATTTCTAATTAGTCGTGAAAATAAAACACCGCCAATCGCATTTTTAATTTGACATACCCAGTCTTATCCTAGTCAATCACAGCTAAGGGATATTCTTTTTCAAAAATCACTTACGTATCGCGTTTAACTCGCGTAAGAAGAGCTGCGAAGTCTACCCGGATAATTTCAACTAAATACTGAACATTGTCACTTTAAAACGTCTTACCGCACATGGCGTAATTGGTAATTGACAGCAATCATTGAAGAAACTACCAGAAAACTAATACTTTTGCTTATTTTCCATCCGGGCTAAAGGGTCGACAAAGAATTTTAAGAAAACTGTTCCGAAATGGGCTCACTTAAAAATACTTTTTTTTAATTTCACGATGCAGAACCGCCACATGGCACACCTACACAAGCGACAGAGAAGGTCCTGCGATCGCCTGGCGAGATCTAACCGCGAAGAAGCACAGGAGGCCAGGCAACATTTTCGCGCGCCGCATAAATTGTTGAGATAGGCGCATCCGGGAGGGCCTGGAATATCCGGCGTCGCCCACATCGAGGCCGAGGAGAGGTCTATCAAGTGCAGGGGGAGTACGCCAGGGCAACGGCTGCGCGCGCAGACAATCGGTAGCAGCGACAGAACAAGCGCTCTCGTCTAAGACCACATTAGCCTCACTAGAAAAAAGAGATGTAGGTGGAGGAGAATAATCCGGGAAGGTAGGGTCAGTGGAGAATAGTAGTCAAAGGAAAACTTCAAAGGTGTTTCTTTTTAAATAATTCAACAGTTGAAATTAATAAACAGACTTCTTCTTAAACTCTTTGAATACTCATGATTCAAAAAGAAATAAACAAAATACACTCTCATTTAAGAGTGAGTTAGAATATTCCATTAGGTTAATGGTAAGCAGCTACTAATCGTAAAAAAGCGTTTCTATCTCGTTCAGCCTATTTCGGTGTTTCGGTATATCAGATGTGTGCCATTAATTATCAGTTTTATTCACAGAAGCTTTGAAAGAGCAGCCGAATATGGCAAAACTCTTGTGTTACTGCAGTTTTCTTTCCTCTAACGTTTCAGGCGAGAGTGCCTTCTCAAACTGGCGACCCAATTTTGGAAACTAGTTGATATTGAGGACTAATTACTTACCATAGTTGAAAAAAAGAATTAGAATAATTGCCTTGAATTTAAAACATTGTTTAAGATTTCGAGTTTTTTTCCATATTCGTTAATATCAATAAATTAAAGTTGGTTTAAAAATACTGTGTTTAATTCTCGCATTCGAATTCCATTTTTGACTTTTCGCAATGATTTCCTTGATGAACTTAGGGACAGTGCCTTGTCATTATCTTAATCAATACAGTTGTATTTTTACATTCACCAAGATTATATATTTTGGTTTGCCATGCATTTTATGAGCCAGAAATCACAATTCACAGCTCTGATATTTATTTCAAGTATTCGCAGGTAACATTTTAAAAATCTGACATTCATTATATGATGTAACTCAAGAACCTGGCGTTGCAGAGAGTATTCGTTGTATGGAGAAGGTATGTTAATGTATGGATTACAACTAATTAAAGAAAAGTAATATCCATTTTAGGGGATTTTTTTTGTTATAAAACAGATCGTTATAAAGAGTTTAAACTGCTCTTGTTTAGTTAACATGTTACATATCTAACACTTCATTATATTAAAACGAAGTGAAAAGGCGACTAAAAGTATCTAACCGTTGAATGTGTATTTGATTGTTAGAAATAGTTTTTATTTTATTCACATTACAAAAATTTCAATAATACTTTCATGAGGATAATAATACCTTTACAACAGACATATTTTTATACTTATAAAAATACGGTGTACTAGTTTAACTCGTGCGTACATTCCGCATCACAGTTTTAACATGGGAAATTGCTTTGGTAACAAAGAACGGTCGGGCTCTGAACAGCATTTCGTCATATGGGACCTGTAGTGTACGTGGGTAAACATTCTAATTTTTAAAAGAGTTCATTGATTCATATACTCGTTAGATCTGTGCAATTAAATTGGTAAATATATCAAAACGTTAGTTTAATTTTACATATATCTGAAGATTCAGCATGTTTCTAATTTATTTCTAATGATCCGTTAGATGGAGTATAGTTACCCAGAAGAGCTAAATTGCCAACTATTTAATAGAAAGAAAGGTACAAAAAATGTTGTACGGATTAAGAAACATAGCTCGGCTTTCATTATGACTTAGGAAACACTACTCGACATTCTAAAGGGGTAGAAAACCGGGTTTTCAGGACCTAGAACGAATCTGTGTTTTACATAACGTGTATTGCGGATTGCATTTATCCCAGCCATATTTCTCTTAGTATCACTTACACATTCCACGACATTAGCCTAAAATCTGTTTGATGCTTCCCAGAGAAGTATTTTCCTATCAACAGTAACATATGTACGTCAGTTGTACACCGCCATTGTCTTACAAATGATAAAAAACAGTCTGATATATTTGGCGCATTATTTGTGTTAGGGAGGGGATGTGCTATCAAATAAGAAAGATCCGCTTAAGATGGATATGTGTGGAAGATGAAGGTGCGGAACGCCGTGAAGTGTCGAGCGCAGGCCACTGCGAGTGGGCTCTCAAGTCAAGCGCTCTCTGCCGTCGCGACGGTCACTGCTCCGCGCAGGCTGGCGCCTCCAAGCTACTTCCGGGAGGCTCCGATAGCATCGGCTGCTCCCTCTCCCGCTGCCGCGCCTTCGGAAATTCCACGCTAATGCTGGCCGATCCCTTGGCGCGAGAGGACAGACTCATTCGGCAGTTCAGGGTCGAAACGACCTCGCTTGCCAGTTGGAAAAATTCACCAGCGGAGTGCTACGGCCACGGGACATAAAATAACAGGTTTCAGATAGTGCAACACACCTTTGCCATGAGCAAGGCGATTTTTAGATCCCGACGATTACCACAAGGACAAGCTTCAGAACCCACTTTTTTTTCTGCTCAGTGAGACATCTTGAGAATACATAAGTGTACTAACAAGTATGTGTACAGGTAATTTTCATATCTTGATTAAATTGTTTCCACATGTGATAGGGAATGTCGTGACTAGTTGTGTGATGTTCATATTTTGGATTTAATTAAACGTAAGGTAGTTGATAAAACTACACGTTAGGATGAGAAACGTGGAAGAGTGATAAAAACTAAACAAGAAAAAATGTTTAGTTTTTAAATTTTACTAAGAACGTTCACAAATTTCATCACTCTTGTTAAAAAAAATACTTTGTTATATGGAATTCACTGCATTGTGAAAACAACGAAAATAGTATCATTGTTATTTCCGATGACAATATTTTTCTTTATTAAACAGTAGGTCTCGAGATTTTTACATGATGGAATAAGTTAACTTGTGGGATCTCAGTTACAACCGTTTAGACCAACTTTTAGTGTTTTAAAACAGCAATTTGTTCAACAATTTTAATCTTCTTACATTCAACGTTAAAAAACGAAGTATGTTTCGCGCTTTGGTAGAGTAAATATTTCATTCTTGTCTTTACGATGATGTACTTACGACGACATGATGTACTTTACTTCAATATCAATATCCTCCTCTACTAAAACTCAATGGCTATAATCTGTTATAGACAAAAAGTAATATTTCAGTAAAATATCTTGTGTTCTCTTGTATCAAAAACTTACATGGTCATCTCATATTCAGGCAATGGCTAATAAAACTTACCCAAAAATTTCTAAATTATACCTGCTAATAAATTTCAAATCTCCCATTAAAATAGAATGGAGTTCACCAATACACAAATTGATAATTGAACTGCTTGCGACTTATTCTTGCCTCATCTGGTGCAACACTATCCTTACTCATTTGAAAAATTACAAGAAATAGAAAATGAATTTCTACGCAAAATTATTTAAGATCATTGGCTTATTACGAACATATAGATTCACATAAAATTACAAATTGAACCTCCTGACCAATATAGCAATACACTAACCAAAAAATACTTCAGCCTCTCATCTTCACCTTGCACAAATATATTTGCCTCAGGTAAAACAAAACAAAATTGACGTATACGCTGTAGATATCCAAATGATACGCTCCGCTCACCATACACATTCAATAAATTCAAACATTAAATTTATAAGTAATGTTAAATCCAATTCTGAACGATAAAAAGGAAAATGACATAAGGATATTCATTCTTTCATCTCATAGTCTCTATTCGTCTCATAGTTAAAGTTTACTAGCCTGACGACTGCGGGATCGTCCCAAAATGTTACAGAAAATAGTAGTTGAAAATCCCTGTAAAACATTGATGTTGAATTGTGATGATGTTGACAGGAAGAATAAATAGTTTTAAAAAACGTTGTACCGTTATTTACCTCGCGCAATGGTTCCCTTTCCTTGTACGAGAACACTACCTGGGATACAGTTCTACCAGAAAAGCACTCTCTTCGGCAGTCAGAACTCCAACACGCCACTGATTTACAACGCTTTGAGGAAAACATCGTCGAGGTTAACCACTCAACCTGTTTCAATATTTGAGATATATCTGGGAAAACACTTTGCCTGACATTGTACAAGTAGACTGCTCTTCAAAAGTCAATATTGTTTAACGAAAAACGAAAATTGGTTTAATCATGTTTGCAAAGACTGATCATATTTTCCAAAGAGACAGTACAATATTTAACTTTATCCCGGTTTTGCAAGAGAAATACTTAATTTTGCGCCGGTTAAGTATTTCTCTTGCACAACAGATGCGCAGCTTAACTTGACTGCTGCTTCATTCTCCGTGTTTACAGTAAAAGTTATGATTTACTTCGTTGCAGGGCACAGGAAATTCTTTAAATATTTTTTTTTGTAAATAAATGTAATGTGCGTTCCGTAAAATAGTATTTCATTGTCAGTTGTAAATATTAATTTCTAAATTATTTTCTCTAAATTCGTGATACTTAATATGTCATTATCGACTGCAGTGGCGAAGAAGCGTGGACTGGAGGGTCATAAATTCGAGTCCTAGCAAAGGGAGATTTTCGACTTTAGGTAAAAAACATTCGACACAAAGCAGAACTAGAAGCCGGTCTTTCGGAACAGCTATTTCCATGGTTTTCGAGAAATTATTCCAAGCAGATGCCATTGTAATGCCCGAAAGTTCAAAGCTTCAATTGTACACTGAAGGCACACCATCTTTCCTTCCCGTCCGGTTTTGATGACTCGTCTTCCTTGATATATGAAATATAGAACGACTTCTACAGAGATTCGCGGATGTTCGACCGGAGACCAAAGTGAGGTATAGTGTCATTCAAAAGAAAGTTCAGAAACCATTTAAATTTTATTTTCTTAAATTTTCCATAAAGCAGCTTGAATACAACCACTATTGCACATGGAAAAGCATAATGTTTTCCAAGAAATAAACAAAATATACTCACAATGTAATCCATCTCCCATCCATGCAAAATGAGGTACAAAATACCTCTTTATTTATCCATTTCAAATCATATCGTCGAAGAAAAAGAAAAGTTACATCACCAAAATCGTCAGTTATTGTGTTATGAGAAGATCTCTGTTCAGTAAAAGGTATTTTTTTCAAAAACTGTGTTTAGAATAGTTCACAAAACACTACATTTGGGTAAGAAATACACGGCTACGTTAAAAAGTAAATTATTTGCCTGCAAAATGACCATTTTTGGACGTGTCACTTTTCTTGGTCTTCGACGGTAAGCAGTAAAGGAAAAACATAAAACATTATCGACATATATTATTTGCATGCTCGTTTAAA
Organism: Gryllus bimaculatus; assembly: GCA_017312745.1. Classification (NCBI taxonomy): domain Eukaryota; kingdom Metazoa; phylum Arthropoda; class Insecta; order Orthoptera; family Gryllidae; genus Gryllus; species Gryllus bimaculatus. The sequence goes on from BOPP01000008.1 coordinate 16,920,459, forward strand.
TATAATATGTACAATGTCATATGTTGCTTCGAAATACCTCGACCATTGAATTAAGTAATGGAGAGATTCTTAATTTCTTCAATCTTTTTTTTTTAAACTGGAGCAGAATTCATGTAAAAGACAATGAATATAGTTTTACTCATCCGCTTTACGAGTCTGTAAGTTATGTTTCTCGCTCTTTAATCAAAACTTGATAACGTTATAGGTGCAGAAAGACATATCGTTAACAGAAACAGTCTCTGATATTAGCCGACGCAATAACTTTCAACTGAGACAACAAACATTTTCTCAGACTTTGTATCACTGCATCGGAAGATTCGAAAGAAAATTATTCTCACGGAATTGCTCTCAAGAACTCTGCGGTGACTACTTGATACACAAGTAGGAAGTGGGCGTCAGCGAATATCCTGCAAACGCTCGCTACCACGCGCTACTAACTCCCAAGAGGATCATCCGCCACAGTAGAAATAACCCCTACCTGACGCTCCTTGCTACGCGCTCTTAAAATACAACGCGCCGTCCTTGCCAGCGCCTCTGGCGCTCTTCAGAGACAAACGAATGCTCATCGTGGATAGTTCTGGAAATATCCCTGGATAGAAAAAAACAACCTTTTGATAGAACGATCCAGGATTGATATATAAAGAATATATGTGCGACGATTTCACAAGAAATATCTAAAGTACTTTCGTTAGTAGCATCGTTGCGTGTCTGGCTCTCTCGCGTGAGTTCCCTTCGTTTGGACGTATTTACTAGACTAATGCTGCGATTCGAGAATTACTGTAACTTGTTCTCAGAACCAGAAAACTATGGCAGAAATTAACCTTGCAAATAGAAATAACAAATCACTCAACGGTGGACTAAAATTACTCTCTTACAGAACTGTCTCCTAACTAGTGGTAAAACAGTACGTAATTTCACGCAAATTTACGCGAAAATATATCAAATTTTCGAAAAATTCTACTTGACCTTATTTCAAAATATTCATAATTGTAGTTGTAGGAAATCGCCGAAAAAAATTTGGGATTATTGCAATTTTCACAAAATCAGTTTTCAACACAAATGAGATCTACACCATTGTCTTAAACGTCCTTCAAACCATTCAATAATAAAATTTGATAAAATACTATTTTCGCAAATTTTGAAAATGTTCCAGAGGCTTCATGTAAAGTACCCCTCAAAAATTAAAATATAGGTTTCAAATTCTATGGGCAGCGACATCAGTCACATCGTTTCGGGAATATCAATTTTAAAACAAATCAGCTGAACAGTTCAACCACTAGCATTTTTCACAGTCGGACGGATAGACAGACGGACAGACGTTTTGCTGTCATTCGGTTTTTCGGTATCAAGAATTCACAAAACATGGATTCTGGCAACACTACGTGCTAGAAGATTTGTTTTCTAAATTTAACATCTAGATTTATCCTCATTTTCGTTACCAGGCCCTGAAATAAGAGTTTTCTGACGAAAATTCGCGTTTTTTCGCGCAGGATTACATACCTTTCTCTTTACTGCGGAAGCTTAAGAGAGAAAGTAAAAATCAGATGCGGATCATAGGGAAGGAATGCGAAGAAAATTTTTCTTCCGAGAAGCAATATGTGGATTTTCGAAAATTAAATTTAATTTCTGGGTACGAAATAATTCCTGTGCTCGAAAATTATCTTTTTAACACAGAAAAGCACCCTTATTAAGCTTTTGGGACTGCAACCTTACGACAAAGACATTTACACTACAATTTATTTCCTTTTAAATATATTCAATGAATTGCCAATCACAAACCCAAGATCTGAATGATTGTTTTAATCGATCGCAGTACGAAGAACTAATACCTAGTAGCAAACAAGAATTCTGAAACGATTGTCGAGGTTGGAGTAACATTTGATTACACTTTGCAAAGCTTATTATGCAATATTATAATGGTTTCAACGCATGTTTTGTGCTAAAATTTCAACATTTCTTCATAATAAGATGAATTTGACTTAAAGTTTTAAAACAACAACTACTCCACATGCTATCCAGAAAATTAGAAATATTAGAGTGAAAAGATAAAAAACATACATACTCGTAGTATTTAAATTTGAATTTTCCAAAACAATTCCCCTCTGTGATAGTTCTCTGGATAAAATACACCTTTTTAGTTTCACACTGCACCATGTTCTAATAATCACAGTAATTCTTAGTATTTTTCGTGTTATCCCTAGAACTCATTATTTTTAATTGCACACCGAAAAAGGAAGCTCACCCATTTAATGCAAAATAAAGCAGATACATAAATCAAAGATGCCAGAAATGAAAATATAAGAGGTAACGATCACACACTAGCTTAGGATGCTAATTATTGGAAATCGTTGACGGCATTGCTGTGACATAATTAGCTGCAAAGCTAATTATTGGAATTGCTAACAGTATTTGGAAACAACACTTGTCAATGGTAATTTTTCTAACAAACCTCTGATAGTTTAGAAGCGTGTACTCCTTAAAAAAGTATTATAAAGATTTTATAATGATGAACGAAAAATGTCCTTTGAAAGAAAAACATTCAAGAAAGTGTAAGCATCCTGCGCGTTACTTGCAGTGGTCGGTATTTTTTCGACATAGGAAAACCATATTTTCCTCCATTCCTTTTATTTATGGAAATTCATAAAAAACACAGGAGTTTCGTAACGCAAGGAAAAGCTCAGGTACACTGGTTCTGAAGGGGATTTGTATCATCCCAGAACACTCCAGGACAGCAGAATATTTAACTGATTGTCTCTTTGATACAGGGATGTCTTCGCGATAATGTGTCGATAATATGTACATTCCATTAAAAAACATTGGTATGAACATTGAACGTTTTGTTATCCTAGACTGTAAAATTAAATGATAATATTTTCTAAAAACGTAATTATGTCTGTACTAATGACCTGCAGTAGCAAAAATGCTCCATCCTAACACCACACAAAATGGTATTAAAAATAATGTACCCACGCACACTACTGAACAACAAAAATCTTTTTTATAACACTACAATAAATATACCATGTTAACAAAAACAGTCTTCACGGATAGTGCAATGACATGCTACAGTTTACACGGATCCACAGTGCAATAGTTCATTATGCATCAAGAATCTCAAAAAAGTTTCTGTACCAAAATGCAACACCTGAATAGAAAATACTTAATGGCGGGGGACCTCTTCCTTTGAGCCTTGCTGTCGCATCAGGTTGGTTGTGTCCTAAGCAGTGGCACAATGAGTATAAGAATTCAGTCGGTACACGCAGTATGAGAACAGGCGGAATAATAAAATAGACTATTTGCAGTTTCAGTCAAAATATGCATTATTTAATATTTTTTTGTATTTTTCTCTAGAGTTCCTAGGTACTTCAAGAAACCAAAGAAATGTCTCCTATCATCGGAGAGCTGAATATTTTTCATTCAATTTTGGTGCGCTTTGAAAATTAATTTCATAAATACTTTAAGTGATTGAAAATCAAACGTATGCTCAAAGAAAATAACAAAACTGGCATGGTTTGGTGGTAGTTGTAGCTGCGAATGTAACGCGATCGCATGTAGTTGCGAATCGGTAACGTAAGTTTCGAAGACAGATGGCTTAGGTTCGAGTCCGACTTCGACAAATTTTCGGAACTAAGTAGCTGAGCCGGAGAACACCACAGCCAGTAACTGGCATCTTTGATTTGTCGTTTCCATGGCATCCTACGTTCAATTCAAAACATTTCCCCATCTTAAAGCTTTTAACATCTTTATGATCAGGCTAAGGACTCATACCTTATCTCGCAATGGCTTTCATTATTGAGAAATAAAAGAGCAGGAGAGTGTATTTTGCGAACCAGTTACAGGTAATGGAACGAGTGTTGAACGCGTTGTATAAATGGGTTGTGATTCAACAAGTTGAACGGGTTTAGCTAGCGCAAAATTTCAACGCCTTTTACACAAAAATACAGATCCTGTAACCGGCTGACTTTAGCTCAGAGTCAGCATTGCCGCGATCACTGCAGCGACTCTGACTCTCCGCGGGGAATCCTATGCTTCGAGTACTGACGGTAGCAACCCACTAGTCTAGGCACTAGCAAGAGAGCTAGGTCAAAATCACTGCCTAGAGGAGAATTGTGGCGGCCAGCTTCTTTGATCAGAAATTTTCTTCGGTTTCTTCGATCAAAACCAGGCGAATACTGAAGCAGTACCCTAGCAAGAGGGCCACGGACCGCACACTATATTTCCCTCCTTCCTCTTCCTTTACTTACACGCATAAGTACCACATATGTCGGGACACGAGTCTGGAATTTACAGCTTGTCCCGATTCGAGCGGTGACCCGTTAATGGAGATACCTGGATGGGGAATTCCCGCACAAGTCAACATGTACATCGGTGCAGGAAATCGCCACCTAGTGGGGGAGGAACACTACTATCTCTAGGATAAATATTCACAACACTAATGATCAAAACTGGCATGTCCGGAAACGTCAATCAATCAGTACTGTTGACCCTATTCCCTCGCATAATAGCTACTGAAGTATTTCTACTTCATTAAATAAATGCATTCCACGAGTGTATATACGCATTGGCGTACACTCGCCTGCAGCACTTCTGCCAGAATGCGGATGTCAGACCAGGACTCAAAGAGTAGGAAGAAGAAATAGCACACATAACGACATTCACTCCCCCATTAAATCTAAATCACTTGCCGAGGCCACGACCCCTCGGAGCAATTTGTCGGAGAGCCCTCGTGCGGAAAACAAACCCGCAGCCAGCGGCGTGTCAACAGCGCGACGCGGCGCGGCGCGGCGCGACCTGGCGCCCCGCTGAGTCAGGACGGCCTTGGCGATCAGCTGACTGCCTGCCAGCCAGACGGCCCACGCATAAGAAGCGCGGGTCCGGGTCGGGGCGGCCGGGCCACGAGCGACCCGGCTTTTTACGTAACCTACGCGCGGCGAGTAACGCGCTCGCTCGGAAGAGGCGTCGGGGTCATCCAAGGCCCGATGGAAGGCGAGATTATGCTACGTAACACGTGCCCGGAGAGGTTAGGAGATTTTTTGTGGTCGTTTTTGCACTTGCGTTTCACAGGAGAAGGATTTCCTTGTTAAATAGAGGTTTTTACGTTTCATTGTGGTTGTCGCATAAATCAATTTCTCTTAATGTAAATTGAACTTAACTGTTTTCTGATCTGGTGCAAATGTTGAAAATGATTGATATAGATTTTGAACATCATTCAAATTAAATTAAAAAAGCACAAAATAAAATTCAAAAAAGATTTAAGGATGTTAGAATTGCCCTTTATCAGTATTTACAGTTCGTTAATACACGTTTATTAGGAATTAATTCTGCTAGAATGACTTTACATATTATATGCATCGTAAACCTAAGTTGCTTGGCAGATTTTCCGAACTTTTGCGCATTTTATTCACCTTGATCCTTCTATCAATGTTATCCAATGGCCTGATGATGTTTTTTTGAATCGTTGACAACAAAACACGTTCGCTACACCTTCATTAAGTCCCATGACATCAGCTCATTTTGCAAACGAGGAATTACTACGGCTTAGTCACTTCAATTCCAACCGTGGCGTTACGTAAACAACCACGAGTCGACGCGCAGTTGAGTCCACCGTTGCTCCTGCGGTGCACTATCACCTCCCGCCGTGCGCCCAGCAGCTCTGAAATCGTCGACAGCGCGCACGTGGCCCCGGAACCTCCACACGGCGCCACACCACTTGGGACGCCACAAATCACACTCCACTCAGTTACATCACCCGCGAAGCTGGACACAGCCCACCCGTGCGGAGCTCATCGCTCGCGAACATTATTCGCACATGCCCACGCGAAACTGCTGATGACATGGATGAGAAGTTGATTTTATTCACGAACTTATCAGAAACGAGAATGTATAATTATATTCAGCAGAATCTGCTTTTTTTTACATTCAATTTAGAGTACTGGACGTTGAATGGAGTAACGCGCAGTGATGTAGGGTAGAGGTTTCTTGTTCAGTAAGTTTCTCGGATGAATCATCATTTTTTTTTCGAACTCCCAAAAAATGCTTTCGTCGGCGAGCGTTAACAAATCGCATGATTGGACAAATTGAGGTAAGTAAGAACGTCTTACATAAACAATCCATCGAAGAAATATTTGATAGACAGCTCAAGGATATGTGAAAAAAGATCCTTGACAATTGCATGTGTTATTGTATAAAAGGCATTTATTGAAAACCCATGACCATCGAATGAATATATTCGTACGAGAGCCCCTCAACGAATGGTATGAATTAGGTCTGTTAATCATACGCTATGCTAAATGCAATTAAGAATAAACGTTTCCGTATCATTAAATTTCAACAAATCACGGCGATAGGTAACATCTTGCGTGTCTTTTCAATGCAACAGAAATCACAAAATATTTTTAATCACAAAAACAATGCGTAAAAGGATGAAAAATATTTATTGGGGTAAAATGGATGGTTGTCAGAGCCTTTCCGACCTCAACGTGTTCACACGGATAAAAAGAATGTGAAAAGAAGTAAGCAAGTACCTACCAGGACACAACCAAACAAGTACCTAGTGCCCAGGCGCTCCTGGAACCGTTCAACCGGAGTCGAAACTGTTACTGTTTGAAGTATTTGAAATACATCGAATGAGTCACTCTAGCGGATCGAACGTGATTAGACTCACTCGGATTTTCTCTCTCGAAATCTTTGACACTCCCGCACAAACAATTTACTGCCGTCAACCAATTATTTTGCTTAGAAATACAATCACTTTCAGGTAATCGAAGATATTAATATATTTTGTAAAATACTGGAAAAAATTAAAAGTGGAAGAAATATTATTGTGTAGAAGTATGTACGTCATAAGTGATTACTACATAATAGCGACATAAAATAAGTTCATCCACTTCAGTAGCTCAGAAGTAACTGATGTCCAAATGAATCAGTTGATAACATTGTCCCAATACACATCTCTCCACCTATTTCCCCCCTTAGTTTACAGAAGCAATTTTAGTCTGAAATGTTTCTTGAATGAAATCGTTGATTACAAAACCGATGTAAACAAATATTGAAAAAGTAAAATGTCTTCCAGGCAAAATTTCTACCTCTCATTCAGAAAAGAAAAGAAAAAAAACTTAAAAATCGAGCATTTAAAACTCATCACAGTCATTCTAACTACGACAGATTCAGTTTCATAAACATCAAGACAGATGAGAGACAGAAGGTCGCAAATTACTTTTGTGTCAACTGCGAAGTCATGTCACTTGTTGATCACCTGTTCACTGTGCACCCCACACACGAACGTGGATCACAGGTATAACGTGCAGAACACGATTTCCGCCAAACTGACAATTCTTTTAAGTCACAAAACTTTCGTGAAGCGAAGCAGTCACTCACCTCGAGGGCGCTGACGATGACGATGAAGTAGGGCAGCCGGGCGAGCCACGAGCGCCCGGAGGGCGTGCGTTCGTCCGCGAGCGGCGCGCGCGTCGCTCCCGGCCCCCTGCGCCGGCGCGCCAGCCAGGGGCCTGCACGCCCACGCCCACGTCTCCGGTGAGGCGCTGGTGCTCGGGTGGGCTGCCTCGGGTCGCGGCGTGCGCGAATCAGCTCCTGCACCAGCAGCGTCGGGCACGCGCGCCCCGACGCCCGCCGTCGCCACGCCATGTCCACGCCTGTCTACGCTTCGCGCTCCGCGCTGCCGCCGGGCCGCTGCCCGCCCGCGCCGGCGCGCCATCAACTGCGAAGCCAACCGCCGCTTCCGAGCTCCGTCTTTGCCCTCTGCCGCCGCCTTCACGCCGCACCCCCGCGCGTACGGCACCGGGGCCGCCTTCGGGGTCCGCTGCAACCCGCGCAAGAGACGAACGCCGTCAGCCGCGCAGCGCGGACGCAGTCTGGCGTCTCGCTCCGCAACCAGCGCCGCGCCGCGCTTCTAGCCTGCGCCGCGCGCCTCGGCCCTCCGCGCCGACGTGCCGAACCGCTGCTGTCGCGTTGGCGGGGAGGCCTCGAGTCGGACGTCGCGCGGACCGCCAGGCGCGTCGCCGCCCCGCGGCCAGTCGCTCTCCGGCCCGCGGCCGGGGCGCCCGGCACGGGGAGGCGCAGCTTCGTCCCTGCCACGGCGAACGTACGCGAGAAGATTTCTGCCCTATCAACGAAATTTTAAGTTGGGAAAGGGAGCCGCAATTGGTGTTGGACTACAGTGCAGGTTTTTTTGGTTCGGTGATACACAGTGAAGTATGGATTACAAAATTGGTAGTTTTGAAATTATATGTCAGTTAAATGTATTAAAGTGAAAATATGATTAATAGAAACCTTTACCTTATCTAGTTCTTAATTATTTAGTCAGGCTGGCTCGGTATGTTAGCTTAGTTCAGACTTGCTCAGCGCTTTTAATGCTTCTGGCATATCCTGTTTTCGAATCCGGTCAATCCACGTGGGATTTGGGCACCCATCAATACCATTCATTTCAATTACGGAAGAGAAGGCTACGGACTACGGAAGATTACAATAAAGATAGTAGAGATATCGCGAAATTCATCCTTGAAATGTATTATAGAAAAGTTATTAGGACATCCCCAGTTCGAGTAAAACTGGACTAAAATTGTGAAGTGAACCAGCCATATAACACGTTCTTATTATCGCAAAATTAATATAGTGCACCTGAAATTCATGAAGAGAAGACTTCTAACGCATTCTCAGCAAAAAAAAAAAAAAAAAACTAGACAAATTGTTTCCAATTTAATTAGCTCCCGAACAAATCACAAAACTGATTATTGAACATGAAAAATTAATAACAGTATTTTAATTAATCTACTCATGTTCTTCAGGAAATAAGACCGGCAGTAGATCCGTAATGATCATTAAATTGCAGTCCCTGCCTGATTCTAAAGTGGCATTGTACTACAAAAGCTAATAAGCAATTACATAAACGCTAAAATTTTAGCATGAATATTATTAATATATTGTTTAACCATTCGAGTATGACATTGAATATAAAAGTCAGTACAAAAAGTAAGATATTGAGTACAAAGGTAAAAGTATAGATTAACATCTATCTGATAAATTATTATTGCTAATAGGTGGCGGAATTGCCCAATTAATAGGCTATACTTCATTTCCCAATAATCAGTCGTTGAGGTTTTGTTTAGTTCCTTTAGTTTTTTTCAAATAATTATTTATGATTAAAATTATTATTCATTATTATCACGTACGTTTATGAAGAAGGTAGAAAGAGAAACGCGGTAGAAATTTGGGAAACTGAAACGTCACATTGTCCTTCTGCTAATTTCGTAGAGAAAGAATATTTTATCTTAGAACATTTTAAAAAAAACTAAGGGCATACATTTATGAAAAAAAATAATTTTGACGTAAAATATCTCCAATGCTCATGAATGTGTAAGCAAGGATAAAATTTATGACGTCTGCGAGGTTTCTCATTCATAAACGTCGTCGGACAAGAAAATATTTTCACAGGACACACACATTTCGAAATAAAAACTCCTTTTAAAACAAATAGTCCAAACTTAAAAGAGAAACACCAATAAGTGTGGTGAGAAAATAACTCAGAAAGTTTAGTATAAACGTATATTATGAATTCACTTATTAAACTTTTTCCAATCCATTGGCAAGCTTTTATGGACGCCGAACTTGGTTTGCTCTACTATGTTTTACGTACTTTGGTATAATGTCCATTTCTCAATTCATCGCTCGAGCTCGTTGTCAACTCGAAGCTTTATTATACCTATTTACTCTTTAATATCTCATTTATTATGCAAATTGTTATCGAGGCACTCAAGTGAATAAATTATGATAGCTAACGTTTGACATATCGTAGAAAAATACAATGTGTTGCTGATTTAACAAAATGATCTGCACGTGCCATTAAGCATGAGTGAATTAACATTTGTTTTCTGTTTTTGCAAAAAAATTGAGTATTTAAAGGGTTACTCCCTGCTTTTCACAAAATCCAATGACCTCAATTTCACCCATTGTAACAGTATTATTTAGTTCCGAACGCCTCAATTATTGGCGTTATATGCGCTAAAAAGTACAATATCTTATATACATATCAAATTACAAATTAATACTAATTAGGTATTTTAAGCAATGTAATTAAGAGAAGTTAGTGAAATAAGTTGGAATATTGGAAGTGAATGCCACTCCCTTCTATAAATTTAAAACACTAAGGGTCCATTACTTCACAAAATTTCTAAGAAATTTGAGCTTTCTATTCAAATACATTTGGTTTTTTTCTTTCTCTAAGACATCATCACTTCGATGTAATTAAGAGAAGGCATCACTTGCTCTTCTTAACTGTTGTGTGTAGTAAAAATACAAAATTTGAATAATGTATTAAAATTCATTGAATAAACTCCTATCTGCACTCATTTGTTCATTGTCATTCTCATGACCCACGCACAATTGAATTGTAGTTCTTCTTGATCGTTTTATTTTGCGAGTTGTAATCAAAAGCAGTCAACATGTCATTAGCGCAAGAAAGAGTGTGAGAGCGAGCGTCGGGTTATACATAATTTAAGGGAAATCCTTGCACATTGAAGTGGCGAAGGTACATGGCGAAGCAAAGATAGCTAGCTTAAGTTTGAAAATTGTCTATCCTTAAATGCAAACATTATTGAGTGCACATAAACGCAATTTCCAGTAATTGTTAGATACCCTTGACACAAAATATCAGTGATCTTAATTACTCAGTTCAGTCACATCAACGTGATCACCTGTCGAAGTCCTGAATAACCCCCTTTTGCAACGCTGACCGCTGCGAAATGTGCGCGAAAAAGAGTCAATTATGTTCTGACCAGCTGTGTTAGATTCCTCGTTGCGGATCGACGGCCCGATCGAGATTAACCCCGTAGATTCTCGATTAGGAGTTTGGTGGCCAGGAGAGAACTGTAAATTCATCCTATTCGTAGTTTTCTTCGAACTACATACGTGCACTGCGAGCTGCACAACACGTTGAATTGTTCTGCTGGTAGATACCATTTTGCTGAGGAAAAACAATTTGCATATTCATGTAGATGGACATCTGCACACGTCCGCAAGGACGGCTGAATACTTCTGTTGATCCAGAAAGCCTAATATACTAAGGAAACACTCCCCACACAATCTCGCTTCCACCTCCGGCCTGGAGCCGTTCGCCGATAGTTGGAGGATGTTTTGCGTTCAGACGTTTCATGCCTTATAAGCTGTCCGACGGAGTTTAAGCATATGGAGTTTTCATGTTAGGTGTCTGTCAAATTGTACATTGAGATATTTAGCTGGGCTATTATTCCACGGGATTGTATTATTGATAATTATAAATTTAAGAGGAACTTTTGGTCGCTGAAGAGAAGAAAATATTTGCTTGATATTTATCAGTATTAATTTTAAATCTTCATTGGTCTGCTCATAATAATAATTCTGGTTTAGTCAATGGTGACCATTTTGAAATGTTTTGAGCTATGGTTATGTCTTCATGAGCAAAAAATTGAGCAGTAGCATCTGCGAAAATTGTCAATTCAATGTTTGTCATTTGTGGAATACCAGATTCGTAAATATTAAAATAGGAGCGAGAATACAGAACCCTAAGGCACGTTATATTTTGAAAAAACACAGCCTACAGTTATTGCCGATAGTTATATTTTGAAGGGTTAAAAATTTATTAACTTTTATCATGAAGAATCTGTTGGTAACGAAATCATAAATTACGTTTTGAAAGTAATGTGGGATTACTAAAATACTTAGTTTATACATTTTTTTTCTTTTTTAAGTTCTCTGGTTGTGAATTGACTGTATCATTTTTTTCATTATCTAACAATATCTCTCAGAATTTATTATGATCCTCAAAGGCATAAGGTTTATCAGCAAACCCTTTTTCGATCACAAACCACAGTTGCCATGACTTTAAAGGTAAACTGTGATTATTTGAATATTCTAGGCTTGGGAGAAGAGGGATTCCACCACTGACGTGATTGTTGTTTTGTCTCAGGTGTGAAGTGAAACGCCCAGGAATCTTTGCTCGTGATAATCAAATCTTAAAAGTCGTCCTCTTTGTCTGCAACTTGTAACTGTTGGCGGTCTTTCATGAGCATTCGAGAGGCCTTGCGTACACGATATCTTGCGTACACGATATTGCAACTTTTCCATCAGAATCCTGGGAATGGTGATTTAGGAAACCTTGAGAACCAAAATGCTGAGATAATGCAGAGTGATCCGCCGATCTTCACGCATGGTTGCTCAACATTCGAGTCGTCGACTCGACAGAAATTTACGATCTGCCCCTTCTTTCTTCGTTGTGAACTACAGTAAATCCAGTTGCACACTTCCTACAACGCTTGCGGACATTTTTGGCATCCATGCACGACTCGCCACACTTCTTTCAAATGCCGATGAATTTCGATAGGTTACACGTCATTAGCGTTGACAAAGGAATAACTGCTCGAACTTCGCACTTGGCGGTAGTGCCAAATGGAAGCACAAATACAAATGGCTGCCAAGTGAAGACTGAGTGTTACAGCGAGGTACGCATTGTCTTGTTTGGGAGGTGGGGGAAGCAACAAACACAACAATGTACCAACAGCTGAACGAACAGTTTCACGTCGACCGCAGCACATTGGAGACCTTATTTTGCGATACTCTCGTCAACGAATTAGGATATTCCAAATTAGGTTATTTTCGTTGTGAGAAGAGGGGACATTGAAAGATAGATAAAGATGAATATTTTTTTAAACCAATAACGTTTGAAAATTATATTTTATAACATATCCTTACAATTATTACGACACTACTTTACGTTTGACACTGAAAACGTAATTACTTTAATTAATAAGAATAATTATCAACTCATTACTTGACTTAAATTCTAATTGTATTAAAAACGTTTAATGAGATAATGACGTTGTGTTAGCTTAGAGCTCAATATCTTTTGTGAAGAACAGGTACCAAGTACCTTTGGCAGCATTTTTATAATAATTTTCAATATTTCACTGTTGGTATTAAAAATTAATATCATATTATGTTGGAGAATTTTTCATTCACATTTTGCCCGGGAGAAGTGCTCTTTAAGGTTTCGATAAAAGCTTCCCAAGTCATTTAACTTACCTGACAAAATAGCCAGTACGTTCAATAGTAAGCCCGTAGAGCCAAAATGCATTCCCCTCTCTCTCTCTCTCTTTCCCTCTCTATCTCTCTTTCCTTCTGCTGCTTAATCCTGCGTCACCGAGAGTGTCGGTGCGAGCCCTCTGCCGGAAGCGACCGTCTCGGGCCTTCACACGAAGCGAAAGGGCGTGGCGTCGCAAGGCAGGGGAGTACGGGTGGACGGGCAGATTCGTGGAAGGATGTATCGAAGAAAGATGAGACGGTGCGGAGAGCGGACTTTTCCACAGACCAGCGGCACAGGGCGTCGTGGCGGAGATGGACGGAGCGGGTCGGCGGCAGGACATTGTGGCATAGACTAGGGAGGTATATATCATTACTCTATGATTGTGGGAGAGAGCGGGAATGAAAGAAACGATGAAAACGGCCTGGCAGGGCGAGGTTGGAGGCCGGACTGACTGGGGGAGAAGCAGGACTAGGTGGAACGGAGTAGGGAAGATGGGCGAAGCTGGACGGAGAACGGATAGGACAATGGGGGAGAACGAGAGGGGGTGGAACAGTGGGATAGGACGGGTAAGCACGGAGCAAGAGGAATAGAGTGGGGGGGGGCGAGACAGGTTGGGTGAGAAGTAGGAGAGAGGAAGAAGTGAGGAGGCGCAGAGCAGAAAGATATGGAACGGTGCGTGGCGTGGCGTCGCGGGGCGTGGCAGGGGCGAGGGCGGCGTCTGTTGCCCCGGGATGCGGCGCGACGTGTCTATTTCGGGCGCGCCGCCGCGCCGGGTTGCCTTAGCGGAGCTGCAGGGCCGAGCTGCGCAAATTCGCCCTTTCTTCTTTGTTTCCAAATGCAGCGCCCCACTCGCCTGCGTTATCAGCGACAAAACAAAGGCATCCGCGAGAACAACGACACTTCTCCCCTCGCCCTGGCCTTGCGCGCTGGGATTTCACTTGCTCAGGATACAGTAGTGGGGCGTGCGTTGAATGAATAAAAAGACACGATGATAAACGAAGGGACAATGTGAGGTGCGTACGAAAGATAACTCATTTAAAACATTCGTGACATGTTTGTTTAAGACGTAGGATCCTCACATACCTCAGTTGCTCACAGTGACTAAATCTTTATTTGAAATGAAGTCCCGTCAGCATTGCCAGTGACTCTGACCGGGAGGTTCTGGGGCTCCAGTCCCGAAAGGGCGGCAGGAATTTGTCACACACAGATAGGTGGGTCGAGTTCAGTTGGCGTCCGGAGGAGAACTTTTGCGTCTAATCGGTAGTTTTCGTTATTTTCTCCAATCAACTCAAGGTGAATGTCCGAGCAGCTGCCTAACAAACAGCCCTCGGACTGCGCGCGGCCTTTCCTTCCTTTTCCGTGTCCTAATTTTGAGTTCAAACGATGTATTTACTATTATCGAATGTCCTAATCATTTCATTTTACTTTATTCATTGGATTTTAAATTATATTTCTATGTTGTTGATTATCGTTTGCATTTTTGTGTAAGCAGAATTTCTAAAAAAACAATGACACAGTTACATTTTGCATCCGTAGATCCATGGACGTGCGCAAAGGGGGATAAGGTTTGTGCCACCTCTGAAACGTTTGAAAGAAGCTCCGTAGTCCTTTTATAATAAAACATTTCATTTATATGTATTTTTTTGTTTATAGTATTAAAGTAAAAATTTCATTCGCCATGTAATGTTTTATCTTATTACAGTTAAAATGTTTCATATGTAAAATAAAAAAGGTCAGAGGGCAGGGGATAAGAAACGTAGCTGCCCCCCCCTCCGCCTCTTGTTTTAGGCTGCGCTGGGCGTTTGCTTAGACCGGCACAAATGCACTATTTTTACTCCACAGAATCACAGCTTTGTGACTTCAAATGAACGAGGTGCTGACGGAGATGAATGATTTACGAAACAATGATGAATAAAAGAAAAAGAAATAGGATAACTCCCAAAAAATTCCCCCTCCACACACACACACACACACACACACACACACACAATAAATTCACACAAGAGACGTTCTTCAGTGACTAGCGTCCTTACTCCATTGATGCACTATTTTTTTTTTATTTTTGTATGCCAACGGCCTTTGCATTCTTGAAATGTAATTGCAACATAATAATTATAAAATTTATTCACTACGTAGTTCCACACAAATTTCCATGTGAAAGTTTTCCCCGCCGAAAAATTTCCCCGAAATAATATAGAAAACATAATCCCACAAAAAAGAAATGGCCAAACGACAAAAACTAGGACAACTTTAACTTCTTCGAACAGAATTTTCACACAGAAAAACAGCTATTAGAGAAGACAACATCGTCGAACTTGCACTCTTTATGAAGAAGTAAGAAAACATCCTCGCGACCTCTTCTTCTCCGGAAATATCTGGCCACTACCTCTGCTTCGCTCGAAGGCAGAGCCCAGCCTCCGAATTCGTTTGCCGCGCTCGAGGCAGCGCCACGCATCATCACGGCCACATCTCGCGCGCGCGGCGCGGCGCCGCGGAGGCGTCCTGCGGCTTTCCGGGCCGCTTCGCGCGAATTCGCGCCGGGTCGCTCCGCCTTGCCCCTCCCCCGTTACCTCCAAACCCCCAACCCTCGCCCGCGCCAGCTCTCGCGGCGATTTCTTGCAGCGCTCGCTCCTTGCAAAAGGTCCGCGCGGTATAGCGCCGCCATCGCGCCTCGAGGCCACGAGGGCATTTCGGACTTCTAGATGCGCCGCCTGCGAACGAAAACAAGCTCTCACTCAAATGAGATCACTGTTAGAGCGACCAGGCAATTTATTTGGCGGGTCGCTTCCCTCTCTCTCTTTCTGTAGCATTCCGCCGCGTTTTACTCCTCCCAATAAGCCTTTCTGCACACAGTTGCGAAAGTCAGACCGATAGCAACTAGGTCGCAGAGAAGAAACTCGGACCGAGCGGAATGGGGGACGTCAAAAGAAAGTAATGTACGAGGGTTTGGGAGACCCGAAAACGTCTTGTAGCCGCAAAAATATTGTCATTAAAGATGTTGATTTAAAAGCATGAGAAGATCGGCCTGGTTCGAAGCGCATCGGACAAACTTCATTAGTCACAGATGCGCCAATTGAAAAGAAACAAGGAGGAAGCAACATCACGCGTCTTACCTCGGAAGAGCATGTGCATTTATACATTTTGGAACTGTTGAAGGACTATATTAAAAATTATGAAGCAGAATTTTCGATTTTTTTATTAATTCGTCGCATTAATTGTTTATGATGTCGATTCGTCAACATCTTTAAACATTTTTTTAATAAATGTTGATCTACGTAAATAACTATTCAAAAACATTCTAAGTAATGTAAATTAATATTACGAGAAGATTTTCATTTCGACGAGAAAATACCGATAATGGCCACGACTAGAAAATTAAAGATGACAAACATCATACTTTGCCCAATGAATTTGAACTATTTTAATTTTTGTTCATTATTCACTAACCAATCATCATCTCCATTATTAGATTACTAAAATAATCCCGATTTCTACAATTAGCATTACATTTTAGATAAACTGAAGGCACCCGATTAAAAAAAGAAAACCCTAAATTAAAAACTATTTGGTGAATTATTAAAGGACACCTCAGGAAACCACTGCGAATAATATTTTTAAGTTAACAGCCATAAGCCGTAATGTCCTATGTAATCTTCAATAGTTGACATAATATTACCATGCATTAAACCTTTGGTAACCAAACTCCCTTAGTCTAAGGAAAGTTACTCCGTCTCCTTCTTAGAAGCAGGAATTTGTTGAAAGAGCCACGCCAGCAATATCATCCTCATCTCGCGCCACTGAGCCCCTTGCGCGACCCCGAGCGCGCGTCTGCAACGGAGACCGCGGCTCGCCTCTGCGACACCGCAGGCCGCGCCGGGGGCGCGCCGGCGGCCGCGCAGCGCGACTAATGAGTGTGGTAAGCGGTCGCGAACGCATAACGCTGTGCGTTCGTATATCTCTCTCGAAGTTGAAATTGTGTGCTTTGCGGGCCACTTTCCACGCAGCCGCGCCTCCTCCGGCTGCCATTCACGTTCGCCTTCCCTCGTTTCCGCTCGAGGACGGGTGAGCAGGCGTGGCGGGTTGAGAGGTATGGGCGTGGGCGGAGGGCGAGTGATGCTCGGGGGCGGCGGCGGGAGGCGAGTGAGCGGGTGGGCGAGTGCGGGGGCGGGCGTGGCAGGCAGGCGCGGTGAGAGAGGCGGGTGACCGGGCCCGGCGGGCTAATGGGCGGACGGCGCGGAATGAGCAGGCTGGCGAATTGTGAGCGGACGTGAGAGCGGGCGATGTAGCGGACGAGAGAGCGCGCGAAGTGAGCGGACGAGAGAGCGGCCTGCGACCGTGAGCGAGCAAGAGAGCGGGCGATGGCGAGCGGGCGAGGTGAAGCGGTGAGTGAGCAGCACGAGAGAGCGGTGCGAGTGTAGCGAGCAAGAAGCGGTGCGAGCGAGCGGTCGCCGAGTGAGCGGCGTGAGTGAGCGGACGAAGAGCGGGGCGAGTGGGCGGGCGAGTGAGTGGGACGGAGAGAGCGGGCGAGTGAGCGGACGAGAGAGCGGGCTGCCAGTGAGCGAGCAAGAGTAGCGCGGCGAGCGATGCGGCGCGAGTTGAGCGGGTGAGTGAGCGGACGAGAAGAGCGGGCGAATGAGCGACGAGAGAGCGGGCGAGTGACGCGAGCAATGAGAGCGGGCGAGGCGAGCGGCGAGTGAGCGGATGAGCTGAGCAGACGAGGAGAGCGGGTGCGAGTTGAGCGAGCAAGAGAGCGGGCGAGCGAGCGGTCGAGTGATGCGGGTGGGAGTGAAGCGGCACGATTGAGAGCGGGCGAGTGGGCGGAGCGAGTGATGTGACTGAGGAGAGCGGGCGCGGAGCGGACGAGAGAGGCGGGCGAGTGAGCGAAGCAACCGAGAGCGGGCGAGCCAGAGCGGGGGCGAAGTGAGCGGCTGACGTGAGTGAGCGGCACAGAGAGAGCGGCCGCGAGTGAGCGACGAGAGAGCGGCGCGCATGCGAGCGGGCGATGTGAGCGGGTGAGTGAGCGGCACGAGAGGCGGGCGAGTGAGCGAGCAAGAGAGCGGGCGATGCGAGCGGTGCGCAGTGAGCGGGGAGTGAGCGGACGAGAGAGCGGGCGAGTGCGGCGCGAGTGGAGGGACGAGAGACGGCGAGTGAGCGGACGAGAGAGCGCGCGATGTGAAGCGAGCAAGAGAGCGGGCGAGCGAGCGGCGAGTGAGCGGCGGTGAGTGAGCGAACGAGAGAGCGGGCGCAGTTGAAGCGGGACGAGAGAGCGCGCGCAGCGAGGCGGCGCAGTGAAGCGGGGTAGTGACGCGACGAGAGAAGCGGGCGAGCTGAAGGCGAGCAAGCAGAGCGGCGAGCCGAGCGGGCGAGTGAGGCGGGTAGTGAGCGGACGAGAGAAGCGCGTGCGATGGTGAGCGGACGAGGAGAGCAGGGCGAGTGGCGGGCGAGTGAGCGACGGATGAGAAGCGCTGCGAGTGAGCGGGCCAGAGAGCGGAGCGAGTGAGCGGGTAGAGTGGAGCGGGCGAGTGAAGACAACCGAGCGAGCCAAACCCCCGACAGGCAACGCGAACGGGCGGGCGATCGAGGCGGGCGGGCAGGCGCCAACTTGGGCGAGGGCAGTGAGACATTGTGCGCCGAGACAAAGACGAATGTGGTGGAGTTAAGAGTTGTCAAAGCGACTTGCGGGGACGGCTCGCGCGGAATTGTCTTCCCTCTCACGGAAACGCGGAGGCCGTGAGTGCAGCGCGTGTACCAGCACCGTGGTTTCCACAGCGCCCCCAGCGCTAACGTCGCTCACGAACGCTGAGTGCACTGAGTGAAGTGAATGGACGTTGAGCTCGGCCACAGAGGCAATGAAACAGCGTCAGTTCAATATTTATTAACACCATATAGACAATCATGCCTTGAAAATTGTTTTACGGTCAATAAATTGAAAACTGTTTGTGGGCCAAATAAAATGAATATATTCGTTAATTTTGAAATACTAACTCATTTTGATCACATTTCTATTCACATTATCCTGTATGCGAATGTATTTGGAGCTTGTTGTTTAAGTCAAAGCAACTATGGAATTATAAACGTAATGTACTGTATGTTTGATCACTCGTTAATGTAAAAATATGATTCCATGTATGGAATATTGTATTCGAAACCCGAGCACGACTATAAGTAAGTGCCAGATGTGTTTTTAAGGCGTTTTATTAGCCAGACCTCCGAAAATGGGCCACCGTGTGAAACACTATCCTAACGAACAGATAGGTCAACAATAATGACATGTTTTAGAATTTACTTCAGTGAATTTTTAATGTATTTATAATACGATATTAGTACTAAAGAATTTCTTTCATGTTAGTTAATTGTTCTTGCAAACGATAATAACCAAGTTAAATTACTGACCCGAGATAGACATCAAAATCAGCAACCCATGAATATAGGTATCTTGCTCTGTAAAGTTCTGATTAAATATATATACATGTTTAAATATATTACAAAACATTCATTTAATAACTGAATTTGAACGTAGATTCAGTTTTAATTATTAAACTACACATTCCAGAGTCTCAGAGTACATTGCAAATAAATTACTAGAGCAAAAACAACATAGTATAATAATACGTATTGTAACAAAAGTATAATATATTGAAAAAGTTCAAAAGGCACCAGATAGAGAAATAGTTATGTGCGTAAACGTATGCTGATATAATTTTAACTATAAAAACAATAATCAATTTTCAACTTTACAATACATCAACCTTAAGCTTTCTGAAATGAAAGTGGTTCACAACAAAACCACCCACAATGGTTTCTCCGGATGTGGCACGCACGCTGCTCAAGAACAATTCAGTTGGTATGTTCATTATGCGAAGAGAGAAACAAATCAATGAACAAATATTTGATTTTTTTTCTGTCAAAATCAAAATTGTTTCCTTGTTCTAGGTAGTGGACTGCAGCAATAAAATACCGCTGAATAAAATCACCAAACGGTTTTCCAAAAAGTAGCACGCACGCTGCTCAAGAACATCATCTACGACACTGCAATAAATAAAATATTTTTAAAAAACGATCTTCACGAATACTGTGATAACATAGTATAGTATTACACTACAACAATTATTTACATAACAAAAGTTTCAAAAAAGCTGTAGCAAAAATAACGCAATACGTTAATCAAAATATAGGCGATCTTCTCAGGACCCTTGCTGTCGCATGTCGCCAGCTATGTCGTAGCAATGATGCACAGATTATTCGAATTCAATCGGTACACGCAGTACGGGAATAGGTAGTATTACATAATGAAATATTTTCATTTTTAGTGAAAATTGAATGTTTCTTTTTTTCGATTTTCCACCGATTTTCTGGATACTAATGAAACCATTTATACTTCTCACATGGCCAAAGACCGCTTAGTTTTCTCTCAGTTTATGCGTGCATACGAAATTAATATGAATTCCAATCGGTGCAATAAGCTGCAACCAGCCAGCCACAGCAGCCTAGCTCCGCACTATACTGAACGATATTTCTTTTATTTGCATTTTTCAATTAGAATTTAAACTGTTCTATGTTGTTGTTTTTTGTATTTTCCCGGTATCCTGGATAATCGACGAAACTATTGACACCTCTCACACGGTCATAGGCTGCTACGTTTTCTCTTAATTTCTGCGCGTATATCAAATTAATAATAAATAGTGCAAAAAATGAACAGAGAAAAATAATAAACTTCGAAGAATGTGATGAGTACGCTTGAAAATATACGAAACACATGTTTACTCTTCTGAATATAAAACGCTAATAACGGGAAATATTAAATTTAGTTAACATTCAACGTTTCACATATCTTACCAACAGATGTCGACGCGACGAGCTGTTGAGGCATCTCGTTACACACTGGATATGTTCATTAAAAACAGTTGTCCACTACTGGACATTTATCTTCAACTTACTGTACCATATTCTTTATCGTTGCCATGGATATTTATCTTCCTTCCCAATCAGAAATCATATCGCAGTTTGTTCAGTATGAGACACTGCTTATCGCAATCAACAAACGTTTGCAACTGTACTAACCAGCACTGTCAACTGCTCATGTACCAGAGATGGATACTTTAAAAACAGCTTATCCAATATTTTTGCAGATAAGGACAATCTTGATGGCTAAGAAGAATGGCATAGCTAAGACGAATGCATGGATAAGAAGGATGCATTTTGAAATGGATTATCAAGACTTACCCAATATTAAAGAAGTGATTTGTTATCATCGATGACTATTAAATGGTTTAAATGATCGTTATTTCCTACCAATCAAGTTTTCACTCAAGTTAATAATATTGGCAAAAGGTAAATTGTTCTTAGCGATCGGTATACTTTGTTTATGCATTTATTATGCGCTATGATGATATGTAACTTCTTTAGTTCCGAGACAGTAAGCCTGCCAGTATAAGCTCGTCAAATAAACAACCGTATGTTAAATCTCTGAAATGGGATTCAGCCACTCATCAAATCTGAAAATACACGTAATACATGTAATGTAAATATTAATTAGGTAATAAAGAGTGCAAAAATACATAAGTCTAATTTTGAAAAATTAAAAGTTTTAATCAAAATTCAGCTCATGTCATATGATTCAGTGTGTTCTGGTGTATCCGCAATACAATTTTAAAGAACATATCGAAGCAATTTTAAGAAAACCTTGTTTATGTATTTTTGTTAAATTGTCACGTTTTGATTCAAAACTATGCAAAAATTGTAATAATAAGCCAAAAATATTTTTAAAATGTTAAAATTTCTTTTGATTCCTAAAGTCTGCTTTAATTTTTTTTAAAGCTCCTCTGTTAAAACTCGTCCAGAATTCGTCGATTATAATATTACTATTTGGACGCGAGCAAATATTCTACACTTTGTAGGGGAGAGCGAGGTAATGGCGTACCCTTAAGCTAGATAGCTTGTTGTTGCCTTAATTCGGCGATTAAAATCATCATTTTACCACTGTTACTAACTTTTGCTCAATTCATTACAACTTTATTCGCTAACATTTAACTTTTCAGGCTATTTTTTAATAAATTTTAGGGTGAAAACTACATCATACGAGATTACCTCGAAGGCCGAGGCAACTCCGTACAGCTGGTGGGTTAATATCGTACAATCATACACATTGTAAAAGGAGAGAATTATAAAAATAAAGAAAACGTTAGATTATACAGAAATCGTACTTTATTATTTTGAAAACGAACATCCGTATTTTATAGAAGTACATTAAAACTGTCTTAGTTATTTACATAGTACAATAATCGCAGATAAAGTTTTCTGCACAATCAGCAGTGCTGCACGCCTCATGCATCCACCCAAGGCGACGAACGACACCGGAACCCCATTCCCCCTCATCTTCCCAAATTCCCCTCAAATTATACAGGTGTCCTCGGACCCACTGTCTTCTCTCTCTATAGCCCCTTTCACGCTGCAAAAGCTCTTTGAATAGTTGTCATCTAATTCGTCATCATAGCAAATCAGTTCTAACAGGTTCACTTGAAGACGACGAGTCTAAAGAAATATCTCTTTGTTTTTTGTTGTTTTTTTCCACTTTAATACGCTATTGCCCCACCCATTAGCAGCATAACCTCAATACTTTATTTTCATCAGGTTTTCGTTACAATGTAAAACATTGCTAAAGAAATATAAATCTTCATGCTTTAAGAGCTACTAATTAAAACATAATAGCTGTGTACATACTTCTAGAGTAAAAAAGAAAAAATAGCAAGGAAAACCAAAAAAACAACACTTTTTATAATAGAATGCGCATCGTGCATCGTGGGCAGATGAAATCTGACCAGTTGACAGGAACTGCCGCATGTTTCCAGTACCGGTCAGACTCGTTTATCTCCAAAACATAACGGAAAAATGAAGTGTACGGCATTGCCTGGCTGTACGGCGAAACCCCGCCTTCCCCTAAATCATTGTTTCAAAAGTGAAAGTAGGTCCATACTGTATCCACATTTTAGGCTAGAACGTGAATTGGCCATTGAAGAATTGTAGGCCTCTCTTGACAGGCCTTATTAATATGTCAAATTAATTTCACTCAATTTCTAGTTTTTACTTGTTTCTAGCCACCCTGATATGGAATAGGGGTCACGGGGAGATATTTCCCTACATATTCTCCGATGTATTACCCTCGCTTGTTTCCGTCATGTACCCCCGTATTTATGCACCTCCACATTTTCCACATGCGTTCTTAATATTTTTTTTCAAATATTCTCACACGTTCTCTACATGTTCCCCAAACATTCTCGCATATTCTCCGAATGTTTTACCAAAAGTTCCCTCGCCCAAATGTTTCCTCTCGCCAACATGCCTCCCCCCAATTATTCCCCCTTCTCCAAATGGTCCCTCCTCCTAAAGAAACCTAAACCGTTTCCTCTAATTCTTTAGATGTTGTCACAAATATTTCCTTAGCTCTTCCTCACATGTTCACCGCAATATCCTTCATTTGTCAATCTGGAAATTAAACTGGAAATTCAAAATAGTTATTACCCACAATGGGCATTATAAGGGTTCTAATGATCAAGCTGCGACAAAAACCCCGAGCCCCCTTGGGCCAGTTAACGCCCGCGGTCCATACTTAATTTTATTTTTATGTAATTTTAATGATTCACTTTTACTTATGTACTAAGTAACTCGTAGTTATCTTGATTCGGTTTGTCTTTTCATATTTCTTCGCATAAAAAAACATGTAGCACCATTAAACTGTGTTCATATTTTCTTAATGACCATGATCCTTTCGATCCAGTTATGCAATGTATTTCTAACTCCGCATCGAAGGCTACAAGCAATAACATACCAGTAAAAAAATAATTTGTTTTTTATTACAAAATACGTTAAGATAAACTTTACGACGGCGTGTGTTCTCTCCTGTCGTTTGAAGTTGGAAGTTCTGAAAAGCTAGTGTACCCAGAAGTGCGGTTTACTGTGTTTTATGGGTTGCACATGTGACTGATAATCAAAATATGTCATATTTTGCTAATTTAAATTATTTTCGACTTAAATCTCTTTGATTCACTTCAGCAGGATTCTTCCTATCCAGCAGTAATACACTTAAAGTATGGTGTCCATGGTGCTTTATAATCCATCGTCTTTCCTTAGCGTAACAGCATATCATTTTCTTAGGATAATAATAATATAAAATAATTATAATAATAATAATAAGAAGAAGAAGAAGAAGAAATTAGTATTATTTGTTCATTGTTATCGAGCGTACGGAGAGAGAATTTCGTATTAACAGAGTTCGAACGGCGAGGCTGCGTCTGTTGGTAAAACGTATCGTCGAAACCTTAACGAATGTCTGCAGCTTTATCACGAACTACATTCCCTTCGAGCTTCCGTCAAAGGGCGGATGTGGACTTCCTCCCGGGTGTTATTTTTGCTCATCGTCTCTAACGTTAAAGCCAAACGAACGAGCACAAAGACAAGCAGGCAAATTGAGCTGTGCTCACGATTCCGTCAAAATTATATCTTTAGTCTCAGACATCTCTTAGTATCACATTGAAAGTGCGAAGGTAAGTCTATAAGTATATACTTTCGTTCTAATCATCTGTAGGTTGGCTATAGAGCTTTACGCACTTGCCAGACTTACGACGAGACCGTTCACTCTGTTCGCTTGTGCTGTTGTGGCGTAAAGCATGGTTGCGCCACTCTCTGTTTGCACTCATCAAGAACAGGCTTCTTCGTAATCCACTTATTGTGATCTGAATGTGTACCAGAAGCTGAAATCCATAGAAGTCTTTGACGTCAATGTGGGCGCAGTGGAAAGAACATGGGGCTCAGCCTCATCTAGTACTAACCGCAATATTGAACAACGCGCCCTGATTCCGAATAATCGACAAGTGATTATTGATTAAGTGGCAAGCTATATGCACAATATTTATGATTTCCATATTGAAATGTCGAAATGGATTCCTAACAAAGCTCACATCCTCATTTAGCCCACCCACGACATTTAGAAAATATCCCAAGAATCAGAGATCGAGGTTTTGGCAACAATGTGAGATTTCCGAAAAATTGTGTATAATACTTCCTAGTCATTAAGATACGACTGAGCCAATTTACGTTACACGGTGTTATTAAATAAAAACTGCATTACAAATACTTACAAGTTACACATTATTTACTTATTTTTCATTCTTTCAAACCTATTTCTCAGCGGCCGTCCTTACCCGACTGAGTCTAGGCTCCTCGATAACTACAAAGTTTACATAGCGGTCTTGCGCCACTAGACCGGCTTTTTTGTGTTTCAGTAACAGGTTAATACTAATGTATTGAAGTTGGAAAACGTATTTTGAGATTTTTGAGTATTTTGAGATTTTTATCAGTTAAAAGGATCGCACCCGTTAAATGGATGCTTAACACCCTCAGTGAAGGGATAAGATCAGAGAATTTCGAGAAATTTGTCCATCGCCATATTACAAGGATCCTCTTACGTATGGTTATTAGAACGCTATTGACATTATTTGAGGGAAGTTTCGTGATACTTCGGAGATATAACATGGTCTGGCTTGTAATATCGGCACTCCACTACTACACCGCTCCTAACAAATTAGCGGCCCCGCACATCGCTTCAGCACGTACTTTTCGTTTCCTCCTCATCATCCTCTTTGTTTTGATCTCATGCTAGTAAAGCACGTTTCATACCCTCATCAGATTACACCCTGCCCGATACATGCTGTCACACTTCATGCCCCAACAAGTAATTTATACAGGATGCTACGATATGCGACAAGTGAGAGCCGCAAGACATGCAACAGGCTTCACTTCTCCTCAAGGCAACCTTTATGCTAGGCGAAAGTGGTGGTTTCAATTCGGATTAACTTTTTTTCGGCGTAGCGTCATTTGCTAAATGAGTTCCAGAAGAAGCAATTTTATAAATATATTTCTGTAACTTTTATTTCCATTTTCATTTCAAAATTTTAAGGCTTTTTTTTATAAAGTATTAAATCTGCATATATCACATGGAGTTTATGTTTAATTGTTTGACGCAAAAGGTTTCCTCAGTAATAACTGATACACAGATCTGCAGGATTTATCGGATTTTTCAAAATTATTTTTAAAAAAGTATCACTTCGGAACTCAGAAACAGATTTCGAAATTATTTCAAACTCTTAATTTCTATTCCACAAATTGACTTCAGATGGAAAAATTATCAAGAAACTGTCATGTTCTGTTAAATGAATTAAGTAGTTTACATTTTTTCTTCTTTTGATTCAGTAATTCTCGCACGTAACGATAGTCACCAACTTTTAGCCTCTTACGATTCCCTGTCTTACTTCTTTCATTGTCACATATCACGCTAAAAGAAAGTACCACATGTACTCCTCAAAGCCGAAAATACACCTACAAGTAAATACAACAACTCATTTTCTTTACTCAACCACTTCCTTCATCTACACAATGGTGACAAAAGCAGATTTCAACCAGAGCAGCGAACACAGAACGGCCGTGCCAACCGTGGCCCGAGTGCTTATGACAAATTGGCGCTGCGTGTGGAGGGGTCCTTGCCCGACGCCAACGCCGCGCCTCCGACGCCCCCCCCCCCCC
>BOPP01000008.1:16948930-16965403 GCA_017312745.1 Gryllus bimaculatus
GACCTGCACCATTTATTTAAGCGTCCCCTGTTTTAACCGTAGTAAAACATTTAAGAAAAAGTTTAAGCAGTTTCTGAGAAAATGTTTTTTTTTAATTACGTTAATTTCAGGCAGAAATAAATCGAAAACTACTAGTTTAAGAAAATTGTATATGACCTTTTTTTAATAGGAGTTTTTTAAATTACTGTGTTGAAGACAAAAATCTCTATCTTCAGTTTTATAGTTTTTAAATATTAACATTTTGCAAAGTTCGAAAAATACGAGAGTTTGCCGAAAACAGGACTGACAGCATCATTTTTACCGTCTCTTGACACAAATCACGCTAAAACTTCTCACATTTCCAAAAAATGTACATAAGCTTATTTGAAGATCTGGCTGTAAAACAATATTTCATTAAGGAAAAACTCTAATATCAATATTGTATTGTACGAAGACGCTTAAAATTTGAACTTTTGCAATGTTCGAAAAATCAGTGACATCAAGGAAAATGAGACCGTCTTAAGCGTTCTTTATGTTATCAGAGGACAAACTATATTAATAAAATATCGTGTCATTTTTGGGAAAATATTGAATATGTTTGTGGAGCTTCATGTAAAGTGCCCTGTAAAATCCAAATCTCCCATCCCGCCCGGGAGAGGTGTCTCAGGACATCAACTGATGTCACTGCTGTGCCTCTGACCGGGAGGTCCTAGGCGGTGGCAGGGTTTTCGACACTGGCTAGATAGCATTCAGTCACTGCCTGGAGGAGAATTCTAGTGGCCGGCTCCGCGGATCGGTAGTTTTCCGTCGATTCGTCGGGTAATACCAGTCGAATGCCGGATCAGTATCGTCATAAACAGGCGATGGACCGCGTGTGATCATTTCTTCTTATTGATATCACCCTGGTTCCATCCTCAAGGAACTCCACAATTTTTCTGACTTTATTCACATCTGTGGTGAGGTTATTTTCTCTACTTGCAGTCGCTGAACCCAGTTCAGGTTACCTAAAGATCTTTCTGTTTTTGTGGAAATTCACGTTTTGCTGTTCTCTCTTGGTTAGTTCATTGTATCATCTGAATCCTGTTCGTTTAGCTTTAAACTTTTCCCTAAACATATCTTTAAGATTAGGCGCTTTCTAACAGCAAAATATAAAAGCGCTCTCTGGGTCTGTTAAATTAACTAAAGCTTCCTTTTCAATTTCAGTTCCTCTCAATCAACCCTCTTGAAATTATTATTGTTAAAGTATTCTGCAATAAGGTTTACTTTATTACGCAACTCATGAATGCTTTTCTAACATTACATCTTGCAAGATGGTAGTTTTTCCTTACGATTTTCTTTCTATATAACGTGTTCTCTGTCTAATTGAAAAACAGTTACTGCTACACAATATATTGCGAGATGTATTTCTGTCAAAACAAGAGTGTAATTAAACCTTGACCCACAACTTCATGTACTTTTCTCAGTATATGAAGCATTTTAAATGTTGTGTAGAATGGGGATATTTGGTCTATTTCAAGGTTATGTATTGCGTTAAAATACGAGAAGGCTGTGAAATGTTTGTAGGGCTTTGATCTGTTGATACCTATTACCATAGTAAGATGTCTTTTGAAGGTTTTCGGTTCCGGCCTCGGCCATCATTGCACAAATAGTACCATTGGGCAATTGGGTAATTTTGTCCAGAGACTTCAGCTGTTACTCACATTTAATTTCTCGATGTGTATATTCCAAATCTGTTCGTTACAAATATCTAATCTTAGTTACAAAAACCCTGTTGTCTACCAAATTAAGTACGGTGATGTTAATTTGTGGATGTGCACTATTGTATTCCTGAGAGAAGAAGAGAAGATGACTGTATCCTGGAAGTCAAATTTCGTGACACCGACCGACACAGCAAAATATTCTCATATCTTCACTATTCATATCTCGTCTCCATTTTATTCGGTTGTCTTTTCATCCAATACGAGCAGTCTTCTCACGCCTGTGGGCAGACGAGTCAGCAGTAGTAGTGACACTAGATGTGCTGGTCCATACATGTTCCACGTTCGGTTGTTCTGGTTGAAGTTGCTGTTATAGTCACCTCATGAACTCTCTGCCATCCCCGACTCTCCACAAGCCCTGGCGCTTTCCAGGCAGCGGCTTCGGTGCCTTTCGACTGTTTTAACGTGTCTCCATAAGTCTACGGATATTTGCCTTCCATCTGATTGTCTTCGCTCTGTTTGTCTTTTCAATCAACAATTCGAAAATGATGCAGTGCCTGATCACTAGGGAAGGGATTTTCATGAAAATCCTTTTTTTTACTGGCACAAGATAGGCATTCATTAGTTTTTACTTTCTTGCCCATACTTCGTAAGAAGAGAGAGAATTGTAAATGTGTGCTAAAAACTGGCTAATCTTACTCGCAAATATAGTGAATTACTTCCTCTAACATTTTGTGTAATCAAAACCCATGTTTTGTGGGTTCTTGATTCCGAAAAAATTATTGACGGCGAGTTCGTCTCTGCGTCTAACTGTGGTTGACACTAGAACCACAACCGTTCAGCGGACATGAGTGGTAATGGAGTGTAGAA
The DNA here is from genome assembly GCA_017312745.1 of Gryllus bimaculatus. Taxonomy (NCBI): domain Eukaryota; kingdom Metazoa; phylum Arthropoda; class Insecta; order Orthoptera; family Gryllidae; genus Gryllus; species Gryllus bimaculatus. The sequence continues at coordinate 16,951,477 of BOPP01000008.1, forward strand.
GTGTTGTGAGTGATTATGGAAAGAGAAGGGGCAAGAATAAAGAATATAAGATAGCGGGCGGTCTGTGGCCCGTTTTTTAGGGTATTAATGGAGCATTCCCCTGTTAATGATTCAAAAGACACGGTAAACTAGTTATCGCAATTGCGCGTCGCTAGAATTTTCCTCCTTACAGCAGCTGCAGTCGACCCAGTATCTAACTCGTGTCGATGATCTCTTACTGTCGGCACTCGAATCTTAGGACCTCTCTGTCAATGATAATGTAAAAACATCTAAATAATGTTGAATTTTTCGGGGAAGAATGGCCACATATCTTTAGTTCGTCATTGGCGAGGCAGTAAGTCTGTTCACGTGCTTCTCGTGTAAATTCTACGTTCGTATTTTATATTTCGTATACATCTCGTATTTTTTTAGTGATATCACCAATTACTTCTGCAGAGTTATAACATTCGTTAAGCGACACCGAATCCATTTTGAGTAATTGGCGACAGTGTTTGAAAATTTAAAAATTATGTATATGGTTATACTATATAGTATTAGTAGTATAGTTTTAGATTTTATGCTACAATTTCCTACAATACTTACACATTAATTCTATATGGCGGCCCCCTGTAGCAGGACACTTACCAACTGCCTTCTCGTATGCAATTGTCTGTCCAGCAGCATTGAGAAATAATTTGTGACTCGCCTTCCACTTCTACAAAAATATTTGAGCATGACAATACTGCATGAGTGACGGCTTGTGGTCGTACCTCTGAAAGTCTGTCATGCAGTTGACCCGCGATCTGTGACCCCTGCGCGTAAAGACAAGTAGATCGGGGCAAATCGGGGCCTGGCTTCCGATCTACTCGCACAGCATGCAGTAGTTCATCGTGGTCGTGGAGTATTTACAAAAGGAAATGAAAATATAATATCAATCGTAACTATTTATGGAACAATAATTAGAAATGGATACGTGAAAATAATACGTGAAATGAAAATCCTTTGCTGACTTCCTGGGAATATAAAGCCGAGAGCTGTCACTATCGTGAAATTAAGGTCATCATGTGAATATCAATCAATGTAAATGTCCTAATCCGTATACAACGTATTGCAAAGCAGGGCATGATCTTAATGAGAATACTATCAAGATGAATGCGAGGCACCACGTCCGTGTGAAGGGTCTCCGTGTACAGTTCACCAGCGAACGATTTCACTCGTGACTCATCTCCAAGGACTCCGCCCGCCCAACCAGATGTTCCCAATTGCATTAACAAATTGACGCTGGTTAATAGGCCTGAATTAACGCGTACTTGATTTGGCCAGTCCCTTTGGCTCCTAACTCTTCAGAGCGAAGCTTGTTTAGTGGAACACTTTCTCGGGGCATCCTTTCTTAAGTTTGAGACAATAGCGGGTGAGGAGCCTTTCTAATTGGGAAGGCAAAAACGAGAGAATGTATTCCATACACTCTACGTAAGCATTTTGGGCTCTCTATGTAAACTGATATATTGGTTATTGATCGTAATGACTGAACACAACTATTAGTCGATTATTTGGTACAAAGAGGAATACTTACGCTGGTTAAAACGCAATTCCACAAACGTTTTATAGAAATCTGTAAAGATCTAAATACATACACATCAGAAAGCATCAACTAACTGTAAGGACGTCAAACGATTTAAGTTCTCACGCAAAGTAACATAAACCAAAATTAAATGAAAAGTTAATTCCATGTGATATTAAATGTTGATCCCTACAGTAGCAAGTTATTGTAAAATGTTATTTAAGAGAAAACTAATGTTGCAACAACTACTGATTTTTTACGTAAGGAGGGAAACAGGCTAAATCTTACTTATGGATTTTGATTTAACTGATCGTTTGTCGGTTCACCGGAAGCCTGTAATACGATTATCCATTAACAATCTGGTACTAAGGTTTGACTTGAAGTGGATTCTCGATTCTATATTGCTATTGTGTACCAGCAACGAGTATATTCGAATTACTCCATTATTTCGTCACTTGCAATTCACACTAAGATTCAATTCAAACTACTTCCAGAGTGGGATTTCTTTGTAAATAAATAAAACCAGCAATGTCACCAACCTATTCAGAGGACGTTACTCTCCCATTCCAAGAAAGTTTTCGAGAGACAGCGCTGGCTGACCGCATCGCAATGAACGTGGGAGCCATCACGTGACCGTAGGGGCGAGTACCGCGCGCCGCTTCGCATGTTGATCCACGCGAAGGCGCGTGAGCGAGCGGAGGAAGAGCAGTGCGTTCGGTGCGCACCTCCCAACCCACGCAGGGATTACGATGCACCTAACGTTATACGACGGGACGGAGCGAACTACCACGCAACGAATCCTTCAGGGAAGTACTTCTGTTTATTACGAGTTCCATACGAGACGTGACAATGCAAGCATACGAGACAATGGACGTGTTTATTAACCTAAGGTAATAAAAACCACCCAAGTAGCGTAGCTGTTTTGACTTTTGTTCAGCAATATCTCTGTCACAGAATATATTATTTCCAATGGGGATTTTCAAATTACAGTACGTGACCTCGTGTGGGTGTGGATCCTTACCACTTATGCATTGATCGAGGGACAACGTATTGTAATGCTGCAAAACACAATGTGGAAATTTCTGCAGAATATATCTTGATGATTTACTAAAAAACAACAATTTTTGCCTATGAATTTGTACTCGAATAGAGAAAAGTGCCCTAGTGGTTATGGTATATATCCGATGTTTACTAAAACGTTTTAAATTTCGAAAATTGCAAACGTCGACACTTTCTTATAACCCGCAGGGACGCCGCTGCCAAATGTTAACGCATCGCTGTTTGGTAATGGATAATATGAATTCGAACACGTTCAGTCCAAACAATTATTTGTTCTCGCGGGTTGGGCAAACTCGCGCAAGCCGCATGCTGTTGGCGTCCGTGAGGACGCCCCCCCCCGCAAAAAAAACATATGCAATCGAGTTCAAGTGTGGCGAAATGTTTACGGGTTCAACTAGTAGTATACCGGTTATGGGTATCCCCTAAAAAATAACGCGCAAGAAATAAGTAGTAATAGTAGAACTGCTAGTTCTTTTTGATATTTACTACGTAATTAATACTGCCACAAACCTGGTGACCACCACTGCACCTGAACAACCACTATAATTGAATGGAATGTGTTGGAGGACACGAACGCACGCCAACGACACGACACGCGCTGCGCACACGCACTGGATATAATATTTCGTTTTGGGGCACAATGGAATTTCCAGACGCGTGCTCTCCCCTGCACATAAAACAACCTCCTCTGCTTCTCCTCCACACATCGCCCCCATTCAGTGAGCACTGGCATCTCAATGCTCCTCTCACCGGACGCGTCCGGCACCTAATCTCCCTGGCGCCGCGCGTAATACGTCCCATAGTGAACAAACTGATCTGCATCCCTCCAAGGCCTCTGCTTCGCCCGCGTCCCATCTTCGCTCTTCCTTCACGCTTTGCAACAGCCCTCACTCTCCATCGCCACAATTCATTCCCACAATGCCTCACGCAATCTCCATAGCGCAGATCCTCCTCCTGGCTAAAGCAGCGCCAGCGCTCGAGCCCGCGGTGACGAGCGCCCAGTGGATTTCCCGTTTTAACGCTGCGCTCGCATCGGCGACGCCGGGCGCGCGCTGTTTTAAAGACTCCTCATCACTGCCCCGTCCGTTGGCTCGGCGAATGCGCGGCACCGCCGGCGTGCAGTGGCACGAAAATGCGAAAGAAACGAGCGGGACGTAAATTTCAAGCGTTCGTTGCCAGGCGCCCCCGCAGCTGCGCCTCGCCGCAATTTGAATGCCCCCGCGTCGCTTCGCCCGCGCGCTGACGCCGGCCGCCCTCGCGCCTGCGTCACCGCGTCGCCCCGCCCGCCCGGCCTCCGCCGGTTGCCGCGACGCCCGCGTCTGCGCCCGTCCCGGCCCCGCCTCGCCCGCGTCACCTCCACGCGCGCGTTCGCCGAGTGGAACAGGCGTGAACGCAGCCCGCGCCCCCTCCCTGCTGCAACGCGCCCGCGGTCAAAGTCCGCAAATTAGCTGGGCAGGCGCAGAAGCGGTCAGGTGACTTGGAGAGGGTCGCAGTCTCCCCGGGAATTAATCATTTTAGTGCGGTTTTTCGTTTTGGTTCGTACTCACGGGTCACCTAGCATCCTCTTAATTATCTGGTAGCAAAACTTTATTTAAATACTGTATAATTATTGGACACACTGAACATACGGGTTTTGCGTAGTTTGCTGTTTTGGTTCCATTTCTCGTATAATAAAATATTCGTATTTAAACTAGGTACTATTTGCCTCTCTGGCCATAAACATAACGAAATAGTCCTTTCTAATTAAAAATGGTCTGAAATTTTTCAAGGCGTGTTTATTAAACAGTGCTATCGAAGTGGTTTTAAAAAGAGGAATTGGACACAAAAACTTGATCTTCGGTATTGTTCATCAGGTTGATTACAAATAATTTCGTTAAAAGTTGGAACGCCTTGTGAAAATGAATACATAGAGCAAACTTTCTCCTCTCTCTTTCCTTCTCGTTTTGGATTTTCGAAAATGTGAACTTCTATAAACTGGACATCAAAATCAAGCTAAAAAGCTCGTCAATATGGGCTAATAAAGGGTAGAAAACATATATTTAATCCAAACACTTTGGCAGAGCAGAGCTGAGAGTCTTGTTAAAGACCGAACAAGTCGCACTTCCTCCAGAAATTAATGCTAGCAGTATTTTCCATTATCCTTGTGCAAAATAGAGAAATTGTGAAGGCGGAAATTACAATTGCCTTCGGAACCCTCTGCAGTCGTTCTTAGTTAAAATAATATTAAACTGTTTTTTCCCCCCCCCTTTTTTTCTATAGTTGCAATATTATATACAATATTAGGTATAACTCTTCTTAGATTTAAACAGGTACTTAAATGTAAATATTCCATTCAGAAATAAACGATACTTACATAAATATATGTTGAGTAAAAATCAAAAAGAGTAAAGGCATGACAAGATTTCTGTAAACATGTTCAAAATCCGTTATTCCCAAGCTCGAGCCTTTCCTGCATATTGATGAATGGGCACTTTTCCGAAACGTATTCCGACACGCTTTGTGGAAGGTCACATAAATATTGGATCTTGGGCGTTCACGTAAACACATGGCGAAGTTTCCATCAGTAAAACTACACAACGCCAAGGGATATAAACGGAGCCGCTCTCGTCCGCGCTTACGAAATTCCGTTACCAAGTCTCGCCCCGTAACAAAGCGTCTGGCGCGTCGAAATCGAACATACGCAAACAGTGGAAATAAATACTGCATTCGCTTTTGATAATAATAGTAATAGTACACGATTTAATTGTTTCGGTAGCTGATAATACTCATCGCTGATACAAAAATGGCACACTAAGAGTTACAATTTTTTGAATTTTCATTTTTTTTAAACATAAATATCTAGCTTATAATGCTTCACATCAACCTTTGCACTACAGAATTCATCATTTATAACGATAAATCAATCGTTATTGCAAAATAATACTTTTGTAGATCGAGTCTTTTTTGTACTTTATCAAGTCCTTTTAAGTATCCAGTCATGAGTTGGTCAAATGCGAACCCCAAAACTTTCCAGAAATTCTGATTTGCATCTTGGAACTTGACCTATTTAGTGCGATGTTTTCAAGGATCAGCCAGGTGAATACGAGTTAACGCATCTAATCCTGTCGTTGTAAATGTGTAGCCTACGCATCATACGAACATGTTGCTGCTTGTCATTATAAGGGTAAATCAACATACTTATTACGTTTATTAATTTCATTTAAAGGAATGAATTAACCGTTTCATCCCCGCAACTCTCTTGCGGGCTCGCTCGCCGACGATGTTCTTTTGCTGTGTACTGCTGCACTGGCCGATGCGTCAGTGTGGGTGGAAACTCCGCCAGTGCTGCGGAGTGCTGGGCGAGATCGCGCGGGGTTCCGGCACGTCTCTGTGCGAGTGCGTGCGCGGATAGTGCGTGTGTGGCTGCGCGGCTGCTGTTCATTGGGGATCGGCGAATGGTGCGCGCGAGGTGGACGTAGGAGCTGGGCGAGTGGCTGAGCGGGTTCTCCGCGGTTGGCGGGTACGGATGCGATATACCCAACAATCAAAGATGATGTTTTTAAACATCGATGATTTTAAATTGGGATAGCATGTTCATAGTGGAAGGGTGGATTTCATTTGAACGGTAGTCGGTTCATTAATTTTTAATTGAGAAATAACTTATCAGAACCCAGTCAAAATGAGGCGTAACATTCAACAAAACGTGTATTACCGCTGACTGGATGATTTAAACAACGTCTATGGACTTCCCTTATCGACAAAAAAACTTCAATACTAATAATTTTTTTTCACGTCTTGGTCAGCTTTAAGCCTGACGAATGTTGCAATTTTTGGGATATCTGAAAGGTTGTTGTAGGTTTTTATTATGATGGTAATTTTTCATTAAAAAATGAAATAACTACACGTAAAACATATATATTATTATAATATAATAATATATATATTATATACTATTATATATATAATCAAAAACATCGATGTTAGAAACATCCACATACTATGGTTAAATCTATCATGACTTAAAATCATCGATGCCGTATCCCTAGTGGCCGGCGGGAGCTGAGCCAGCGCGGCGTGGGTGGCTAGGGGGCGTAGGCCTGAAAGGATGGCAGGGAAACTGTTCCCAGTTCAACGTCTGCGAATCCGCGATCCGCAGCGTCCGTGGAGGGTTATTCCGGTCTCCTAATTGGTTTCGCTGCGGTGGATGCGAGAGTAAACAAACGCTCTATAGCTTTACGCGCGTCGCCGCAGGCGTCTGCAGGCACGCGCTGCTCCGAGTGCTCATGCAGTTTTGCGGCAGATTCTTTGTTTTGCGACAACACATTTGTGAATGCTGTGTTTTTGTTTTTCGACGCAAATACAAAATGCGGCTTTGATCCGGGGTCGCGTTTAGGAATGCAATCAGCAACACATTCATCACAGGTCTGTCGATTTGTTCTCTTTGCCTATTGTTCACAATAAATCGTGTTCGTGTAATTTTTGAACTATTTATGCGCTCGTGATTCATCTGAGCAGGCCTAGAATATTGTTAATCATTTAGGAAAGTAAACCAATTCTGTCGAGTCGGAGGTAAGAGGATAAGCTTACGAAAATGAAATACGGTCGTAATTTCAGCATGGAACACGAACCCCATAGGCATGAAAAAATAATTTCAACGTGGCGACAAATGGAATTTAAAGTGTAAACAATGCAACGAATTGTTAGCTAGACACGCCTGCACAAGAAGACAGACTCTCGTTTTGGTATTCACATAACTAGTGATATGTTCCAAATCCTCCATCAATTCAGGTTTTAAATGCTGTAATTAAGTAACGTTCCAGCAAGTTTCTTTCTGTTCTCTCGTCATTTCATTTCCATTGTTCCCTTGTAAATCAAGTACTGACGGCCGTCTATACTTTTCTACTTCCGAGGTTGTGGTTCTTGATCGACTCAACAACAATAAATAAAAATCCCATTTTTCATTTCTATTATTTTATTTACTCATCGATGCCAACGTGTTCATCGAATTTATTATTGAACTTTTCTGGTAAGATAGAAAGTCCATATTTCCTGCTGATTTGGTTACATCTAAATGGAAATTAAATCAGAATTTAATATGAACGTTTTTAAAATAAATAAAACTAACCAAAATCAAACTGTCACAGCACAATACAACAATCTTTTAGAAGCAGTACTAATTGTCCTTACATGCTGACGTGTGTGGCAAATTAAAGTTCTAAAAACGGAAACACGGAAATGCGGGCGTTAACGACCCGACACATTTGAGATAGCTGCGTTGATTTTTACTTTTCCTGCCGTATTCTAGGTTATTACGGAAAAGAACAGGTAAACTAGTGGTGCAACAGAATGGCATGAGACTATCGCCGTATTAGTTTTCCTTTAGTCCTCCTCTAGCTTTATGAACTTGCCACATATTCTTGCCAGCTGCCATCTATGCACCACGCAAAATTAACCTTTTTCAAAAATTTTCTTATTTTTTCGATTTTCTCATAGTAGGACGGAAATAGTAAAGAACTATAAACGCTCTTCAAAAATGACAATTTCCTTTGAAACCTTTGGGGCGAGACTTTTAAGAAAATGGGCTCTTAAGCCTAAATTGGACTCCTGCCGAGTATAACTAACGATATGTGAAGCTGCTTTTTTCAAGAAATATTTGTTTTTCGAAAAAAAGTCATTCGAAGACATTTTAAGATTTTAATTAGGCATATACTACAATGTACCCAATAGTGTTTAAAAAATTGCTGGAAATGTGGCATATTTAACGGCGGAGAGATCTTTCAAATAAAAATATATTTGTGTACATTTTTGAAACAAAATACCCTGAAAATGAACTTTCCCGTAATATTAAAGAGTGCATAGCACTATCGCCTTAGAAAAGGTTTGAAAAAAAAATTGGTTGGGCGTTTGAAGACATCTTTGTTTTTTTGGTAGTTGTTTTTTTTAAATTGTAAATATTAGCATGCGCAATATTGCGCGAAATTACTGAAATTTCAAAAAAATATACTGATTTAATGAAGAAACTCCTTAAGTTATATGGAGAAAAAAACTCTTGTCGTTCAATTTTGTTAGTTTCTGGAAGACGCGGAACATATTGAACTTCTGGCACTTTTTATAAGCGTATTTTACTCTTTCCTTTTAGAAAAAATTGAAAATGTCCAGCCAGGGGGCTACCATGGTAAAGTACCCAAATTTTGAAAGAATCTTTTTTCATAATCGCGCGCCTCGAGTGGAGTCAGATCAAGCTGGGTAACATCCATTTTTAAAAAAAAAAAAAAAAGAAAAAAATCCCCCAAAAACCGGCCCCAAATGGGTTTTTTTTTTTTTAATCGCCTTAAAAAGGTGTTTTTTCACAAACCCCAGACGGACGGACAAACAGACGGATGGACGGACGTTTTGAAAAAATCACGTTTTCGGTATCAGGCGAACCGAAACGTGTATTTTCCGTTGAAATCTCGCAATCTTTTTTTTTAATTAAGCATTATATTACTTTCCTTGTACTTTGTATATTATCCGAATATATGTTACGTACAGCGGAAAAGTAAAAATAGGATTTTTCTGAACACCTTTCTTCTTAAATGACTCATTTGTTCTTTATTCACCTATATTTTCTCATTATTTAATTTTCCTTATAGCAAACCAATGATTCTAAATATTCATCAGAAACCTTAATATTCTAAGCACATCATATACCTGAGATGCAAAAAATTTTTAATAATAATAAATAATAAAGTAACACACACTCAACTCCAAATTGACGACCGTTACTACCACACAAGAAAGTTGAAAAATTTCAACTGACTTTTTGGCATCTGAAAAGTTGTCTCGAGTAAGATTGTGACCAAAAATGGTAATTCATTGTAATACATACTACATGTTTACTTTCGTTCACGCTAGTCTTCCTGGTACAATCAATTGATCAAAATTAAAATACGACATAATGAGCGGCAAAAATGTTAAACATTTTGAAAATGAATTTTGAAATTTTTGTTGCTTCTGTTTCTATTGACCTATTCAACCATATAGTAATATGGGTTGGATTTTGAAACCAATAGTACTAGAATTTTTAAAAAATTCTTCGGGGAAAATGTTATTTTCATTCGATTATTAGGACATACCGCGAGTATCAATCACTACAACGGACAAACAATCATCTACAGAATGAAAATCGAAATGTTTGACATCCGCTCGATGGTGTCATGAAAACATTGTAAGCTTGATTGTAAAGCGCAAAATTCTTATTAAAATGACACAAATGTAGGGCCTAAAGTGAAAAATTTAACTTAATGTGCTACTCTCGTAAAGCAATATCAGTTTTATTGTCAACTATGTTTACATAATTGAATAGAAAAATTATCATCCGAGTTTTTCCAACTTGAGATTTATAAGCTACAATACTTTAACATAAAATTATTTATTTTCCATTGTATGACTCACAACATTTCTAACAAATATAAACTACAAGTATAACGTTGCCGAGTAGCAACTAAATTATTTTCCTCATATTTTGAAGAATATTTTATTTGTATATTGAGAATATCTTAGAATGTCCCACATTACTTTACGCGCTGCTTTCGACCTAACTTCATTCTTGAAGCGTCACTAAGAACGCAACACCCCTCGAAAAGTTCTCAGTCCGATCTGGCCACGATCCCAGAGTTAAAGCGAAAGTCTACTGGTATCCGCCCGTTGTGGTCTCTAACGTACTTGCATGGCCAGACGAGGCGCATTGTCGCCCGGCGCGAGATACGTCAACGCAGACGGTTGTAAATGACCGTTTTCTGTTAGTGATGCTTAATTGGAATTAACAATTCACTTCGGTAGCTTCATTTCTCGGTTTTAACATCAAAATGTTGCTATAAAAAGTATAAAAGCATTACATTTGATATTATATATTATACCACTATTTCGAGGCAAATTTGAATGTCCTATAAAAGTTTTGCGTAACAAATATTAAATGATACTAAATGGAAAAATAAACCACATTTAAAAGTTTTCGCAATTGTATTTTGACATAACATTGCAATCATAATAATTCGCGTTAAAATATTAAAGTCTCCATGTTTCGTCGTCATAGCCACTCAAATTAACCAATAATCTTGAAATGTAATTTTAATTTCAAAGCGAGTTTATTTCTTTAAAATTGCCGAAATACGAATGCATTAACTTGGTACTTTGGAATTACATCCCACAATAAATAACATCGGAATCTCTATTTGATATTTTGCTAAGAACATCGATTAATGAACTTCCGATCATTAAAGAGTCGATTACACGTTGATACTTTAATTATTTACGTATCTACATTCGATTACTGGCAACATTGTTGAACAATCACTTGTCGATTAGGAAATGGCCAAGTTTAAACGTAGGTTCTGCGGGTGCGGCCTCAGACTGACCGGCCTGTTTAGTGTCTTCTTGGCGCGGCGTCTTACTGCCCCGGGTTTTTAGATGTACGAAACTTCTAAGGGCGCTCGAATCTGTGTTTATGGAAGTGGTCAAAAACAGTCGAATTTTCGTTTCTTACATGGCTGCACTGTGCAGAGGTTTTCTGCATTCGCAGTCGCCAGTGCTCACGCACTGTTTGTTTTGGCCTCGTCTTGCGACGGCATGCGGAGCTTTCCTGAGATTCTAATGATTGTGGAAGTCCGACGAAGTCGTTTCTGGGCTCAGTGAAAGTGGAGATTCGAGCGAGACAAAAGAAAATTTCATGAGAAATTTCTGAAGTTTAGTTCAGCATATCATACGTCTTGGAAAGTAAACATGAAATAATAAAACTGTGTTAAAAGTTGTAGGAATAGGTTTGATTTTTGTGGCACTTTTTTCGGACTGCTTGCTATTACACTAATGTATAATACACACATCCTTCACGAAACCTTAAGGTTTCTTACTCTTTTTTGAATAATTAATGGCATCTTAAATTGTGTCATTTTAAATAAACATTGGAAACAGAAATGAGATTTGGATGCGTAAAAGAGGTACCTTGAAATGTGATATGTTTTCGGGGATTTTTATCAAAAGTTCTTAAAAATATATTTTATATGCGACCTTTTTCGAACATTTGATAACAAACAATGAATGAAACTTTCTCATATTTTCAAGTCCAGAAATAATTCAAATTAAAGCTGTAATATAAAACTAACCCAAATAATTATTTTATTTTGACCTTGGCCTATTGTACTATGTATTCTGCATACTTCATCGTTAAGAGCATGGATATCTACGAATAGTACGTAATTGGGATAAGCTCCAAATCACACAAGTATATGATATAGTATAAAGTATAATTCTGCATCTGATTCAAGGCTCATTCTGTAAATTATTTACGCTTTTAACAGTGTTTCCGACTCATAATTATTTGTAGTAGCAGGTTTTAGTTCTAAGTACGACAACAAAATTAATAGACAGTATTTTCTCTTTAAAAGTCGGCTCATTGTCTAAAGAATGCTTGAGAATCTACCCTTTAAAGATTATAAAATGTTGCATACGCAGTACTTTCATGTTAGCATGCACCGCAGCATTAACAAGTAGTGTCAAACATATTCATATTTAGTTTCTATGGAAATGGAACGTATTCCACGCAATTCGAAGGACCATTTAGTTATATCATCCTTTTCTGCTACACAATTTGCATACATTGTGAGTTCGTAACAGCATAATTATGACTCTTTCGAGTGCCCTGAGTGCAGTCGTTTGTAGCCTTTTTCACCACATCGCTCCAGGTTCCTTCTCCCAAATAAAACTTTTCAGACCCTCCTGATGTGAGGTGGGGCTTGTAGTTAGAAAAGTCAGTAATATTGATTCTCAATATAAGATTAAATCGTCGATATTTGTTTTACGATTTGCTTGTATAATCAGGGATTTTATATCGAGCGTAAAGTTTTAAATTTAATTACACACTTGCCGCGATGGAACCGCACGATCATCATGATAAGCCTAGGACTGTAGGTGTGGTATCCAGCTGTACAAATAGCTTTTTGGCTCCCGTCTGCTCTGCAAATCCGAATTCCGCAAAGAGTCCTTCACGCTCTTGGAATTGCTCAGAATATTTAAGTTTGAAATTAATAATATGCTTTCTCTTTGTTTTTTACAATGAATAAATAATTTTAAGCAGTTAATTTATTAAGTAATATAATTTGTTTTAAACAATCGAAAACTTAGAATATCTTTAAGTACATACTGAGCAGAGAGAATGATAATAGTCGAGAAGATTCCATATGACAGCAAAACCTTGAATATTCTACACTTGATACGACAAATCTATTTCACGGATTTCTAAGTTTTTTCGATGCTTTTTTTGTCTATTCCAGTAATTTCGCCCAAAACTTACTACATCACCTCCGAAATTGCACGTGATTGGCAAATAAGATAAATACAAAAAACCCATTTAATGCGATGTGCAAGTCAAAAAGTCCCCCAAGCTTTGTTTTTTTTTTTCCCCTCTTCTCCGAGGTATCACTTGCGGAAAAAGTTTGCCTGAAATAGAAATAATGCGCAGAACGAACTGATTAATGAATCCGAGACACAGAATGAAACGAATCAACCTGACGTGGAGCGGCTGCCGCTTCTCCGTGACTAGCCGCGAGCGCGAGCCGTGGCGGAGGAAGGAAGCGTGACTAACGTTCGTGTCGCCGCGCCGGACGCATCTGCATCGCGCGGGGCGCCCACGACGCCCACAGCCCAGCATCGCCCCACTCACCATTCGCCCTACGACCCATCGGCTGCAGAGGCTTCAGCGGCCACGGCGGATCAGCTGGCACAGTGAACACGCTTTAGTGCAGCTAACGATAGCATCTATTATTCCCCTAGCAAACATTGCTACAACATAACTCTTTTTAAAATATTTAGTTTTATTTGAATTTAATTTATTTGAATTAAATTTATTTGAATTTAATTTTATTTGAATTTAATTTTATTTGAATATATTTTTTGAATATAATTTTAATTCAATTAATATTCATATTGAATTTATTGTTATTTGAATTTACTTTTTTTAAATTTATTTTTATTATAATTTATTTTACTTGTATTGTTGGTTGTTTTGAGAGAAGCACCAGAAGCGGAGGGTCCGGCTGTCGGATTACTCAAGCCCGCTATCAGATAGCAAAGCTTTTAACCAGAGAAATGAAGTGCGAGTGGAGTGGAGAACGGTGATAGGGTGAATTACGGTGGATTGCAGCGATGATAGGGGGGTGGAATCTAAGGCAGGAGATAATACGAATTATCTGAGAGATCCTGCATGAACACCCACCCAGAGATAGTGTGAACTGTTCTACCAGCAATATACGATTGAGTCTTATTAAAGCGTACAGCCATTCTTTATACAAAATAAAGACTCGGTCTGCGTATTTT
>BOPP01000008.1:16969265-17016665 GCA_017312745.1 Gryllus bimaculatus
ATCAAAGATGATGTTTTTAAACATCGATGATTTTCAAATTGCATTAGCATGTTCATGTGGAAGGGTGGGTTTCATTTGACGGTAGTCGCGTTCATTAATTTTTAATTGAGAATTAACTTTCAGAACACAGTCAAAAATGAGCGTAACATTCAACAAAACTTGTAGTACCTGACTGGATGACTGACTTCACTTATCGACAAAAACTCATTTCTAATAAATTTTCACTCTTGGTCACTTTAGCCTGACGAATGTTCAATTTATGAATAACCGAAAGTTATTGTAAGTTTTTATTATGATGGTAATTTTCATTAAAAATGAAATAACAACCACGTAAAAACATATAACTCAAAAACATCGATGTTAGAAACATCGATTTAAAACAATCTATCGATGACTTCTAAAAACATCGATGCCGTATCCCTAGTGGCGGTCGGGAGCTGAGCAGCGCGGCATGGGTGGCTAGGGGGCGTAGGCCCGAGGATGCAGGGAAACTGTTCCCGTCTCCACGTCTGCGATCCGCGATCCGCAGACGTCCGTGGAGGGTTATTCCGGTCTCCTAATTGGTTTCGCTGCGGTGGAGCGAGAGTAAACAAACGCGCTAGCTTACGCGCTCGCCCGCAGGCGTCTGCAAGGCACGCGCTCCGAGTGCTCATGCAGTTTGCGGCAGATTCCTTTGTTTTGCGACACACATTTGTTGAATGCTGTGTTTTTGTTTTTCGACGCAAATAAAAATGCGGTCGCGTTTAGAATGCAATCAGCAACAATTCATCACATCTGTCCGATTGTTCTCTTTGCCTATTTTCACAATAAACGTGTTCGTGTATTTGAACTATTTATCGCGCTGATCATCTGAGAAGGCCTAGAATATTGTTAATATTTAGGAAAGTAAAACAAATTCTGTCGAAGTCGGAGGTAAAAGGATAAGCTTACGAAAATGAAATACGTCGTAATTCAGCATGGACACGACCCATACATAAAAAATACTTTCAGTGGCGACAAATGGAATTTAAAGTGTAAACAATGCAACGAATTGTTACTAGACACGCCTGCACAAGAGACAGATCCTCTCGTTTGGTATTCACATAACAGTGATGTGTTCAAATCCTCATCAATTCAGGTTTAATGTGTAATTAAGAACGTTCCAGCAAGTTTCTTCTCTGTTCTCTCATTTCATTTAATTGTTCCACTTGTAAATCAAATACTACGCCGTCATACTTTTCTACTCTACAGAGTTGTGGTTCTGATCGACTCAGACAACAATAAATAGAAATCACATTTTCATTCCTATTATTTTTATTTACTCATCGATGCTACGTGTTCATGAATTTATTATTGAACTTTTCTGGTAGATAGAAAGTCATATTTCCTGCCGATTTTGTTACATCTAATGGAAATTAATCAGAATTTAATATGAACGTTTTAAAATATAAAACTAACAAAAATCAAACTGTCACACAATACAACAATCTTTAGAACAGTACTAATTGTCCTTAATCTTGACGTGTGTGCAAAGTTAAAGTTCTAAAAACGGAAACACGGATGCGGGCGTATACGACCGAACATTTGAGATAGCTGAGTTGATTTTTACTTTTCCTCCGTATTCTATATTACGGAAAAGAAAGGTAACTAGTGGTGCAACAGAATGGCATAGACTATCCCGTATTAGTTTTCTAATTCCTTTAGTCTCCTCTAGCTATATGAACTTGCCACATATTCTTGCCAGCTGCCATCTATCACCACCCAAAATTACCTTTTTCAAAATTTTCTTAATTTTTCGATTTTCTCATAGTAGGACGGAAATAGTAAAGAACTATAAAACCTCTTCAAAAATGACAATTTCCTTTGAAACATTTGGGGCGACTTTTAAGAAAATGGCTCTTAAGCCCTAAATTCAAAATTTGAAGCTCTTTTTCACAGAAATATTTTGTTTTCGAAAAAAGTCATTCGAAGACATTTTAAGCATTTTAATTCACATATACTACAATGTACCCAATAGTGTTTACAAATTGCTGGAAATGTGCATATTAACGGCGAGAGAGATCTTTCAAATAAACTATATTTGTGTACATTTTTGAAAACAAAATACCATGAAATGAACTTTCCGTAATATTAAAGAGTGCAATTAGCACTATCCCTTAGAAAAGTTTGAAGAAAAAATTTGGTTCCGTTTTGAGAAAATCTTGTTTTTGTAGTTGTTTTTTTTAATTGTAAATATTGCATGCAATATTGCGCGAAAATTACTGAAATTTTCAAAAAAATATACATGACTTTAATGAAAGAACTCACTAAGTTATATGGAGAAAAAAACTCTTGTCTTCAATTTTGTAGTTCTGGGAAGACGCGGGAAATATTGAACTTCTGCACTTTTTATAAGCGTATTTTACTCTATTCCTTTTGAGAAAAAATTGAAAATGTCCCAGGGGCTACATGTAAAGTACCCCCAAATTTTGAAGAATCTTTTTTCATAATCGCGGCGCCTCGAGTGGAGTCAGATCAACTGGGTAACATCCATTTTAGAAAAATCAAACGCATGGTTTATGCGCTAGTGTTTTTCACAAACCCCAGACGGACGGACAAACAGACGGATGGACGGACGTTTTGAAAAAAATCACGTTTTCGGTATCAGGCGACCCGAAAACGTGTATTTCCGTTGAAATCTCGCAATCTTTTTTTAATTAAGCATTATATTACTTTCCTTGTACTTTGTATATTACTCCGAATATATGTACGTACACGGAAAAGTAAAAATAGGAATTTTTCTGAACACCTTTCTTCTTAATGACTCATTTGTTCTTTATTCACCTATATTTCTCATTATTTAATTTCTTTAAGCAAACAATGATTCTAAATATTCATCAGAAACCTTATATTCTAAGCACATCATATACCTGAGATGCAAAAAATTTTAAATAATAATAATAATAAAGTAAACACACACTCAACTCCAAATGACGACGTTAATACAACACAAGAAAGTTGAAAAACAATTTCAACTACTTTTTGGCATCTGAAAAAGTTGTCTCGAGTAAGATTGTGACCAAATGTAATTCATTGTAATACATACTACATGTTACTTTCGTTCACCTAGTCTTCTGGTAAATCAATGATCAAAATTTAAAATACGAAATAATGAGCGGCAAAAATGTTAAACATTTTGAAAATGAATTTTGAAAATTTTTGTTGCTTCTGTTTCTATTGACCTATCAACCATATAGTAAATATGGTTGATTTGAAACCAATATTGTACTAGAATTTTTAAAATTCTTTCGGAAAATGTTATTTTCATTCGATTATTAGGAAATACCCGAGTATCAATCACTACAACGGACAAACAATTCATCTACAGAAATGAAAATCGAAAATGTTTGACATCCGCTCGATGGTGTAATGAAAACAATTGTAAGCTCTGATTGTAAACGAAAAATTCTTATGAAAATGAAATCAAATGTAGCAAAGTGAAAAATTTACCTTAATGTGCTACTCTCCTAAAGCAATTCAGTTTTATTGTCAACTATGTTTACATAATTGAATAGAAAAATTATCATCCGAGTTTTTACAACTGAGATTTATAGACTACAATACTTTAACATAAAAATTATTTATTTTCCATTGTATGACTCACAACATTTCTAACAAATATAAACTACAAGTATACGTTGCCGAGTAGCAACTAAATTATTTCCTCATATTTTGAAGAATATTTTTAATTTTATATTGAGAATATCTTAGAATGTCCACATTACTTACCCTGCTTTCGACCTAACTTCATTCTGAAGAGTCACTAAAGAAACCAACAACTCGAAAAGTTCTCAGTCCGATCTGCACGATCCCAGAGTTAAGCGAAGTCTACTGGTATCCCGCCCGTTGTGGTCTCTAACGTACTGCATGCCAGACGAGCGCATTGCGCCGGCGCGAGATACGTCAACGCAGACGGTTGTAAATGACCGTTTTCTGTTAGTGATGCTTACATTGAATTAACATTCACTTCGGTACTTCATTTCTCGGTTTTAACATCAAAATGTTGCTAGATAAAAAGCATTACATTTGATATTATATATTGATACCACTATTTCGAGCAAATTTGAATGTCCTATAAAAGTTGAGTAACAAATATTATGATACTAAATGGAAAAATAAACCACATTTAAAGTTTCCAAATTGTTCTTTTGGAATAAAATTGCAATCAATAATAATTCGCGTTAAAATATTAAAGTCTCCATGTTTCGTCGTCATAGCCACTTCAAATTAAACAATAATTTGAAATGATTTTAAAATTTCAAAGCGAGTTTTATTCTTTAAATTGCCGAAATACGAATCATTAACTGGTAATTTGGATTACACCCACAATAAAAACATCGGATCTCTATTTGATATTTTGCTAAAACATCGATTAATGAACATTCCGATCATTTAAAAGTCGATTACCACGTTGATACTTTTAATTATACGTATCTACATCGATACTGGGAACATTGTTGAACATCACTTGTCGATAGGAAATGCCAAGTTTAAACGTAGGTTCTCGGGTCGCCTCCAGACTGACCGGCCCTGTTTACTGTCTTCTGCGCCGGCGTCTTCTGCCCGGGTTTAATGTACGAAAAACTTCTAAGGCGCCTCAGAATCTGTGTTATGGAAGTGTCAAAACAGTCGAATTTCTCGGTTTCTTTACATCTGCACTGTGCAGAGGTTTTCTGCATCCCAGTCGCCAGTGCCACCACTGTTTGTTTTGCCTCGTCTGCGACGCATGCGGAGCTTCCTGGAGATTCTATGATTGGTGGAAGTCACGACCGAAGTCGGTTTCTGGGCCTCAGTGAAAGTTTGGAGATTAGAGCGAGACAAAAGAAAATTTTCATGAGAAATTTCTGAAGTTTATTCAGCATATCATACGTCTTGGAAAGTAAACATGAAATAAATAAAACTGTGTTAAAAAGTTGTAGGGATAGGTTTGATTTTTGTGGCACTTTTTCGACTGCTTCTATATACACTAATGTATTAATACACACATCTCACCAAACCTTAAGGTCTTCTTACTCTTTTTTGAAATTAATGGCATCTTAAATTGTGTCATTTTAAATAAAACATTGGAAACAGAAATGAGATTGATGCGTAAAAGAGGTACCTTGAAATTGAATGTTTTCGATGTTTTATCAAAGTTCTTAAAAATATATTTAATAGGCGACTTTTTTCGAAATTTGATAACAAACAATGAATGAAACTTTCTTCATATTTTCAAGTCCAGAAATAATCAATTTAAAGCTGTAATATAAAAAACTAACTCAAATAATTATTATTTTGGACCTGCCTATTGTACTAGTATTCTCAATACATTCATGTTAAGAGCATGGACTATCTAGAATAGTACGTATTGGGAAAGCTCCAAATCACAATATAGAATAGTATAAAGTATATTCTGCACTATTAAAGGCTCACTGAATTATTTACGTTTTAACAGTGTTTACGACTCATAATTATTTGTAGTACAGGTTTTAGTTCAGTTACGACAACAAAATTAATCACGACAGTATTTTCTCTTTAAAAGTCGCTCATTGTCTAAAGAATCTAGAACTACCCTTTAAAGATTATAAAATCGTTGCAACCATACTTTCATGTTCAGCATTCACGCAGCAATAACAAGTAGGCAAACATATTCAAATTATCTTCTATGGAAATGGAACGTATTCCACCAATTCGAAGGATCATTAGTATAATCATCCTTTTCTCGCTACACACATTTGCATACATTGTGAGTCGGACAGCATAATTATGACCTCTTCCGAGTGCCCTGTAGTGCAGTCGTTGTAGCCTATTTTCCACACATCGCCCAGGTCCTTCTCCCACAATAAAACATTTCAGACCCTCCTGGATGTGAGGGGGCTGTAGTTAGAAAATCAGTAATATATTTCAATCAAAAATTAAATCGTAGATATTTGTTTTACGATTGCTTGCATTAATCACAGGGATTTTATATCAGCGAAAGTTAAATTTAATTACAACTTGACCGATGGAACCACAGATCATCATGATAAGCTAGGACTGTAGTGTTGGATATCCACTGTACAAATACTTTTGCTCCCTGTCTGCTCCTGCAAATCCGAATCCCAAAGAGTCTTCCACGCTCTGGATTCTCAAATATTTAATTTGAAATAATAATATGTATTCTCTTTGTTTTTAAATGAAAAATAATTTTAAGCAAGTTAATTTATTAAGTATATAATTTGTTTTAAAGCAATCGAAAACTAAAATATCTTAAAGTACAACTGAGCAGAGAGAATGAATAATAGTCGAGAGATTCCAATGACACAAAACCTTGAATATTCTACATCTTGAACGACAAATCTATTTCAGGATTTCAAGTTTTCGAGCTTTTTAATGTTCTATCCCTAGTAATTTCCCCAAAACTTACTACATCAACTCCCGAAATTGCACGTGAGGCAAATCAAGAAAAACAAAAAACCCATTAATGCGAATGTGCAAGTCAGTCACTGTTCCCCTCTTCTCCGAGGTAATTCACTGCGGAAAAAGTTTGCCTGAAAATAGAAAAATAGGCGGCAGAACGAACTGATTAATGAATCCGAACACAGAAGAAAACGAATCAACCTGACGTGACGGCTGCCGCCCTCCGTGACCAGCCGCGAGCGCGAGCCGTGGCGGAGGAAGGAAGCGATGACTAACGTCTCGTGTCGCCGCGCCGGACGCATCTGCTCGCGCGGGCGCCCACGACGCCCACAGCCCAGCATCGCCCCACTCACCCATCGCCCACGACCCATCGGCTCAGAGGCTCAGCGGCCACGGCGGCTCAAGCGGCACAGTGAACACGCCTTTAGCACTAACGATAGCATCTATTATTCCCCAGCAAACATTGCAATCAACATAACTCTTTTTAAAATATTTAATTTTATTTGAATTTAATTTTATTTGAATTAAATTTTATTTGAATTTAATTTTATTTGAATTTAATTTTATTTGAATATAATTTTATTTGAATATAATTTTAATTCAATTTAATATTAATTGAATTTATTGTTATTTGAATTTACTTTTATTTAAATTTATTTTTATTAAATTTATTTTTACTTGTATTGTTTGGGTTGTTTGAGAGAACCACCAGAAGCGCGGTCCGCTGTCGGATTACTCAAGCCCGCTATCAGATAGCAAGTTTTAACCAGAGAAATGAGTGCGAGTGGAGTGAGAACGGTGATAGGGGAGATTACGGTGATGCACGATGATAGCGGGGGTGGAATACAAGGCAGGAGAAACGGAATTATCTCGAGAGACCCTGCCATGAACACCCACCCAGAGAATGTGAACTGTCTAACCACAATATTACGAATTGTCTATTAAACGTACAGCCATTTCTTATACAAAAATAAAAGACCTCGGTCTGCGTATCCGAGGTAGCTACTCGTAAGGAGAGAATGACATAAGTGCATAGGCTTGAGAAGGTGAGGAGTCGACGTCTACTGATCATTTGTGTTGGTGATTGTACATTCATCATTTATTATACTTAATTATATGGTCTCAAAATGTACTAACTCTATTGCTGTAATGGAATATGCTCTATTGCTGTAGTGGTGTTTCTACGTCAATCTAAATGGAAGAAAAAACAACATATTTTTTAAAAATTCATTCACTTTTTTCATTTGTATATTTAGTTTCAAAGTTTATTTTCATAGAAGAGATTGAATGTCACTCGCAGCAGTTCATCCCAACTTCATTGAACTGAACAATGTTATAAACGGTTTCATTCCTTTCATGGAGTCCTCTTTCAGGAATTTCCATAAAGCATACCTTTTCTCCTCTGATATCATATTTTTTTGTCCTCTGATATCATTGTAATTTAATTCATCACTGTATGATATGACTTGTAGTAGCATAATTTACATTACGTATAAAATATATATACTGAAAGCAAAGTAATAGCAAAATTTGAGAGAAAAAAATTAGAAAAAGCGGTTCATTTCGAACTCGCGGGTTCGATTCATTGATTTTCTTTCCATACATCCCTTTCACTTCTTTCCGAAGGCACACGTGCTGTTGTGGTCAAACTGCTCACGTTCCCCCTCTAGATTGGGCACAATTCATGCGGAATTTGTGTTGGACAAAGTGGGCTGACCCGTTTCTGCTCCCTCTCATTCCCCATAACGCAATCATCACTCAAATAATAATAATAATAATAATAATAATAATAATAATAATAATAATAGTTACCCATATACCATACCATTCATCCCAGGAATGGCCCAATGGGCAAGGCACTGAGGAGCATAATAAAGATATTGCTCGGGAGATACGTTCCGGAGCAGTGTGCCTCCGTCGCGCTGCACAGCTGCCGGGCCTTGGAGAACGACGGGGCACTTGGCGCAGTCGCCCACGAGGCCTCGCTCTCTTTCGCCTGCTACCTCCTACGAGGCCTCCTTATACGCAGTGTGGGAATTGACAGAGAACGGGACGTCGGGGATTGTCCCCCTCGAGAGTGTCTAAGGTCGCCTGATGAAAAGTATTTATTTGTACCTGGCCTGAAGACACAACCCAAATCTAGGTGCGTCATTTATGATGTGAAATGTTAGTCTTGAGGAATCTAAGCCAAGGAAACTGAAAAATGGAACTTTCCCAAGAGCATTCTTAGAATTTGTTCAGGCCGCGCTGCGTAAGTGAAGATAGTCTTCCTTTCAATCATCAATTGATACCCCACCTCCACTTCCGGAGTTTTGAACGATTACTACACTATTAATTAATCATACTCATCAATCATATGTTTGAACTACCCAACAGTCATGGGGCTCCAAGGAGGTCTAACACAACTCGATGAGATCATCACATGCATCATTAGATCGGAATGAATAATGAAATTCATTAATTCTTAAATGACGAATGCATCCCCGAAGAAAAACCAGACGTTTGAAGTAAGTGCTTATTACAGACTCAACCGAATAGGGCTGTACATTGAAGAATCATAATTTGCCGAGCGAAAACTGCATCAAAGAAAGTAGAGTTCAGAGAGACTGTTGACCAAAAAGAAAACGGTGCAGCACGCGCGTAAAATGGAAGTCTGACACGAGCAGATGGTGAGCCTTTTGCGTAAAAAGAGAAATATTAATTTTACTTGGTACTTATAAAGAGAAAATCCCAAGTTCAAAGTATTTTAAGTACTTCTAGTATTTGTTTCTTACAAATATTTAATTTTTAATTCACATGTTGCTCAAAATTAATACCGTTTTATCGCATTATGGTGTTCCATCACATATATGAGTATTTTTACTTCCATGGATCACAATAAGTTGAATGAGAAGTGCGCGAATCACCTCTATAACGTGTTTTATATACCATTTTTGAAGCTTGCCATGTACTTAACATCGTTTCGCACCTGTTTCGTAAGGTTTTACTTACTATTAATTAAAACAAAAAATAACTGTTTCGCACACCAAAAACAATCATGAAAAACAGTGTTTCACGCACGACGGATTATTATTTTGTTTTTTATCATGCATCGATGTCAATTGGAATGGCCAATTGGAAATATTATTGAGAGTTCCGGTCCGAAATGAATTTATTTTTTTCACTCTAGAAAATTATGAGACACTCTTCACACTTAAATAAACACATCAATTCATATTCGCAAGAACTTACATCGTAAATAGATCTAAATGCAAAGTGATGTGGCCCGATTTAGCGTACAGACACGCAGCAGCTGTACCAAGAAAGAAGATACGACGGCAGATCATTTTTCTTATTCCGAATTACAACCGTGCGTTCGTCAGAGGATAGGAATAGCCATACATTAGCTCGATAAAGGCCGCCGCGAAAGCACAGAACCAAGACGAACGCGTGGCGGCGGCGGCGTGTCAGCGTCGAAAGGCCACATCTGCGCCGCGGCCGAACAGAGGAGCATTCATGGCGCTCTCTATACATCAGAGGAATAATCGCCCGAATACCTCGTGTAAATGTAAATTTCCCCCCGAGCCGCGGGCAATTCCGGGCGTCCCGCAGGGCTGAATTTCCATCCCCCGCGAAAGGGGAGCCGCGCCCGGCTTCCGTCCTCCCCCGCCCCTGCCGCTCCGCGAGTGGCTGCGACGGCGGAAGGCGGCGTCCCTTGCGTCGCGACGCCGCGCCGTCCCGCACTGGAAGGCAAGGCGCGTCCGCACATCGTCGCTCGTCTGTCTTGCCCTTCACGATCCCCAAGTGGGGCTGGCGCTGCGAGCTATTCACTGCGTTACCCTACTCGGTGGAAACTTTTCGCGGGCGAGGATGAAGTTAATATTGTTATATAACTAGTGGGGCTAAAACAGCACGTTCTTTCTCGCCCGTATCTTCACGCAAAATTACGCGAACAGTTTTCTAATTTTCGAAAAATTGTAATTGATCTAATATTAAAATCTATCTTTAAGATTTCTTTAAGGGAAAATATCTCATATGTAATACTACAGTTGTAAGGAGGCGCCGAAATTGTTTTGAATTTTGCAATTTTCAAAAAATTAGGGTTTTCAACTTATATGAGACCTGGACCAATCTTTTGAACGTCCTTCACACTATCTCACAAAACAATTTATTCCAAAACGATAGAGGCACTTTGTGAACTGTTACAAAATTTTGGAAAGGCGTCAGGTAAAGTACCACCCAAAATTAAAATATCGGTTTCAAATTCAAGGGACCGTAGCATCAGCCAGATCGATTGGGGAATATCAATTTTGGTGAAAATCAGCAGAATGGAAGCCGGAAGCGTTGTTCACAGATAGACGGCGGACAGACAGACGTTTTGCCGTGATTAGATTTTTCGGTATCAAGGACCCACAAAATATGAATTCTGGCTACGAGTACACCACGTGTTAAAGGACTTTTTTTCTAAATTTAGAAACTGTATTTAACCACGTTTTCGTTACTAGGGCCCTGCAATAAGAGTTTTCATGCCAAAAGTTAGCAGTTTTTTCGCGCAGAATTACATAACTTTCTCTCTACTCCATAGTGAAAAAACAATTTTCAGTAGCTATTAATTACAACTGTCCTCGTGCTTAGCTGTTGGTCAGCGTGCTCGCTTTTCACTAAGCGGCCGCGTGTACGATTCGCATGAGGCACGATTATGGTGTGCGTTTTCCTTGCAATGTTCCAGTATATGTTGCTGTGCGACGATGAGAAAATTCACTTCTCAGGTTGAGAAGAACGGAATAGGGCGTGGGGATGTCTACGTGCTAACCACATGTACCACCTTAACCCATCGTCACGAGGCAGAGACGTCGCCGGTAGGGACCAACACAGCAAGGAAACTGGCAACATGTAATTTTGCTTGCGCATGCGACTTTCAGACAATTTCTTGACAGTGTAAAGATAGCATTAGAAATTATTTTTTACTGATATTCTATTACTTGTTATTGCCTTCGCTCATTAGTGTGATATACGCTGCATTACTTACCTGGATCGAATGGATCGTGGTTATGAGGGAAATAATACACTTGAATTATGCTACTTGTTATCTTATGGAGTAGACATGAAAATACAAACCGATACAAGTTAATATTAGCTGTTTGATAAATAATTAAAATTAAAATTAAAATTTTGTACCACGAGAGGTAACTTGTTTTGATATCTGACAATAAACCATCGGGCTTTTTGTCGCCTCTCAAACTTTACAACCTTTGTATCGCCTTTGGTGCGTAAATATTATACAGCGCGTTAGATGAATATATTTAAATCACATTACAAACTATAGGCGCGACAATTTTTGCTGAAATAACCACGATTGATTTAGTAACTAGAGGTACCCAAGACATTAGTTCTGTGCAGTTCTAACTTTGTCACATTTCAAATACTTTCGCAGCATGAAAGTTTGAAATGCAAGGAAATTCTACCCTGGTGCCTAGGGTCATCATCTGACATTTAGGACCCCTGCACACGAGAATTGCGTTGAAGCCCGTTCAGAAACGCTCGTCGTAGAATAGCAACTTGACGAACAGCTCATGGGGGCTTTGGCCGTTCTACGTATTCAAATGTCACTAAAAAGACTTTTCGAGAAACTTTTAGAAATATTCTTAGTTTTTTGAATATTTTTTTAAAATTAATGTATATTATTTGTTTTTAAATTCTTAAGATCTGCAAATATTTTACTAAAGTGAAGATCTACGAGGCTCCTATTTTACAGTCCTTTAAAGGTACTTACGGACACGTTAAAGTTTTATTTAAATAATTCTCAGTATAAAACTTATTAGAGATAACACTACATTGTCTGTACAAATCAAAAAATAAATCAGTTAAGATCATGAATGTTTCATTCTTAGAGATTTAATTAACATTAAGATATAAGAAATTATATTTAAAGTATTAAAATTAAAATAATATAAGAAATTATCTTTAAAGTAATGAAATAATCTGTAAGGAATATTGTTTTAACCTCAACGCTTATTTTACTTCTTAAACAAAAAAATTAGAAGCTCAATTTATTTTTTTCTTCCAACATGTACGTAAAATACGTACATGTACGTTCAAATCCTCCATAATACACGTCTGAGTGAGTCTGTGCATGTGTGAGTATGTGCAAGAGGGTATAAGTAAGTGTGTAATGTATGCAGGACGTAAAATACCATACAACCCTGAGTTCTCATACTAAACGCCTCTTACCGTCTTCCCACCTGCCAACCGATTACACGTTAGGACTTCCACGGTTATTGAGTTTGTAGGAGGTAGTTACGCCTCTTTCGAATGTCTTAAGTACTCAAGCTGCGATAAACTCAACGCCTTCCTCTTAGTTGTTCTTGCCCCATCATCACCGCTGCAACTTTGCTTAACCACCTTCATTCACGCCATCTTTAACGCTTGAATCATCTCCTTGTTTTGCGACACGCAGAGAATCTATCTACAGTGCATAGCGCCACTTAACCACTTAACGTTCCTAACAGTTGCACTCACGTTTCCTCAAGATTTATGCACATCCCAGTTTGCATTCATGCCTGCTTTATGCCTCTCAGATGAACTCAGCCTATTACGCACGCCGTATGTCCGCCATTCCAAATCCGTGCCAGGACCATATCTACGAACATGACCCTATGTGAATATTCGAACGTTGTTCGATTTATGTAATTTCCCAATTCTCATTAGTCACATTAAAAACACACAAAAAAACGATTTTCAATGATCTCCTACGTCGCAAGTGTTTGTTCTCTGCACATAATATCATCTGCCTATTCCATTATATAGGTAAATAGGATTCCTCTTCACATTTTCAAGGCGAGTCTGAGAATTCCAATATCAATATTTCATACTTTTTTGCAGTTTGTGATTTCCATTTGCTTATTGTTTTGAGATTACATATTTGTATGCTTATACTCTGATAATGTGATTGAAACAACCGTCGGTTTTGCACTCGCACATTTTGTAATATCGATTAATTACTTTATCACACATGAATTTCCTATCACACAGTTTTCCATTTTTTAACTTATATTTCTATCGAAATACTAAGAGAATTCATATCAGTGATACAATTGCTAAATATGTGTAGTTAATGCAACTAAAGAAACACCATAAAAAAGGTATTGTTTTGGAAGATAACGAGCATTAGATAACGAGTACCTTGGCTTCGAAAGTCAAAACAGGGCAAATCACTCTCTTATGACATTTCTTTCGTTTCTAATAAAGCATACCCATTTTTTAAAGCTGCATTTGAATTATATGGAGTCACGTTATCATCCAACTCCGCCTGAAGACACAGTAGCAAATAAACAATACCTGAATCAGACACTAAAAAATTAAATATTCCATCAGTTTTCCGGTGATAAAATCCGTTCATTAACTCAGAATGCCGAACCCCATCAGAAAATCGTGCTTTGAAAAATTGTAACAATTTATTTGCAGCTACTCCAAACCGAGAGAACGGAAAAATATGATTCAGTTAGCTAATGTGCTCATTTGGAACATTACTGCATTCGTTGATGTTATAAACGCTAGAATTTCATGCACAGTAACATGAAGTTTTCAGTCATACTAACTATGAAGCTGTCGGAGCTCACACACTAAAAAGCTGTGTAGTGGGGAGAGAACTGTACAGGATTTTATGGGGGAAAAGGATCGTCCTCGAGCCACGTGTCGCGACCCTCCCACGCCTTCTTCTTCCTCGGTCGATCCTCCTACGCTCCGCTCCTTTCTCGCTACCGCGTCCACGCCTCCCCCAGCATCCACCCCCGCACGCCTGAGCAACTCCCGTGGCTTCCGGTGGCGACGGCGGCGGCGGCGGCGACGGCAGTGGAGGGGCGGGGGCGGCTGTCGCCCCTACGCCTTCTCCCTTGATCTTTAGGTGCAGACGCCTTTTCCGTGTCAGTCGCTCTCGCCCCTGCCTCCTGCAAGCGGTTTTGACTGACGAGCTGGAACGGCTGCGCCCAGTCCTAAAATGCTGGAGGTGGCGTGTGGACTCGACAAAGTGATTAGAGGGTGACTGTGTAGAGTGCTTGTCAGTTACAGGCGCAAACTTGAAAAATAATGATTTGCGAAAAAATACCTTTAGGAGGGAAACGAAATCTGTTTTTGAATGCCGCTTTTTTAATAGGAATAGTATAAATCAAGTTTTTCACCGTAATCAAGGCACGTAAAAAATATGTATCTAAAACGATGGTCTCATAAGTGTATATTTGTGTATATGTGTGTGAGTCTGGATAAGTGTGTGTGTAAAACCTTGTTTGATACACGTATACACAATACACAATGGAAAATAACACATTGTCAACGTACCTACCATTTTAGAATCACACCTTATTTAAAACACAATCACAAACACAAATATACACTTGTGAGTCCAAACAAACACGTGTGTGTGATATAAAGAAAACAATTAGGTGCCAACTTTATGATATTTGTCCACACTCAAGTTTTTTTGGTGCTTTCACTTCTTCCTCTTAACAAACACTATAGTTTATTACTTCTGTTAACGAAATATAGCACGCCCCCAATAATTTTTTCCGCCTAATTCGGACTAATAGGCGAATCAACTCCTTCCATAGGTTTTTGCGTGCTTCAATATACTGGGTTGATTGAACGCCTTGTCGTTGCGACTGCGATTTAAACCCCCATTTATTAAGGCGAATTTAATTGGGCCAATTTAACATGGTTTTGCGCTGATCTTTCATCTCCCCTGTGACCCCTTTGACTGAGGTACCACCATTATTCAGAGATGTTACACGGGCGATATGTTTTACATATACAAAAAATTACGAGAAAATATTTGAAAATATGTGTATTCAAATGCATTTGAATACATGTGAAAAAGTGAATTTTCTTACATTAGATTGCTCGCCTTCCTTGGTTGCGCCACTGCAGCTCATATTCCTGTTGATTCAATCACATTCAATGATGAACAAATTATGTTCACAACATATTTTTTTGAGATCTTATATTTCCTCTATGACTTATTCTCTTATACGTTTATCGTTTTTCAGTGGATTCAATTGTGATGGGAACCGATCATAGAGATAAGTGAGTATTGTTTTATATTTAAAGCATTCTTGACTCTCACAATCTTAGAAACAATGTCTTGTTCCCAAGGATCATGTGGTATCAGTTTCTACTTGCTGAAGAATTAGCAACCCTCATGGGTATCCCGTTACTTTCCTGAGAAGAAAAGAGTCGCCGGAAGTGAAGATGCAGTTGGCGCTATGCGGGCATATCCAGACAAGGAATATCCGTTCAGGGAGCACTTCCTGCGTATAAGTTTCCACCGCACACCATGGCCAGCTGTCTCGAGGCTTCCTGTAGATTAGAGTTCTCCCAGAGAATGTCGCTGACCATATACCTTATGAGTATTTCTCCAACAATGTCAAATGGAGCTTCCTTTATCCACGACACGCCACAGATTCCGAACAACTTCATATTTTTAACAGAAATGCTCAAATTATTTATTTCAAATTTCATTTAGCAAACCACTGATTTGAGTTTGATCTGTATCTTCCTACTGGAATTCAACTTCGGACCGGCAGATCGTGAACTGTATCGTGAACTGTAAGGTCCGGAATTGTACGTGGGTAAACATTCTAAAAATACACGTAATACAAAAGTGTATTAACAGATAGAGAGGCAAGAGCATGAGGAGCGAGCAAATTACATAGAATAAAGAAATTTAATTTCATTTAGATTATAATAGTCTGCACTTTTTAACCACCCACTCTATGGTTATAATAGAATGATGAAAAATCATTCTATGTAGATCGGTCTAAACAAGACTAATCTTGTGGGTTACTGCTTCAGAAGTATAACACGGATTCCCTTCAGGGCGGGCGAAAACCTTATTTGAAGAACCTAAATCCGAGTAATGCTCGATTAATATGTCGCGTGTGTATGTTGCATGTGTCTGCTAAGTTTTTAAACACATTTGTCTTTAAAATCCTACGTTTTCATCATAAATGAATTTAATAATATATGGACAACTTTTAACCTGCATCATCAATTTTACGAGATTTGTATCAATGAAAATTTCACTTAATTGCCTCATTTTTTAGCGTAATAAACAACATTGGAAAATATCTAGGGTTAGCCTCAACTGAAGACATACAGGCATCAACAAGGAATGATGTTCTAAAAGCAACGTGTTTGATAACAGCGAGTAATTCCTAAAATGTGAACCTTATCTGTTAAAGTATGTTCGAATTTGCATGCGAACGCAAAATTTTCTTTTTACGCGCGAGAGCGCAAAAAGGAGAACAGAGTGAATGCTCTATCACCTCCTACACGACAACTAAGCTCAGGAGGTTCACGGGGTTACATGGTGCGGGCGGGCGGACTGAGGGGGGCAGAGGCGCGTGTTTATCGAGTGCGAGTAAACCTTATCTCGCGTGGGGCTCCCAACTGCGCTCGTTCCTTGGCGCCCGCGCCTTGTTCTGCGGGACAATTGTTTGATGAACCGCCTGGGAGCCGCTGCGCCTCCTTCCACTCCACTTTTTTTTCGAGGAAGGAGTGGCAGCGCGAGAGGCGAGGCGCCCTTAGGACGATTAAGCTCGTCCCATCTGTCATGCGGTCCACTCTCTTCTAGAGAATGTTCCCCTGCCTTTCTTTTATTGATCTTAATATACGTTTACGCCTACGTCCACATTTTTCCCACGAACCCCGTGTTAGTAATGAAGCTGGAGTTGTGAAGACTCCCGCTGTCATTAAGAGAAATATGAGAAGTATTTGTTGCATCCTTTGACAGCTCCATTCTCACGCCTCCATTTTCATTAATTTATCCATTAATGAAATCAATACAATGTGACAAAAAGGGATAAGGGATTGTCGAGTAGAGAATTAAACGTAATACAGATAAACGAAAGGTTGTGGCTATAAGGCGTAAAATTAAGTAAAACATTCCAGCAACCACCATCATTTACTTACACTAGTACATTTCAGATTATCAAAAATATCGGAGAACTTTAAAATAATGAAGTTAAGGTGCCTATTTGTGTATTATATAGCATTAATATCTACTAACTGAGCGATAATAGTTTCAAGGTGGTTCCAAACTTCGATTTCCCATCATACAACAGTTCTATTGCAATGTATTCTTAGTCAGACCCATCCCCCTTATTTCCACTTGTGAATAAAACGCCTGTTTCATAACTACGTATTACAGTACAGTACACATCCTCATCGTCGGAGAGGTGGAGATGGCATCGTCGGAGGCACGTGCCGCGGCAAGGGAGTGCGCGCCGGTGCTACCGCTGGGTCTCCACGGCCGCCGCCATCCCCGCGGGCGAAAGCGCGAGCGCGCGCGCTGTTCCTCCCTCGAGAGGAAACGTCCGTCAGCCCGCGGCGACGCGCGCGCCTCCGCCTCTGTGACGGAGCGCAGCCGCCCTTTCCTCCAGACCCCCCTCCCGCACCCACGCCTTCCGTCGCTTCCACCCCTACCTACGCTCGTGCCACCCCACCTTAATCCCCGCGTTTTCACCCCTGCTCCGTATTGCACACGCGCCGCCGGGAAATTCTGGATTAGAAATATATTTTTTTTAAATTCTTGAAAAAATACATTTTACAAAATTTTATATATTCACAATAAATGGTAGCGTACGCCACGAACGTAATTTTCATCCAAATAGCAATGTTGGAAATTGCATTCAAGTAGGTTCTTGTATAACCAAAAACTTCATTTAATATTCAAAATAAAGTGTAGCGTAATCTCCTGAGCAAATTGCACCGCTGTAGCTTCATTAGTTTAGGAGATAGAGCCTATTTGTACATTTCATCCCAAAGTATAAGTATATCGTATATTAAGGTACAGCATATGATCATTGCTATTGAACGTTATTTTGAGTATACGCAATGCCGTACGAGGGTTGGGGCAGAAGTCATAGCAACTATTTTTTTTCTAAAATATTTTTGATCGGATAATTTTATTTAACATGTGTTTACAACAACAGATGACTCTGTGAGTGTCCCTATTAGCACAGAGAGCAATGAGAAATCAGTTATCTGACTGTTGCTGTGTGAGATGAACGCAACCCCTTTTGAGCAGCGCTCACACGCAAAGATAGCCGTTCTCCACGGACGAAATTCCTGCGATTGTCACAGGGAAATGGTGGAAGCTCTTATAGATAATGTCATTCCATTCCGGACACTCGCGTGATGGCCAGGAGAGATTTTGTGAGGACGCGTAGCAACCACTAATCGGCGACGCACGTGACCACCTCTGAGTGTTCGGACCAATGTGGCGCGTGCGGTAATCAAGCATTGCCTTATTGGGCCTTTAGAATGGGTATGTAATGATTTTGGAATATTGTGAACAAAAATTTGCTAAAATTCTTTGGAACATAAACCAGTACGTAATAAATATGAGAAACACTATTTTGGTGTGTCTTTAAATGTCCATGCACTTAGTTCATGCCTTGTCTTTTCATGTGTATACAACACGTTATCCACCCGTGCTCGCATTCCCACAATTTGTCATGACTTATGTCCCAACCCTCGTATTATATAGGTAAGCAACAATTTACCAGTTGCAAGTGGTGAAAAAAGTGTGTGAGGCTTCGACCAAATTTTGCCTCACATCAGAAACAACAAAAAATATGTTGGTTCCATTGAATACTTCAATTCTTTTCTTTTTTTCAATAATTTCTTCCGTTAAAAAGTGATATTCAAGTTCTTCTTTTATGACATATATTTTCAAAACTAAAGAATGTCTATTATAGAAAATCATCGGTGAAAGGAAAAAAGATATGAAAGGGAACGGAACTGTGGGGGGTAAATTCTAGTTTAATTCGTTTTGGACTAATATTATTGAGACAAAGATATTTTATTCTTGGTACTAAACTGTAAGAAAGATACTTGTTCTTGCATTGAGAGAAATCATTAATAAAGAAATTCTTCGGTAGCTGTAACATATGTTGCTGAGTTCTATTTTAAATGGAAATGTTAAAGAAAAGGAGTAACGACGGTGATAAATTGAATGCGCTGACAGCATGACAGACAGGCAACAGGTTCTCGGACTAGGCGACACGTTAAAGAGGGGATTTCACTCAAGATATTACATTTTACATGAAAAAAGAGACAACGAATAAATGACCGGGACACCATAAGGCCTACAAGTAACCATCATGTTTCGTATCAGTATTCTTAATTAGGATTGTTCCACTGCCTACTCTCTATGGGTGAATGATTTTGATGAATAGATTATTACAATAGATTTTTCATGGAAAATTCATGTTTTCATTAAACTTACTTAAGGCTTTCTAACTTTGTATATTTCATAGCAAATTCATTTATGAAATGCATACTTTGTTCGTACTTGCGTAATACACGATTCGATTTTTTATATACTGAATATTTAGACTTCTATCTAGTAAATTAAATACTTTTGTTTTTTCCCTACTTTATTAACATTAAAATCGATCCATTAAGTCTTCGCCCTTTTGGCAATGCCGTTTAAAAAATCAATATGTGTGTATGTATGCGTGTGTGTATGTATATGTGTGTGTGTGTGTGTGTGTGTGTGTTTGTGTAGTTATGAGTTATTCGTTATTGAGACGTATCATTCTCACATTCCAACACACCTTCTCACACCTGATGACCAGGGCTCGGATTCTGATGACAAGTCATCATTTCATTGGTGTATGGTAGACGTAGCTAACTTGTAAATGAATGTTTATTATGACATAATGGTTATAGAAATGCATATTTATTGAGTCATTTTTGCATTTTTAGCCATTTGTTCAATTTTTATGTCATTTTGGCCCTTTGCGTCATTTTAAGCATTCCCCCCCCTTCTCGTGTTTTTTTGTTAGTTAATATGAATATACAATGACTAAAACAAAGTTTTTATTGTAATATTAAATCATGACAAAATTCACAACTGCAATGGGCTCCATGTTTTTCGAACTCTGAAATTACACGGATCTTCGGTAACATCCTCGATCATTCAAAACCGATTGTTGGAAGAATGGAGCAAAGAATTACATATCCTCCTAAAATGAAGACTTTATATTAAACATAATTTTATATAAATACATTTTATTTAAAATTGTAAAATTCATTGAATAAATAAACATTTACATACACTTTTTTTCTGTATTTAAAAATAAATATGAAGTCATTTCCCTTATTTTTAACTTTCAAGATCATTTTTCTCTCATTTTAAAGTCTTTTTATACGTCATTTTCAAAGAATTTTTAGGTTATCAGAATCCGAGCCCTGCCGGTGGATACAACCTCGTTATAAATTTGGACATACCGCAAGTACACCGCACGGCACTTGGCCTGGCACCCTGAGGTCGCCATTTGAACTTGGCGTTGCTCCACGGTCGCGGCCCGGGTACATATCAATATTGAATCATTTATACAGTGCGCCAGGTAAGCAGTGTCACCTTGCTGGTGGGAGTGCTATCAATAGAAATTTTGTTCAATCTCCAGATTGAAACAAACGAAAGCGTGAACTGCGTACTCGTCACAGTCATAACAAATGCTGAAGTGTCCCCTTCGCATGTTTTCCAGTGTATCCTACCAATATAAATGCAATTTTTAATTGCAACCTCTAATTCGCCTCGGTGTATAGAGATTTTTCTGGCGTAGTCAAGTCAATCATGTTTACCAGTGTAAATTTAATACTATTATAATACTGGTTTATGATAGTTCAAAATAAATTATTGCTTTAGAAGCAAAGACTGCGTGATGAAACAAAATGGTCCGCCCTGGGGGTTATAACTTCGTAGCAACAAGATACAAAGAAAGAACTATCTCATAAAAAACACACATTCAACGCCAATATTCTTTTAAATATTAAGTGCATGGTCCTAGATGAAAACGAAGATCGACGTATGTCGTATGACACTGCACATCCGACAGAGTTTTCCATTGCATGGTTATATCTTTTCACAAGGAAACTCATCAGACATAGTTCCATCACCGCACCAATCTCCTTCTGCTTCCACGCAAACCGCGACGAAAAGCGCCTTCCAAAAGAGAGCACTACTCAAGCGCTTGCCCATGATGCAACCCATCCGGCACACGATCGACTTTTGCGGCAGGAAGTTGGAGAAACCGCGACAGAAGCTTGTCGGCGAAGCATCCCGCAGCGGAAACCGCTGATATCGGAGCCCTCCCCTCGCGACGGCCACGGACGACGCATCGCTCAGCGTTCGCGCGCCGCCGCCCCGACCACGGGGCAGGGTGCAGCAACATCGATAACAAACCATCCATGATAGCGAACATCGATGTTCGGAATTAAAATATCGATGTTAAAAATATATCGACTATAAACCATCCACGTTTTTCAACATCGATGTTTTTTTCACTGGAGTAGTAACATATAACATTAAATTCGTGTGCATTCAAGTTTAATTTGAATGTTCCGTGTTTGTCAATTCGTCGAATAAGGGTAGGAGAAGAAGGGGCGTTCGAGAGAGTTTTGCCAAAGGCGATCGTGCAAGCAGCATTCCTTTGGTTCCAACACATGAATAAGTGTTACTATCAGTTATTATTCTATACATTAAACATTATAGTAAACAAGGAGATTTTTTTCATTTAGAAACAAACCATCGGGGGGAAAAAATCGATCACAAAACATCGATGTTAAAAAAACGCTGTTAATACATTGGATCATGTTTCGCATCACTTTCGTGTATCTGCGCATGCACAGAAGGTGGATGGTGCTGACGCTATGGCGTGCACAAACTCCCTATTGATATATTAATATCGATGTTTTGCTTCCCAAGTTTTTTGAAGTACGTATTTTTCCATAAACATGGAAGTTTTTAAAACAAGATAATGTTATCTTTATCGATGATTTTGTTTTTAGTAATAACGTTAAACTGCATTTTGAACATTGTCTGTATAGAATATTGATTACAAAATTTAGGTGTTGGTGCTCTAAGGCCGGGCTAAGTGTCAAGGTACTTTACTTTAAACTAGTAATTACGAATAATAATACTGAAAGTGAATAAATAGAATAATACAAAACACGATGTCCTTATTTTTTATTTCCTTCATAACATTCGATAACCATTATCATTCGATAACAAATACACGTGACCAAACAAAAAATATCCCGGTATTTCATTTAAGTACTCCAATTAAAAAGGATACAGGATGGGTAAATACTATCTGTTTTATCATGTTTAAAACATCGAGGTTTTTGTCGAAGCTTTCATCGACATCGAAAACCTTTTGGTGATGTATCAAGAATATCGATGTATTGATGTTTTGATAAATTTTGCCATCAGTAGGCGGAGAGCAGTGACGGGCAGGGAGGATTTGGGGAGACAGTGTGAGGGACGTGTCGAGGCGGGGCGCAGCGACAGACAGGAGGGCAAGGGGAAATGTCACGAGGAGGCGAGGCGGGGCGAGGCGTGCCGGGGAGGAACGGGTCGGAGCGGAGTCGAGTCGTGCAAAGCCGCGAGAGCCACGTGACGAGCTGCAGAGGGTGGGGCGAGGAGGCAACACGGGGCACGGCGCGAAGTGGGTGGGTAGAGCAGCGCAGGGGGGAGGAGCGGAGAGTGGGGTTCAGAAACGAAAGTTCAGAAATTCTATCGGCGCCGCCGCCCCCCGTGAAGTGTGCCTTCCCGCGTCGCGTCGGGAAGTGCGTCAGGGAAGGGGAACGAAGTTAACACGAAGATGAAAATACAGGAAGCGCAGGGCATGGCAATGATAGAAGGGAGCAGATGAAAGATATGGCAGGATGAGAGGTGGCGATGGGTGAGGCATAAAGAGGAGCGGAACGAGAGATGGGGCGGGGACAAGCCAGCATGGTGAAAAGTCTGAGTTGAACCAGCAATGTGTGTGGGAAGCAGGTGGGGATGCGAGGCGAGGAACGAGGTGAAGGATGAGCAGCAGGTGGCGGGCGCTCGGCGCGACGTGAAATTGCTCAAAGAGAATTCATCGGCATCTTGTGACGCCTTTGAAGGCATAACGGAGACAGCCAATCTCTTAGGAGTGCCTTTTGGGATACATAGTGTTTGAAAATGTTATACTAATACATACTATATTGCAACTCGTGCAAGTAATTCACGTCAGCGTTAATGACTTGTGAAATGGCCGAAACGCATTAAATAGCAATTGCACATTTATTGTGAAATATCTGAAATATAAAATAAATGCCTTATTGTTTCTAAATGCAACGCATTTAATAAAATTATATAGAATTGTAAAATAGAATTTTAAATTTATGTTTATTAACAGAATATATAAAAAATAATCAATTTAATAATTAAACATTCAAGTTATTTTCTTAGACGTTTAGAAAGAGTTTCAAAAGGCTACAGAATATTAGTTCTGAGCCAGCGTAGAATATTCAATTTACTTCATTAACTAAAAGAAACTGTTACTATCAAATACTGTAGTGATAGTTCAGTGGGAACATAGTTTCCTCTGCTGCATCACTAATCGGAAGGATCTAGGGTTCGAGTCTGGGTGGTAACAAATTTATGGATATGGATCAAATTCATCCGCAATCAAGAGATGAATTCTAGCGACCGGCGTCTTTGACGGGAGATCTTCGTGGTTTCTTAAATCAGTATCATGGGAATGTGTTCAATCACCCTTCCCTCTTCCTTGTCCCTGACCGTTAACACACACTAACACTTACATCATTACACTGTTACATAAATAGGGAGACTCATTTGGGGGCTTAGAACTCGTCCTGCAGGAGGAGACACCACGAGGAAGAAAAACCAGCAAGCAGGCATGTAGGTCGGCGCCGGAGCTCGCGTTCTAGTGAGAAAGGAATATCGCCCCCTGCCGGGATATAGTTTGCACAACATTTACGGGACTAATAACATAGGTAGTTCATGTGTCTATTATCAATCACACGCAAAATTAAAAAGTTCTAAAATCACCCCTTTACATAAGAGACCATCTTTCTCTGAATCGAAATGAACTCTCAAACTTCACCAATACTCCTGTAATCAAAACAAGAGAAATAATGGAAACCTCAAGTTTCACTTTGCGTCCTAATCCGCAAGCCGTTTACCGCACAAAATTCACCGCGCAAAATCACAAATGAATTCCCAACGCTCAAAAGCAACTTTTGTGAACGTTCTTCGCAGATTGCCGATATGAACAAGATTTGGGGAAAGCCAGAGAAATGAATTGCCGTCGCCTGTGGGCCGCCGCGTCTGCGCAACCTCCGGGCGACCGCGGCCGCCGCGGGCTCTTTGTTCCCCGCGATTGCCACAGCGGGGGCTGCGCGAGACGCTGCCTCTCAATTAGCATAGACCGCAAGGACGAGGCGGAAGCTGCGTGGGCGGCGGAGACAGTGGAGCGCGGGTGGGGCGGCGGATGCGTACCGGCGCATGAGAAGCGAGAGCACGGGAGATCCCCTCAAAGAGCCGGATAAACAGACTACGGATCGAGAACAGTGGCAGCGTTGAGGTATTGTGATCGAAATTAGTAATCCATCGCTTGAGAAGGGGCTGTTCTTTGAGATAATATATTTTTCGTCATTCAAGGCGACAGTATCGTGAAATCGCATTCGTTGTTAATTATAATTAAGTTTGAAAAGTACCAGGACTCTCAAACTCATAAAAAACTTTCGAGTAACACGTTTTTTTAGTATTAGTAAGGTGGCAAAAAAGAAAACAACAAATGCAACTACACTCCATTGCAGTAAAAACGAAGGTATCGCCTCACATGCAAAACCTTCG
The DNA here is from genome assembly GCA_017312745.1 of Gryllus bimaculatus. Classification (NCBI taxonomy): domain Eukaryota; kingdom Metazoa; phylum Arthropoda; class Insecta; order Orthoptera; family Gryllidae; genus Gryllus; species Gryllus bimaculatus. The sequence goes on from BOPP01000008.1 coordinate 16,994,335, forward strand.
GCATTTTAGAATATGATGAAGTTTAATTATATGTATTCGTTTTTGTAGATCGTAAGTAAATGTTTTCGACATACTGGAATGAGGTTCCCAATCCCAATTTCATCAAACAGCTTAAATGTCGCTGGTATGGAATATCGAGAGAAGTGCCGCTCTGTATGTCGTAATATCCGATATTCATTAAATGGAAAACTGGGATTACCTCTCGGGGACGTGCGAAAAATATGCGTATAAAAATGTACATTATAAAGCAACCCAGCTCGAACAACCTAATCTCTTAATATTCTGATATCGCAAACAAACATTCAAACTTTCAAAAAGCAATCTTGACTTCGATCACTTATTTTGAATTGGTAAATACTGAAGTAAATTCGGCATAATTGTTCTGGCAAAAGAAGGTAAGCAATCAAGAAGAGGAAGCACCTCCGAAGTTACTCCTACGATTCATAGCACTTGGAAAAGGATTTAAAATAAGATTTTTGCTCAATACTATACCAGGTGGCAAATGTCATGTCAACGACAAGCTTGTCCGTAGGGAAGAAATCGCTGGGTGTCTAAAGCACTAACGTCCACATTATCAGCCATCAGTCCCAAATGTCTCGAGGACAATAATGCCAGCTTCCACTCTAGAATTTGGCTTCCCAAAACGTCTCATGGTCTACCCATCGCGTTCGGAATAAATAATTAAGTGCTGCCACTTCACTAGCAAGTTAGAGGGTGCCTGACTGTGTGTAGCGTTTAATTAATTCGTCTTACAACGTCTCGAGTTGGCAATGCCTGCTAAGAATATAATTCCCTTCTCAAGAGAAGGAGAGAAGTACGGTCCTGTACTGAAGCATTTTGCAGAAATTACGCACGTGTCCCTACGAAGTTAGGACTAGCGTTTATACTTAGTAAATAATTTGACGACTCAGAGAATTTATTTATATTATTTAAAATCCGTCGTAATTTCATACCCAGCAGGTCAACGATCTTAAACTTGAGAGTAAGCGATACATTTCCACTACACTCCTCAGAGCTGCGTCTGAGCTTTACATGCTGGCTACATCTGGCTTATATCTGGCGAAACAATACTTTGCTCTATCTTCATTATTTCTTCCTATAAACGTTTTTCAATAACTGTATTTTGAACTTTTCAAATAAAATAAGACAAAATAGTTCAGTGTTCCGTGTGCTGTAAGGAGGTGCTTTTGGTAACGTTCGCATACACCGACCTCAAGAACTGGCCTTCGCCAAGAACTAATCAAGAAGGGCAATAGGACGCTAGGACTACGATCAGTAATTGGAGTAGGAATTCACCATCAATTTCCAAAACACACATTCCCCATTATTTCCCATTATGATTCCACTCATCGTTCTAGAAACGGCAATGGGCTGAGCCCAGGGGCGGATCCAGCCGATCATTTTGGAGGGGACCATCGGTAATTTGTGTTGAATAACAAACATATTTGATATTACATTATACATTATTTATGTACTGTACATATGATACTATAAAATATTATTGTTTAAATAATTAAGTAATTAGAACGTAAATGAATATTTAAATCAATTTTGCCAAATAAGGAAAGTAAACGACAACTCTAGGCCTTTGGAGGGGACATGGGCCCCATGGCTTCCCCCTTGGGTCCGCCAGTGGCTGCACGTAAGCAATGAAACATGAAGAAGAAGAAGAAGAAGAAGAAGAAGAAGAAGAAGAAGGAAGGAGAGGGAAAGAATAAAAAGAATCCAAATTAAGTGGAGGAAGAAGAGATCGAAGAGGCAATGGTAGGAGAAGAAGAGGGCAAGAAAGAAGAGGGTGTAGAAGAAAAAAGAGTAAGAAGGACAGGTAGAAGAAAAAAGCGCCTGGTTCTACCGGGCCTCTCAACTTCATAGAGGTTCCGCCTTCACTGTATGCTCCAGCTGAATGCATGCCGCCGCTGGAGTCGGGAACGTAGCCGCTCTTGGCAGAGGAATCATCGATCGCCCGCAGTCGTAGGGAGTCGGATGCGTGTGGGCGGGGGGCGCCGGGGGAGGTGCCGGCCTGCAGCGTGCGGCCGCGCGTGACCGCCTGAGTTCGCCGCCCCCGTGCCTGCGCCTCGACCGCCGAGCCGCGCACCGCGCTGCCCGGCCCCCCGCCGCGCCGCCCGCCTTCGCGGCTAACCCGGCCGCGCCGCCCAACCGTCTCTCCCGCAGACGCAACGAGCCCGTCAACGACACGCCCAGCCAGATGGACATTCTCAGGTATCAAAGGAGCACGCGAGATAAAAAATACAAGAATGAACAGTATAAAATCGCTTTTCTGTATTACGTATACTACTCGAAATATAATAGAAGTCACATAATTCCTGTTTAATTACTCCATGCGTATAGGCTTGATGGATTAATGAAATTACCCTTTTTTAAAGAGAAATAAAATAATTTTTAAAATTAATTTTATATTAAGTCTCATTAACAACATATGAAATAATTAAACCAACAAGAAATAAAATAAATATTTTCATTATTAAATCACGTTTAATTTTGTCTTTATGGAATGGATTTAATACAAGCTAATTTAATTGTTACACTACTTATAACGTTCAGGCTGTATATTTAGGATATCCAGTTGTCTCTTGATGTTTCTTTTTTTCACCTTGTTTATTTTATGTTCAATGGAGGTATAGAGAGAAAACAATAATACAACAAATTGCACTATCTTACAAATAAAATTCAATTGTCTCTCGGCGAATTCAAAATAACTGTCTTGTAATCGTACAATATGCTTGTTTAGGTACATTATAGAGCAATTTTTTACGATTTTTGTCTGTTTGTTCGCAGTAATCTTAGTTTGAACCGATTACGATGCGGTTTTCACTGAAATGAATCATTTTTTGTCGTGCATAACTTAGGCTACTTTTGTTCAAATTATTAACTTATTTTATGTAAAATATAATATTTTTTTACATTATTTCATGAATTGTACATTATTTACAATTTTATTCCAATCTTATTGAAGTTTTGAACACGTAGACATAAAACCCACCGACAAGTTTCTGTCTACGTTTGATTTTGTAAATATTATTCCTATTCCCTTTTCTATCCTCTAAAGCAAAATGTACGTATTTCAATTTTTTGTGAGTGTTTAAAAAACGGCGAGTATATTGACCAATAAAGTAAACCTTTCTTAAAGCGTATACAATTTCATATAAAAATATTTTGATTAATACGATAGCACGATTAGGCTTTGAGTAATTGAAGTCAAAATTATTACTGGAAGTTCATCGGAAGTATGCATCAACTCGTTTGCAATTGCTCATCGCACCAACGGGGTTAGCAACGACAAACGGCAGGCCGGAGAAGGATGGTGCAGGTGTCGCAGAACAAGGTGGGGTGCGGCAAAGAGAAAACGGACGAGGTGGAGCTGGGCGGGTGAGACGGGGCTGGATGAGATCCGGCAGGACGGGGAGAGTTCGGGGCAATACACGCAAGGGTCGGTGAACGCGGGGCAGGCGGTGTAGAGCCGTGATATACATAGGTACATGAATTTAATCCTTTCCTCTAAAACACGTTTGAGGTAATAAAGGCCCGGGCAACGCAGAGTACTTCAGCTAGTAAATATATCCTATAATGCTGTCATTCCCCACATGTCGGTTCATTGAATTAATTGTATTGTTTTATAGTATATGCCACATGTAATGCACCAGTTCACGTAGTTTTGATTTAATGAATGATTTACATTTATAATTCTGTGAGTGACTGATTAGGACAGGCGAGCAGTGCATTGTTTGCAGGAGGGGGTTTAAAATATCAGTGCTCACGGCTCTACGGGGGAAGGGTCGATATTATTAAACATGAAACATTTAAAATCTAACTACTGCGCATTTCACATCATATTATTGCGAAAACCATTGATGTAAATAAGGCGCAAACTTTCATTGACGCAAAAGTTTCGAATGAACTGCATCAATTAAGCTCGTTATTAAAAACCTATCCAATAATTAACAAGCTTTAACTATTTACGGTACCAATATAATATACCGTATATAATAATTAAGTTAAAAATAAATCGTGCTTAACTTTTGGAAGTCATTCTGTGGCAAGTAAAATGAGTGGATTGTGAATCCTACTAAGCTTTTTTTTCTTTTTAAAATTAAAAAAATATAGTCACTTCCTTATGCAATTGTTATTGATTATCTGCATCGCTTTATATATTGATTTTCTTTATTATCATGACACGTTTTACGATCGTGTTTATATAAGCAAACATTCCAAAAATATCAAACATTTCAAATTTATTTGTATTTCATTGAAAGCAATCACAAAACAACACCAGACGAATAAATTCGTTAGATATCAATAATCAAACGAAATGCGAAAATATACCAAGAAATGTAACATTTAACGAAGACGTACTCTTTGGAATTTTGATCTGATCATAAAAAAATTTTAATATAAAGATAATAGAAACAAGTGGTTTACAGACTCTAAAGGGGCACATGTTGGACATTCAAAAAGAACAAACGCATCCCTGCTAGGGCGTAACGTTCAAAGCATTCAGAGCGAGTTGATATAAACGTTATTTTTTCAATGCTGCCATTATTCTAGAAAGGGAACAAATGTATTCGTAATTGATCCTGAAAAAGTCACAACACTGAATTGGTATATTGTTTTTTTGTGTTTGTAATTTGAACATACAGAGAAAGTTTAAATTCAATTATTAGCAGTGGCATAGGCCGGCAGTGTGAAGATATGGATCTTGTTATTATTATTATTATTATTATTATTATTATTATTATTATTATTGGCTAAATCATTAACTATATTTTCTGGACTTCTATATTCTCTGACTCTCAATTACATAAGAGCACCGCGGAAACGCCGGTTGAATTTTCAGCAGAGTGTTTCAAAGTCAGAACACGATACATGAACTAGAGGGATGAGAAGGCAAGCTGGCAAGTTGGACGTGTCTGTTCGTGAGTTGGAATTCAATACTCAGCTTCTGGTCGTTCAGGAGGCAACGGAAACTACGCAGCAAAACTCACGGAACACCTGCCGTCACCTGCGCTTCTACAACGGCACGAAAACCGAGGAGATTTGGAGTTCTCAATTTGAGGAAAAAGAGTACTAAGTATTTAGCTCGCCTGGCTGGTCAAGATAGAACGATTGGACGCATCGGTGAGAGGGTCGCGGGATCAATATTTAGCTCTAAGCTCTGTTACTCGTAGTCCCTTACTGCGGGACTGCGCGAATTAACATTTAAGGCAATGAAACCAAATGAAATTTTTCGTCATCAAAGATATGTTACCGAGTGCGAGAACATAGTTACGATCCGGCTATTGAAGCTCCGCAGTCATGAAGGTTTGGTCTCTTGTCTCAAGTCTCAACGAAGGCGGATTTTTGACACTAACTAGGTCAAAGCAGACTAGGACGAGCATTTAAGAAATTTCCTGCCCTGATCGTTGGTTTCAGTAGTTTATTCCAGTCAATTAGTGTAGATGCCAGAGCAAAACTTCTACGACTATGGACCACAGTCCATGCGACACTCTCTCTGCCCACTTCCATATTTAGAGCTGGGCAATAGGATGATACCCCTTTCAAATAAGGCCTATCTAGAATAGACTACGGATGTACCGTAATTACTCCTTTGTTATCAAACCAGTCCAATATCGTGTAGTAGTAAGATGTTACGGCACGAATGTCGAGCAATTTTTATCCCCTTAGTAATTGTTTCAATGAAATGTATTTTCTATGACACATAAAATTGGGCTATTCGTCCTGAGAAAAGTGGCATTTCGATGTTGATAGTAGGGATAGGAAGCAATGGATTATTTCTAATATTATTTACACTAATAAAATACCTGGCGTAAAGGCGTAAGAGGTAAAAGATAAATGTTATATAAAGCACGATGTTTAAGGTTAGTATTTTTAATGTAATTTGTTCAGATTTTTATTAAATACTATAATTTTCTCTCATTTAATTTTACATTACAATGCTATTGGATTTTAATCTGCTCCACTTTCCTCAGGGCCTCAAACTTTTTGTAATATTTGAAAATTAAAAAGAAACTCACAAATGAAAAACTACAAAAACACATAAGTTTCACTTTTATTCAAGTTATATGTATTGTCAATCAATGCAAATTTCATGCAAAAAAACCTACACTTTACACAAACAACAAACCACTACAAATCAAAATATACGTTGTATTAACAACGAACGGCTTCAGTTCGCCAGACTTGCATAGATTAAAATACATAAGATCAATCAATACATGACGCTGTGGACTGCTCGTACACCACCTACGGAGATATCTTATGAGCGCATTTAATTTTTTTAACAACGTGTTAATTAGAGTTTAAAAACATGTTTAAGTATGGTATTAAAAAAGTTTCGCATAATTGTTTTTCAATTACAATTTAAATTTTTTATGTTATATACTGCTTCTGGCCGCTAGCGAATCTATTAGCTACCAGTTCTGCTGCAGGAAACCGCACTTGTTTTTTACTAAACTTTGCAAGTAGATTGCGACAAGACGAACCTGTAAAAATTACACATCAATCCATTCCATCCTTACTATTCAAAATTAAAAACGTAGCAACAAACGTTAAACCAGCACTATTTGAAGTGACTGAAAATATTGATTGTTAGTGATTCCAGGGACGTCAACTACTTAGGTCATTAATCTCGTTAGAGTATACCATGTTTTCGCTCCGTATGTGGTGGTTGTGGTGGTTATCTCCAGCTGGATAGCGAGGTCCGGCGCCGATCTACCGTCGACTATAAGGCTTTCCCCTCACCAGGTATCTCCCATCAACGGGGCTCCGCCCCGGCCGGGACAAGCTCGAAGCTCCCGACCGGTCTCCCAATACGTGTGGTAGTGTAGTGCACGTTAATGTAGGTGTACGTAAGGGGAGATGATAGGACAAAAAAAGGAAGGAAAGATCACGCGCGGTCCGTGGCCCGTTTGTAAGGGTACTGCTCCAGCATTCGCCTGGTATTGATCGGAGAAACCACGGAAAGCTACCGATCAGAGCTGCCGACCTTTAGAATTCTCCTTCAGACAGCGACTGAATTCGACCTAGCTAATAAGCTAGTGTCGAAAATCCTGCCACCATCGGGACTCGAACCTAGGACCTCCCGGTCAGAGGGACTACAGTGACCTGATTAATATTATCGTTTATTAACCTAATTAATATTCTAACTCCATCGCCAACAGTGTTATCAGAACTCTGAGTTGGAACTACTTATGATCATAATCGCAGATACTGAACACATAGTTGAATGGTACATGCACTGCACTTTAATTGCGACGACTGCATGCAATCCACCCACACAGTGAAATTTACAGCCGTGTAAACGTATTTAATTTATTTTGTGTGATAACAATTTGAAAGATAATTAAACATTTTGTAATGACATTGTTATTTAATGGTTTAACGATTATAATTTTAAAATCTTAGAACCTTACGTGATCTCATGCACCGTTACTGGACTCTGGATGAATATATTGGGACCAATTTGGTGTTAGTGAGAGTGGAAAAACAATAACCGTGGTGCATCTACCAACATATTATTTAACTTATTTATTTTTCGCATTTGTGTCGTTTTAATCTTTACCAAACTTTTCAAGGACATGGTGACATTACTGAAGAAAAGCCTGCAAACATTTCCTATTTATACACTACTTTCTGTGGTATCGATGTCGGTTACATGTCGTACACTTTTGTTAGTAGAAATTAAAAATTACAATTTGGTAGTATAAATTAACAACTGTAACAGTTGCAGTTGTTAATAGTAGGCCATATATTATTCAATTAATATCGTAATCTCTCTGATTACGACAGATCTCAGTTTTGTAAAGTTTGACTTTAGACAATCACAGTAGAAACATAGGTGGTTTCGTAAGTTTCCAGTCTGAACAAGACGAGGCTCATCAATGGGAAAACGTGCTGAGCAGCATAAGCTTTAGTTGTAATGTTATAAGTTTGCAGCCGACATCTCACTCGATTTTGTGGAGTGAGGTACTTGAGTTGGGTGCGGTGCGCGAAATCTCGTGGTGTTTAGCTTCTTCACGACCACGCGGTGTCCGCTTACTTCTCAAACTGCAAAGAATATTTTGGAGATACTATGGCTTTAAGGACTGCGGGCATTCAACACTACGGTCTACATTGGGAACCTTGCAACGTCTGCCACTTACCAAAACTGATGAAAAATCTTTGGGAAAGATGAGTTGCACACGAGAATGATGTGAAAGAAGCAGTTTTTGACACCATTGCGATCAACAATTCGGAGTATTTGAGGTCTAGAAATGTTAATATACAGATGTGAAAAGTGTGATGGAGAAAAGGATAATTAAGTTGAAAATTACGTAGTATTTTTCTTTGTACCAAAAACAAACGTTAGCGAGGCCAAAACTTATGGAACATACCGAAATTGTATTTGTTTGCCTTTGAGCGTATCAGTTTTTCCATATTCTCGTTCAAAGAGTGCGGCTGCGGCCCTGCGCATTGATCGCCGCGTGCCCTTGGGCGGTGGCCAAGGGTCGCACGCGCCCTCCGTCCTCCGCAAAGAGAGCCCGATGCGCAGGCGCCCGTGTAAACCGATCGGGGGCGGAGCGCGGCCGGTCGTGTCAACAATCCGAGCACCCCACACCCCGCCACTCGCCGCCGGCCGCTCCTAATGGAAGGGTTACGTCCGGATTAACTGGATTTGAAACGGTGTATGACCTTTCGTTCGTTACGTTAGACTCCATCAAAACCCCGAATTTCGCCAGCTCGCATGGCCGCGGCTAAAAGGGGTCGTATTGTAACCAACAATGAAAAATGTTGACCCCTAAAATTTGCTAGCTCGCAGGCGCTGACAAAAGGGATAGGTACCTGGTTCAGGAGGTATGGACAGAAGAAAGTGGTAGTGTTTAAGGAAATATTTCGACGTTTTACATATGACGGTAATTATGTCTCACAAAAGAATAGATCCTACTCTCTTGTCTTCATAATGTATTTTCTATGTTTTGGGGTAGTATTCTCTTATTAAAAAATCCTTAATGGAGCTACGCAAGATAACAAATGTTTATTATACACACATCTTCATTACCAAATTAATTACAAGCAATACCAACTTCTTCTAAAAACGAATAACTCATAAGAAATATATTTTAAAAATAGTTAGCTTTTCATTCATTTACTGCAATCAATCGTATTTAATAAGCTTACATAATTCTACACAAATTTTAAATCTACCTCAATAATAAAAAAAAGGTAGAATGAAATAGATCGAACAAATGAAGTAGAAAATGAATGATTATTGGAAATTTAATTTGCGGAATGATTCCCTCTCCTCAGTACAAAGGCAGCAACTTTTTAATTTAAGACGGCCGCAGAAGTGGAAAGGGAACTCAAAAATAAAATAAAAACTGATTTATGAAAATCCAGAGCTTCCCAATATTACAGAAGAGAAACAATTATCTACAAAAATAAAGTCCCAAACTCTAAAACACATTTGAAATCACGCTTCCACCATTTTTGTATTGCTTACATTAAGACTTCTGTGGAAAGTTTGTTACGTCTTGAAGGACGCGTGACACAACCCAAGGTAGTATAAAATAAGCTACGTAGCTGATGAAGGAACCTGAGTGCCCACCAGCACCAACAAGTAAGTCCTGGTCTCCCCAAGTACCCTCATATTTAATACATGTTGACGGGCGTAAAGGAATGATCTGATGCGATACAAACACAGATTGCATGGGAATATACACAAGTTGAATTATTTCCCCCAAACGTTTCACAATAATACAGCAATGGGAAGTCTCTAATCTCTTATATTATTTTATTATTTGGAATATATATCAAACATCTTTGATATTCCATTTTAATATACGTCGTTACACTTTCATAATTTCTTCATAAAATGATAATACAAGTTACTCATCTCTTGAAACTTATTACTCAATCCATTTCTTAAAATTCATTCTGGTATGTTGGAGAACATATTATGGGAATATTTAATGACACAGCACCAATGACAGATATTTCGCTTCTTGACAAACTTCTTAGGATAAATGTGGTTTTAAACAAACTTGATGAAAATACACTGACAAAAACCTTTTTAATACCTTCAGTACCTTTTGAATAATCATAGCTCATCTGTGGCTTCTCTAAATAAATTTCAGCGTGACGGGCAGCATTTCAGATATTCCCGCTCATATTAGCATTAAATTGGTATTGACGAGGGTATCAAAATGTAAATACTGAAATGGCTATGTCTATAACGGAATACATTTCGAAATTACTCATTCAGGAATGCAAAATGAACAATCTGGTTACGTTATCAGATTAATTAGCGGTAATGGTCAATGAAATAACGCGACAGATTTAGGGTTTGAAAAACAGGAATTTGACGCCAATTTCCAGCAATCCTTCGATTATTTGGGAAGAGTATGTTACGGATAATGTACTTTTTTTTAGATATCCATTAGTAAAAGCGGTTCTTTTAGGATATACATAGCGTGATAGGTGTTCAATTTTTAGCACTAGTGCTAAACGTGAGACGATGCTGAAGTGTTCTAATAAATCCAACAAAGAAAACATAATACTTTCGTCTGACCGCATCAGTTAATACAGACCTTAATGTGCCATTAAATTATTTGTAAACTTGTGTGAATAAAAGTAATATTTAAGTCAATAAAGCTATCTAAAATATAGTCTATGAAACATGTGTTAAAAGCTATCTTATTTTGGGCGTAGGATACTCGGTCTATCAAACTCTTGTCGCAACCCTACACGCAAAATAAAATGTCACTTTTACCCTTCGTATCATAAATATCTATTGTAGCTATTCATTACTTCCCATTTAAGATATTTTCTTTCAACAGCAATCCCAACATAAATTACTCAAATGTGTGCAATATTCCTTCTTCTGCATGGCTAGTAGTATGCGTAGTGATCGTCATAGGACCGTCGGGGAGGCAAATTCATCTCCCTGATAAAACTCCAGAGGCAGCAGCACTTCACTTTACGCCAGGCCTTCAGCACACGCAAATCATCAGTCCGCTCTCGACAGAACTTCTGCTGTTGCGGCACCCGCCGACATCCTGGTCGACCCTACTTCTGGTTGTGCTTCTTATGAAGCTCAAACCGGCTAAACTAAGAATTGGAGTAGTGGCTGTGCTACACTCATTGTATATATCTGTAATGGTGGTGTAGCCAAAATCTTAAGGCGAGTCGGACTGCAAAAACAGTGAGCTGTTAAAAACTTACGCTAGTTAAATTATTTACATTTCCCTGAACACTGTGATGCGCCTTTTATTTCAAAATTCGATATAGAAGTCTCTTTTTTATGTTTTAATCTCTCGGCAACCGGTCGGGGGCATGTCTCTTTTGTTATGACTTTTACTTGATATTCTACAGTGTTGAATTGCACAGGCTTACCTCTCTGTGCGGTAATAAAATTAAATAAAAATAGTTTGTATTGAAGAGGGTGTCTTTTACTGTCATGTTAAAATACGTTCAGTTAGTACACTTACAAGGGGACATATAGAACAAATGATAGATCAAGGGTCTCCAAGAAAAAAATGTATTATGTGTTTAAAATGGAAATGAAAGAATAAGTAAGAGGGTGGGTTTTAACATGTGAAGGTTCTCTCACGTGTACACTAATACTTATTATATCGAAATACTGGTACCACTGAAGGACATATATTTCAACATTTTTTTCATCTTCCAACGTCCAATGGTAAAATAACTAACGTGGGTTAAGTTTTCTATCATTTTCTTAACTTCCTTCGTGTATCTACATGAACTTCCAAAACTTATTTTTCTTCGAAAATAAGTAGGTATCGGTCAAAAAAAGCAGAACCTGGAATCTGATTCCAAAGTTGCCTTCTACACCTCTTTCTATTTTTGAAATAATGGAAATGTCGTGACGTCAACGCAAGTCAGGGTGCGGAGAAACGGCTGTTTAAGAGGTAATGGGGTTTTAAACGGCGCTGTCGTTCGGGAGCTGCTAGCGGCCACTCAGCCTGCTATGATCGATAGCCGATCGTTACGCATTCAGCGGTTTCCGATAGCCTCGCTGCAAATTGCCTCCGTTTCTTCGCTACCCCACCCCCACCTTCCGCTCTCCCACGTCACCAACATCCAAGACCTTCCCTCTACGACGCCTACACCTCTCAACACATCTCGTGTTCCTCACAACAACCTGATGATCCTTCTCCTTACATCGCGAGCACCAACTAGGAACGCCATTGCTCTTATTGCTCAACAAAAACGATGCCACGTTTAAACAACTTTCCTTACTTCCTTTCCTTACTCCAACTTTCCTGACACTTACGTTACTAGTTCGGTTTCTACTAAAAAAGAAGTAGCCATCTCCACGCCGATATTACAGTATCGTCGTTTTCATTTCACCGCTCCATTTTCATTGATACTAGACTTTTTCTTAATACTTACACATACTACATACAAATACACTTTGTTCCTTTGTTCTTTCTCCCAATTCTTTCTAATATTCATCCACACCATTGTCGCATTGCTAGCTTTGATTACAAAATCCCAGGAACATAATCCTCGCTTTTTCTCTATTGCAAGTGAAATCCGTTCTCCTGCTATTTCTTTTTCGTAATACTGTAGGTACCGTTATATGAAGTAAAGCATTTAAACAGAGGAATACATAACCACGCTTAAACGGCCGCCTTTCATTTCGAACAGTCGAAATTAATGTGCTGTAGAAGAAGATTGTGCACGAGTACTACGCAATAAAAGGTATCTCTTATTTACATGCTATTTTCTTGCGAGAAATATTATTTACTGATATTCCAAAAAATATTGAACGGGATATGGCTGATAACACAAATAAGGACTCGGCTTACAGACTACCAACGGCGTCCGTTATTTGCTCTGCAATGGTCAAATGACGTTTATAACTATAATGGCCTTAATAGTACGCGTTTTCCTTTTTCTCTTCTTTCAAGTCACATCCACATGCCTTCTATTTGTTGTCAGTCCCATCATTAACGACACACACTTGTGATGACGGAGTACCTGTTTCTATATATATTTTATCCCGTTACAAAAGTGGGATAAAATATCTCAAACAAGATTTCAATTTTTTTCTTTGATAGAGCAATTGATGGCTAAAAATGGTGAAGGATCCATTTGCGGTAAACTCTGTGTATTTTCAAAACTTGTAAATAAAAAATTAATTTGGTAAAAATTTAATACTTATGATGGATATATTTTTCCTAATGAAACTGTTCTTTAAAAGTGGATATAGAGATAATGTAAATGAAAATATCTGATTTTTTTTAAAAATTGCAATGCAAATGATCAACTTTTTTAAGCGTCTGGAAAGTAGAGATTAACTGTGAGGCTGGTGGTATAAAAATAACGTTATTGCTTGTTAACTCTAAGAACCTGAAATCGAATCCCAGAGTAGAGAAAGCAATTTTGATGATTGGAAACACTAACATGTTCATATGATATTGAGTATTCGTTACAAATAACATAATAAAGTACGTGCTGTTATAGCACCAATCTTTAACTTTTTTGCTTAATATTGTACAGTTGTTTCTTCAGTTATGATGAATATTATAGTTATGATTTTCAATAGAATATATGAATACCGGTATTTGAATATTGCAAAAGTTTTAATATGTTACGAATCAGTCCCTTACCTGCAATATTATAACCAGCAAAGTCTTTCTGAACGCAATTTATCTCTCAATTTTAAGATATTTATATGACAACATGCCCTTTAAAAATTTGAGTAGCAGTAAGAGGAGCAGGATAAGTGTAGGTATGCCGCACATTCCAATTAGATAATGGATTGTTTAGTGAAATATTCTAAATTTACGATTTGTATACATTTGATATACTATTAATTATTGGTTCTGTTTCAGTAGCTGGTTTAGTTCACTGTACATCAGATGGACCTGATCAGTACGTTCCATCATGTAGACCACGTACTGTGCTCACACTATTATTGCACTTCACACTATTAGCATACAGATAGAGTGAGACGGACGCCATTAAAATTTACGGAATATCATCTAATCAATATATGTTTATACATATTTCGAAATTCTGCAAGTTTTCTGGCCATCAGAATTGCTGAGAGGGCCCTCCAAAAAATGAAATGTGAAGTCTTATTTTTTAGATTATGGCCTAAGAAGCATAGATTAGAAGCTTGATATCATTATTTTTCAATGCATCTTAAGGCACTTGTCTAGTGGCCCGCTTCCTCGTACTGTGACCGGAGGCGCTGTTTCCCCCATGACCCCATACACTGATTTCGCAGCGTGCGTCCACGAGGGGTCGACGCGCGGGTGATCTGAGCCACGTGCGATGGAGGGGAGGGTGCCTATGACTCACCGCGCGGCATCGAACCGCGCACCCCAAGACACAAGTGCGTCAAAAGGGGGTGTCGTCGTGTCCGACGCACCCCTCGCTTTTGCCACCTCACCCTCGTTTCCACCCCTTCGTACGTAACCCGACAATAATATTAACAGACAGCACATCGATCTTCATAACTGCTGCATGTGCTATCACGATGCCTTCTGTTGATATTATTCTCATTTTCCCTGCCTACTCACGCGCGTAATAGCCCGCAAGTAAACTTTTTTAATATCGCTAAGTTCATCTGTCATAAATTTCATTGTTTATCTTCGTTTGCGGTGATACTAAAGAAGCATAAATATACTTTCAAAGCTGAAAGGAAATTGCAGCGACAAAATGATTACTGGACTCGGGACGAAGACGAGAGTTAGGCAATGCTGAGTACATCGTGTGTCAGAGAAAGAGATCCCAAAGGAAAAACGACAAAATGATAATCATTGTCGACCATTTTATTTGCCGGATGGCGATAAGAGAGGATAAATGGAGTAATCAACACAGTATTCAAAGCAATGTAAATCTTTAAAATTATAGTTAATGCAATAAAAACGAGAGAACGTTGCCTTCTGTTGAGTGAGATGAGATAGCAACTTTTATTACGATGTTTTGTTATAATGAAAAGTGATGTTTAATGACTCCAAAGTATCTATGGAATAAAAGTGTAATTACACCTTTATTGATGATCAAAACTCGTTCAGAGCCACATTCTAGAATCTGGTGATGGCGAATAAAGAAACGAAGAAGAAACACTCTCGTGCTTACAATTCTAATCGAGTGGTCACAACTTTTGGTTAAGTTGAATTGTTAAAGAGTCGATCGCTGACCAATTTTATTTTTAATGTATTTATTTATTTGCTTTTCTCTTGCTGTTTCATTTTGAGATCAATCTTAGAAAATGGGATGGCATTGTTTATTTAGTTCGGATTAATTTTCCGGAATAACGAGTTATATTCTTATGAAATCAAGAGAATTCCAAACGCGAACACTCTTAAATAATTTTTGAGAATTAGGCCTACATTATTTAGTTTTGTTTATACATAATACGTTAAGATGAGAATGTTTTCAACTCTTTCAACTAGTTATGCTGGTAGAATAAATTTATTAATTATTACCCATGGGTTATATTTTTTGTGGACGATTATTTCTCTCTCCCATTATGGATTTCCACAAGATATCTGCTACCACCTCTGAATTTAGTTATGCGAAAATAGAAATTCACATAATGAACATATATTGGAGCAATCCCCATTACCTCTATCTCTAATGGTAAAATTGTATTAATTTCAGCTTTCTCTGAAGAAGTCAAAATTGTCGAAACGTGGACCAAATGAATGAGTGATAAAACAAAATGCTGAGTGTTTTAGACTTCAATCCACTTTGCCATTTCAATCACTTCTTCAGTTTTCCCCAAGAATTAAAACAGACGTGAGTACTATTTGGTAATTAAAAGGCGACTTCAGGGTAGGGCGATGAGAAATACCACCAACCCATGGCATCAAATATTAATAAATCCACCTTGATTCGAAAGACGGCGTCACAACACGTCAGGTTCAATTCAATTGGAAAAAGCCGCAAGAGAGGGTCTGAAAGACGAACACAATTCCGCGATTCAGCGGGCGCGTCTTCCACTTCGGCGAGCAAGGCGCTCAGCGAAAGCGAGATCTCGGGAAACCAGGCGAGGCTGCTCGTCAGCAGGCAAAAATTGGTGATGGTAATGCGTACGCTACGCCAGACCGGCGTGGGGATAAAAATGACGGAAAATGCGATGATATCGAACAAAAAAGTCAACGAAACAAGAAAAGGCAAAAAGCGGGAGAGTGAAGCATGAAAAAGAACACGGTTGCAGACACTGGTTTCACCATGCTCAGAAAGATGGACTCGGGGCGAAGACGAGAGTTAGGCAACGCTGAGTACATCGTGTGTCAGAGAAAGAGGTCCCAAAGGAAAAAAGTCCATCATGAAAGAAATGGGCGTTATCACTAGCGCTGGAGTGACGTCGCTGAGAACTGTTGCTGTGGTGATCAAACCTATTACGCAACAGCGACTGAAGCTAAGCAAAGAAAACAAACATGGAAATGGGCATCGTTACGTATGAAGATGCTACACTGACGAAAGAACAGAAGTAAACAACGCCCAGTGGAAAAGATGGAGAAACTGGAATGGCACAAAAGCGAGGATAACAATTTTAAAAAAAACTCTCAGATGACAGTGCTGAGACGGGGGAAGAAGACGAGAACCAAACAACGCCGAGTGCAGTGGGTGGCCGGGGGGAGGAGGCGTCAGGGGCCAGGGGGCGCACTGAAGCATGCCATCGAACGAGGATGCCACGGGAGGGGATGGGAGGGGCAGTGGCCTGCGACAGACGAGTGTCTTCCAGTTTTACGGCGGGGCGCCTCGGGCTGACTCTGCGGTCAGCGCCGCCGCGCCGCCTGCCGTTTTCCCGTCCCGCGCCGCCGCCGCCGCCGCCGCCACCGAATCGCTTTCCCTCGTTCGCGAGGTGGAGCGCAGTGGGCCCGTCGCTAGGGCCAAGAGCTGAAGATCAGTGGTACAGTGGCCGCCTTCTCATTCGGAGTGCTATTCACATGACGCCGGTCTAGTCTCCAGCCCTCTCACCTCCAAACCTCTTTCCGTTTCGCAAGCTTTGTACACCCAAATGCATCTTTGGTTCTTTTGTAAATAAAGTAGAACACGATTAGGGACATCGTGATCTGTGTGTACAGACGCATACTCTGTGTGTGTATGTGTGTGTGTGTGTGTGTATGTACGCATTTGCACTTTTTGTGCAAGTACAATTGTATGACTTTAGGGCTATAGTACAGTACAGAAAATACATAAGACTTCAGTAATATATTGTATTGTAAAACATTTTTACGAATAAATTCCAGCATTCTTTGCTCTTTTACGGAACTTTAGTAACAAAAAAAGTTCAATTATTAGGTTCCTCACTTACTGCACATTTCTCTTGTTTCTAATATATTTATTTTCATAAAAATGTTTCAGTCATAGTTGCATTTTTTAACTTATTTTCGCCTCAACAGGATATTTCGGTATCTGTTCAGAGGTCTGGTAGCGACAAGTGCGTTTACGAGGGAAACTATAGTATACTCTTTGGGAAACGAAATATCATGGAAGCGAAAAAAACTTAAAACAACGCGATGTATGCCGTTAATGTATTGAAAATGCTAGGTGTCTCGATTGATACAATTATATTTCAATGACACAATTCTATTGTCAATTGTACCTTTTTTGATTTCTATTTTCAATTGTACCAAATTGTTCTATGATACAATTCTATTTTCAATTGAACCTTATTGCTTTAACGGTTGAATCAGACAATAAATGATCGCAATTATTACAAAAATGCATTATCGGTGACGATATAGTGTTTTAAATAACAACTTGATATTATTTTGAATAAATCAGAATGGCTTTCATATGGTATTTTTCCGAGGAACTTCATGCACGCATGAATACTAAAGCAAGATCAAAATATTGTAAGAAGTAAGAAACATTTAATAAACAAACATTTTTTAATATTTTTATAGCAATAAGAAAAGGCTGTGTCACATTAAATGAGACAATTTTCTTCGTTTCCAATTTTCAATTTTTGTCTGCAGGACGTCTGATCGGTGCCACCGTTCTCAAAACTTAGAGCTTTTCCCCATCGCTGAGGACGGAAGACACTGCTAACGCGTCGCTTTTCCTCGACCAGCCATCCCTTCGACCCGCCTCCTCGCACTCTACACTACTTTTTATGTCGCCCACGCCCCGAGGAAAACATCACTGCTCCTGCTTGCGCTGCTGCTTCCAGAGAGTTTTCTGTAAAACAATCCTCTCCTTGTTCCGATATTATTTTTTTCATTTTGAGAAATTCGTTCAAAATTCTCACCGTACAGAACTTCGCAACTATTTTTTAGGTAACCATGTATCTCGAGTATTCATTAAAAAACAAGAAAATACATAATGAGTGTTTAGTATAGTGATTTATTTCGGAAGTATGGCGAGTAATAGCATTGTACAGAAGCGCAACGCGTTTTGTAAAACAATCCCATATTTTCACCCATTTTAAAGAACTCTTTTATATTGAATTCTCGCCATAAAGCTTTTGCGACCACTACGTCTCGCAAGAACTAGATGAAATTCACTGGAACACTACAAATCCACCAAAATCGTCGCAGAAAGCAAAGTGAAGATTTAGTTTTGTGATCTCTTTTCGCGTGGTGAGGCGAGCGACAGCATCAAGTAGCAGCGCAACATTTGCGGGAAACGTTTTCTATTAAATAATCCTTTCGTTCTTCCGAGGTTTTTCTTTCTTTTTCATTTTAAGGAACTTTTCTCCGAAGCATGGAACCTCGAAATTTATTTTTCAAGCGACCACGATTCTCAAAAAGAGATTCAGAATTCACTGGAAATCGGAAAATATGCCAAAATACGCCAAAATCGTCGCAGAAATCATGGTGATGATTTAGTGTAGAGATTTGTTTTCCGAACTGGGGCGAGTGACAGCAGCATGAAGGGAAAGTTTATAGCGAGCAGACGGTTCTGATAGGGGAAGAGAGCCCATGGTCCCAACATGGGCTGTAATTCAGCAACGAAGGCAACTCCATCGACGACGGCCTTTATTGGAATTTGCGTCGATTCCCTCCCCCCATTTCGTGCGAAGATTGAGATGTATTAAGGAGAGGGAGGCTAAAGAACTCTCAGGGAGGGTGGACGCCGACCGCAGATGCAGCATTTCCTTGCGTTGGTGGGCAACGAAGAAGTGCAAGGAGAGAAAAATGGTTCTGAGACATCATCTATTTAATGAACGCAGTCGTGTACTCTGAATGTATTTCCGCTCGAATTGAATTTAATGCAGTGAAGTCACAAGGGACCGAATGAAAATACTTTCACTTCCTTCTGTACGAGTGATTACATTTCTTCAAAGTGTTAATATAATTTACTGACAATGAATTCCTGTAAATTAAATAAGCTTGACTCAAGATTTTGAAAACCTTAAAATTATGTATCTCATAAGATGGGTAATATTTGTTTACACACATATTTATGTATATATCTCACACACTTATGTATAAACGCCTTTATTTTTCAATATGTTTCGGAATATACATAAATATAAAAGGGTGACACTGTGATATTCTACTTCTGATTCATTGCGATACTTATGGAAATGGGAATCAGTTTGCACAGTGTGTGAGATCTAGGTTTTTCTCAAGACCTCAATCCTCTCACCCGTCCCAAGTCTGGCTTTCAGAGACAAAGCTCTGACCATAGTATAATCCATTTTGCCGATGACTCTTCGTTCCAGATTAGTAGTATTATCATATTGAATATTTGAGAAATATTTAATTATGGAAAATAAGTATTATGTATACAAATGTTCTTAATGAAAAGTGCATTCTATTTCATACGTGATCTTGTCACTAGCGTCCTATGTGGTAACAGATCTATGAGTAAATGTGAAATCCCGCTAATTAAATCACCGCAATTTATACCCTCCATAAAAAGGAAATGAAGCTTGGCTTTTAATCAGACGCACATTCAAAACAGCTATGTCAATACGTTTAATTAACTTTAAGGATTATTGTAAACACCATCTCATCGCGTTCATTGCAATATGTTGTAATGCCGTATCAATTACTGTCCACAGCCCTCCTCGTTCATTACTTCAGCGCATTCAGCTCGTTCATTTGGATCCGGCGACGGCGTCTCCCCGCGGGGCCGTTCGCGGACCCGATGCAAAGCGCGCGGTGGAGGGAACAAGGAAAGGACGACGGGGAAGGCGATGGTGAAGGTGGCGGCTCACGATGCAGCAGCGGCGGCGTATGCGGTGTATGATGGTGGTGGCGGCGAAGGTGAAAGAGGAAGCGAAAGCGAACACTGTCTGAGGCGGAGGTTGAAGTGGAAGCGGAGGTGGAAGCAGAAACGGAAGGAAAGGCGGAGGTGGAAACGGAGGTGGAAGCGGAGGCGAAAGGGATGTCAGAGGCAGAAGCGGAGGTGGAAGCGGAGGTGGAAGCGGAGGTGGAAGCGGAGACAGAAGGGAAGGCGGAGGTGGTAGAGGAGGTGGAAACGGAGATGGAAGCGGAGGCGGAGGTGAAAGTGGAGATGGAAACGGCAGTGAAGGCGGAATCGTGGCGGAAGCAAAGCGGAGGCGGAGATGGGGAGGAAGAGATAGGAACGGGCATGGAGGCGGTATCGGCGACGAAGGCAGGGAGGGAGGTGTGGAGAAGAGAAGGCGACGGATGCGGAGCTAAAGCAGGTGCTTGAGGCGAAGGCGGAAGCGAGAGTGGCGGTCGAAGAAGCGGTGGCATCGGCAATGGCGGATGGGGAGGGTCGAGGGGGAGGGGCGCGAGGGAGGCTTTTTAATAACTGCGCGGCGGCGCGGCTCCTCCGCGGGGCGCGAGGAAGAGGGCGCGGTTATCAAATTGGCGTCGTCCGAGAACTCCCCGCGGGCGGCGCCCTCCCCGCCGCACCCTTGCGCCCCGCCGAGCTCAAGGGCTGTTTGGGAAGGTTGATGAGAGAAACGTACCAACGGCGAGAAAAGCGAAGATCGAAGCTTACGCCGTGATGAAAAAAGGGGAGTAAATGAAGACAAGGTGAAGAATGGGGTAAAAGAAAATCAGGGGAGAGCCCCGAGATAGAATGGATTACTGAAAATAGACATGATGAGGCAATGGGCTAAATGAAGTCGAATGAAATATGATGAGATACAGAAAACTCATTAAAACGTAAAAATAAATTCTAGAAAATAAATAAAACCAATGATGAGGATACAATCGCTCTCAGAGCGATAACATTTATTTTCATATCGATGTGCGCGTGAGTTGCTTTTGGTTGCAATATAGTAAACAGTAGTGAACATTTTTCATTAGAATTTAAATATTCATATGACTCAATACATTTTAAGAACAATACTCAACGAGTAACGATCCGAACGAACTTTTTAATACAAACAGCAGGTTAAAACAAAATAATTGTAATCAATCCGATTATTTTGCTTAAAAAATAGTGATATTTTCATAGTGTAATACAATCAAGCTGTCAGAATTGTTGATCTCCAACAACTGAGAAAACTGAATAAATTCATTAAAATAAGTCAATATTGCATTGTAATCCTTTAAATTCGTATGCTTCAGAATATGTAGATTTCTTAATTTTGAATTTCTCAATCAGCAAGGCTTTTGAACACATAATTTCTAAACACATCATTTGCAAGCAAATAAAACTTGCACAATGAACAATTTGAAAGATAATCGCAATAACTGTTCTCCAAAAGAAAGAGAACACAAGCAGGTTACGTCGATTCAGTGTAACCCATCCCAGCTGGAAAATTGGATTGGAAATAATGCACTGTGAGAAATGTCATTAAATTTAATGTAGATTAATGTTTTGCACATTAAACTTAATGTAGCCTTGTACATCAAAAAGAGCTTAATATATTTGTACATTAAATTTAATGCACAAGTTAAAATCACTATAGATTTAATGGAAAGGTTCTCCCATTTCCCCTGCCTCTCATTATTCACTTCATGCACTTATAGTCACCGGTCCATCAATATCATTCATTCATTCCTTCCTTCCATATATGACCATAAAGCTTGCATCCTAATGTACATGTGCACACTAAATTTAATGTGCGTTCATGATAATTACTTTAATGCAATTAATAATAAAGTAATGTGTAAATTTATGACAATGTAGTTTTCCAATTGAGAGAAAAAGTATTAGGAAACATTTGTTTTAATAAGCAAATCATGACATGTGAACCCAATAAATATAATATTTTTGTCCAAAAGAGAGATTATTAGTACAGTAATCTTGTGGATTACACGGAACACGGAGAATTAATGTTGTCTAGACTATCCAGGACGAGCTGCGTCACTAACATGGCGGCTAACGTATAGTGGCCTTCTTCAGAGCGTTCTGCGGACTGCGAACGTTTGCCACAATGTCAGTGACGCGGCTCGTCCCGGATAGCCTAGACA
>BOPP01000008.1:17016773-17074502 GCA_017312745.1 Gryllus bimaculatus
GTGCTACGGGGCGTAGAGAGGTGCCTACGGTAATATTTTCTACACGCAGGGAAAGGGATGCATTTCTGTAATGTGGTCATCCAGACAGAGGCCATTAAAATGTTTAATCCTGTTGGTTGTATCCCTCACTGCTCACATGTTAAAAATATTGAATCGAGGCGATAATAGTACCAACGATGTCAAAATAATGATCATCCTAATATCTCTGAAATGTTGTTGAAAATCTCAATTATTTTTTTAATACATTTTCTTATTAAGGTATTTTACAATTTTATTATGAATAATTTGAAAATGATGAAATGTACAAAGTATTATATTTACATTTTCGGTTAGAAAATATTAGCATTTGTATCTTTTTGTTTTGCTAATCTACAAGTATTTTCAAACAACGTTTGCTCGCGAAAAGAGAAGGGTAATATTTCCAACACACTCGGATGTTAACCCTATAAATGTATCGGAGGCTTAATTTTAGAAAATTACATACACAAATTAGTTATTCGTTATAGTTTCATAGTTGTAGTGCTGTTCTTCAGAAAATTGTTAAAAAGTTACCGCTCGCACGGAGGATCTTCCAGCGTTCGTCGACGACGACACGGGTGGTGCGGGTCCGGCTGCGGAGGGCGCGCTCTATCGATTAGCGGCGGGAGCGCGTCGCCGCCCCCCTCCTAGCGCCCCCCCCCCCCCAGGGCCACAGCGGCACAATGCGGCCAGTTCTAGCCGTGGCGCTAATTGTTTAATCCTGCGGAGAGGCGGCGGACGCGCCGCGATGAGCGTGCGGAGGGCGCCTAACTTTACAGCAGCCAAGGCGCCCTAAGCGCAAGCGCGCCCACGCGTTCGGCACGCGAGGTGCTGGAATGAAAAGTGCAAATGCCACGGTGGGCAACGTCCGTAAACCCCCGTGCCGCGTACCGCGGTTATAATATTACGAGAGCGGGATGTAAACGTCGCAGTTTCTCATCGGCAAGTGTTACGTATAGTACCGTGCAACTGGCGAAAATCTTTGCAAAGACCAACTTTGCGCAGAAAAGTGACATCTTGTTTGTTTTCTAAAATTCTGTTTCGCACTCTCGTAACGCTCCCTTTTTCGCACGCTAATAGAGAAAATGTTGTTATTCAGCTTCTACGTACCGCATGTGAGATAATTTATATTATCTCGTATAAATTAATATGAACATTTCATCAGTGACGTGTTTCCGTAATACGTTTTCAGCTTTATTGTTATTACCTGCCGCATTACAATTGAATTTATAGTGTCGTCACCACATGGGATAGCGCACCAAATACCAAGAATAGCCATTCATACTAAGTCTAGGGAGAAACGTAATCACACTCATTTAATTTCAATTAGCATATCGCGATGGGTTCGAAGACATTGAAACATGATATTGCGTGTGAGATACCAGGATTTTCACGTCGCGGCGACTGAGGGAGGAACAAATAAATCGGCAGAGACGGGGACGGGCCTAAGGAAACTGAATGCGCAGAGCAGGCTGACAGACGCCACAATGGGGAGCTTCAGTATATCCCGCTCGGCGAGCAGATGACACCTGACTTCGCCTTCCCTCTCTGCTCCAAATGCTTCCCCGCTCTCTCTAATTTTCTTGCATCACGAGACACTCCGCGAAATCTAATTATTGGGGCTTTACTCCTTAATTTTCCCCTTGAAATAAGATCGCGTTTTACGATCTTGAAATATTTCTGCCTCAAAGGAAGGGAAACAGGACCTCAAACATCAGCTTTAACTGAATGTGTTGATCCTATTACGAGCATTCTGTTTTCTTCAAAACAGAGTACATACAGAAATTCAGTGTAATGATAAATTATTTTCCTATATGGTTTTTATTTTGTTCTGATATGTTTTTAATAGTTTTAATAATCCACTTGCAGCTGTGCAGATTTTTAGAAATTTTCTTGAAAATCGATTAAGGAGAAATAAATATTTAAAATTAGCTATTCAAGTTGTCCATAAGTTATTTTATGATCTCCATTGTTTCATACCAATAAAATGCGAATGCCATACGTTTCAAAGTCTTGTATTTTAATTTACACCGAAAATATAGAAATGATCTGATGGTGGATATTTCCTACATATCAAAAGAATGTACAGATTCGGTTTCTCATAAATGTGAAACAAATGTCTCGTACTATAGTTTGTGTAAGTTAGGATCACCGAATACATCACTTCGACAGAAGAATTACTGTTGTGATAGTTTGCTTTTTAGCAGCCCTTTTCGATCAACAGACGATGTTTGAACAGCCACAGTTGCTAAGGAAGTGGTGTTTTCCGGACAGCCAAGTTTCTATTGACTCCGACCGCGGAAGTCTACGCTTTTATTTGTTTGAACAGCAAAGCTTCGCACGTTCAACTAAAAACGCCCCTACATAGGCCTGTCATACGCACCTCCACGGAGCAGCCGGCGTAAAGGCGCAGTCTAGCGGCGCGGCGCGCAGTTTGCCAGCGGCAGTGGACCGCCGCCGACACCGTCTCGGCCAATTTACCTACGCATACAAACGACGCATTAGCCGCGCGCAAGGAGCTTCCTGCGTGGCGACGCGACGCGACGCGACGCCCCGGATGCTCTCTATCAGCGCGTCTTGCCACGCGCCTCATAAATTCATGGGACAAGCCCCACGCGGCCGCCGTGCCGCAGTATGTGACCCGCGGCGGGCCGTGTGTACGCCGCGCCGCGCGTGGCTCTCTGGGGACGAGAGGACACAGAGTATGGATATGGATATGGCTGTTGATCATTGACGTGTTACAAACATACGTCTAAAGGAGGGGTCTTCAACATTTTTCACCTGGAAGAACCCTTGAAGCTCATAATGTTCTTAAAGAAACCCCTTGTTTAAGTAGCAGATCTAATAGTTTATCAAAGCTTTTTCTGTAATCAAATTCGTAAAATTATTTAAACAGTCAAAAATAAATAAACTACAGTGATTTTAATTTAATGTTAATAATTTAAAACTCAGGTATTCTTTTTTTCCTATTTGGACAATCACAACAAAATTTCAACAACAAAAATTTTATGTTTTACATATTCTGATACACAAAGTTTCCCTTAATGTAGTTTAACATATCAGGTGGGAACATAATCCTTGTTTTCGTGCATTTTGGTTTTACCCATATAATTTTTTAATTGTCTGATCAACATTATATCTTTGTACGATCAACTGTCTTTTATATGCAACTCATATTAATGTTGTAATTTTTACTTAAATATTCCTACAAGGGGAAAAAAATCCTTGAATAGATAATTTCCATTTTACACGTTTTGGCTGAGCAAATAATGATCATTTGCGGAACCCTTATGAACGTTCCAGAGAAACCACGTTGAATACCCTTCTCTAGAGCAGGCCTGTTGATGAAACGACTCGTATGAGCTGGCTCACTCTCTCCACCTAGAGGCCGTTCGACTGACTGAGCGAGAAGGGGAAGGGGACAATGTTAGGGAAGGCTCTAAGGGAAAGCCAGCCGATTAGATAAGGAATGAAGAGAAGTGTGAGGTGTTTTGCATTAATGGTGCAAGAGACAAGAGATAAACTAGATGTATTTTGTGTTATCGTGAGGAATTATGTGATTAGGATTAAGTGGCCGCTGGTGCCCACCAAAAATAAGGGTTGCATATTCATCGAATGTCGGAAATATAATTTCCAACATTCAGAACACTAATACTGAATGAAACGTAACGAACTCATGTAAATTCCTAAAAACGATGTTTAATAAAAGTCTGTAGTATTCAAACATTACTTACATAATTTATGCCTAGAGTCCACGTCAGGTGTGCACACATCCAGTGATCACGGTTCCGACCATGGTTTTTCAGTGGACACTCAAGTTTATCTATTAATCCTGAATTGAGACAATTGCAGGTATATACATAACTAGTGGTGCTGCAGAATGGAACAGAAGTTCTTGTTCTTTACTACATAGTGTATGTGTCTCTCTAGCCTGGGCTACCTTTTCTTTTTTGTCTCAGTCTTCCCAGTTGCTACCTATTTCCAGCTGCTCCCTTGCGATGTCTAAAAAACCTTTTTTTTATTTTCTCAATTTTTCGGTCCTCTAATAGCAGAAAAGAACTAGTAATGCTTCAACAGCACATACTATCCTACATTATTTCTAACTTTTTCAATTTTCAAAAATTCAGAGAAACGAATCAAAGCTTCAATGAAAATGAGGCCTGCGTTGCTTTCTCTATTCTTTTACACATCGTTTGATTTATCTGAGAAAAGTAAAAGAAAAAAATTCGAGCAGTTCTTTAGGAAAAAAGTATAAATTCCCTTTACGTCCTGCATAAATTACGCGAAAATTACTAGTTCTTTTTTAAAAATTTGAACATGACCTTATTAAAGAACTGTTTCTAGAACAGATTACAATACGAAAACAAGGTGACTACCCAATGGCCACATCGGTCACATCTGTTCATATTGCTGGTTCTCTGGTATTTATAGATCCAAGAAATAGTTTCTGAGAAAAGACGTAGATTATTAAAAACACAAAAAGCTTACTTTTAATTTTAAAACGAATGTATGTTAATCTAAGTGTAGTCAATATCTTGTAGTAGAAAGAATATTATAATAGAAATAACATTTATTCGTTCAAAACGAGCATAAATCACAAGGGTTTACAACTTTCTTTAACATTTTGACACAAAATATTCAAAGATTACTGTGATATGTTTTCCATATGATTTATTACAATCCTCTCCATCTCTTTGCAAACATTCCTGTTACGTTCTTCTGAATTTTTTCTTACATTACTGAGTATATATTTTACTGAACGATAACTCGGCCAGCGTGAAAAATTGTGTAATAGCCTAGTTCATAAATTTTGATATTTTATAGGGCACACACATAGACCATTTAAAACTGGGAAAATACCTTTATTAACCACAAACATTTTACTACGAACGACGTAATATAAAACGATGAATGCAAAATATAGCTGTGACATTTATTTTGAGCAACTAGCGTTGTTCCCATACATTTCTCAACCACATATTCCATTGCGATTTCTCTCTAGGAAATTTGAAGGGCGACGGTAGTATGAGACGTATTGCAATAATTTTCTTTTAGTTTTATCCATACAAAAAAATTAAAGAAAAAATGATGTTTTTGAGAAAATCTTGAAATAATATTTTTTGTAATATTGCCCATTTTTCACTAAAAAATTGCGAAAAAGCTGTTTATATTTTGAAAAATGTATAAGACGTTAGTTAACGTACTAATTGTGGAGAATATGTTTTAGTTGAATAATATCTCTACCTTCAATAATGTAGTTAAACGAGGGGGTACAAAAATGTTCCCGATTATTCGCAAGTGTACGCACTTTCCTACACGACTCCACGTGTGCAATAGTGCTCGTGTGCACAAAGGTCCACATGTAAAGTAGATTAGTTCCGGCAGGATTCACTATGAAGGTGCCTTTTTCTGCCCACCATTGATTTACAATATACTATTTAGTACAGTTTTTTAATGTATTCTCTGGCTGCTCAGGATGCGGCACTTCGGCTAAAAGGATCGCAGAACGATACGACTCAGTTGCGGAATATAACTCGCATACTTCTTAAACCGTCCTTACATTGTAGTAGATTTGATTTTCTTTATTTTTCGTCAAAGAACACTAAAAACTGTGACAAACGGGGGAGAAATACGAGTAAAATCTGCGCATAAATTCTTGATTTCCAGATTCTCTACCTTACCCTTTTACTATACATATCTGTATGATGAAAAACAGCACCAACAAAGTCAACAAGCTAGTAGTTAGAAACATTTGAAAAGTAGAAATTGTCGCTCTCGAGGTACAGAAATCTTACTAGCAGTGACAAACTAACCATAGATTTAATTTTTTTAGTTCTGTTACCAATATAGCAACCTAAACCAAGATCCTACTCCTACCACAACAAGCAAATGGAGAGCTCAAAAAAATCAAGCACACTCGAAGCTAGATTTATGCCAAAAAGCAAAACGAGAGGCATCTCAGCCTTTGCTCAATGGGTCAGAGAAACTAGGCGAAAAATATGATCGACGTGCAAGTCATTGATCCAGAAGATGAAGAACATTACTTGTTACAGGAAATTTTATTCTTTTTAATTTCAGTACAAACGTTAATTTTAATTAATGCTTTAAATTTATTGAAAGAATTTAAAGTATTAAATATTGCTTTAACTTACAATTCTTCAGGAGTGATACAATCGTAGCCTTTTGAAAAGAACCAATCCATACATTTGCTTAATTATTCTTTCCCAACGTTTAGAATATCGTTGATAGTATTCACTAGTTTTAGAACTACTGAGATTTAACACGAAGAGTGACAATTTTCGAAAGAATTCATTGATTGAATGTCCGGGACAAAATTTTTGTATTTATATAAACAGTGTGAACTATGATTACAAACAGTACATCAAATAGTACAGTACTATTGTCTCAGCAGGAAACTGCATTCACTAAATTGTAACTGATTTTCAATAAGCAGGGAAAGGACTATTAGTAGACGCAGAGAAGAATACTGTAATAATAAAAACGCTGCAGTCGTGACATTATATCCGTACTCACTCTCCGCGTTTCATTCGCATATGTTGCTCTATTACGAGGTTTGAATCTTGAAGTCCACAAGCATAGCATTATAGATGGGTCATCCGAGAGTTCATGAGACGGTTACACGCATGAAAACACCACGTCTTACGATATGATGCATATTTCGAACAGAAGCACCTTTGAAACACACATTCTTTGTTCTTTAATAATCTTTTCTATTTGGTTGTGCTTGGGTACGGAATAAGCCGTTCTGCAATGTGACTTAATTACGAGTGCCGACCCTCTCAGTATCTAAGTCAGGAAAGCCCAAATGGAATTGACAATGCTATGCCTTTGCTCATTGCCCGACACAAAGAGGACCTTGCTGAGGAAGGCGACAGAAGAATTCAATTTTATGCTTCTTTAACGGCTAACTTGGATGGAGACGTTAATTAAGTCGTTTGAAGTACCGTATCCTGTCTCTAGAATATGACATTTGCCCCAGAACGCCTCTGTAGAGGATCAGTTAAAATTATGAAGACGATATCTACTAATTCACTGTGTTCTTTTATAACTTTATTTATATATTTAATGTTTATTATTATAATTATTATAATTTTCACATTGTTTATTAGTTTAGATATATTCATGAAACAAATTTCATAACGTCTCTACATGATTAATAGATAAATGAGAAATATGACAAATAGTGTTTTTCATGTTTGGGAAATTTCAATGAAGTGATGATGTCACGAAGTTTAAATGAAACAATACATCTCCTCCTTCAATTTTTATATTCGTAACAAACGACATTCTATGCATATTGTCCCCAATCTCTCTCCTCCTGTTGGCACGTATGAGGAAAGCGATTCAAGCTAGCTATCGCGAATTAAAATTTCGTTTAAGTGTTGCCATAAATTCTTTCTTGTGAACTTTCTGGAAACTTCGCAAGAAGGACACTTCCCCAGATTTAAATTAGCACTTTATGTTTACCTTATTTATCAAATAAAGTAAGTTCCATTTCGCTAATCCATTCCAGGCAGTCCAATTCGTTCATCTTCACCCTTCAAGCCGATTGCAGCCTTAAAATAGAATTTGCGTAGGTCTTCGATCAATCAATACCCTTCAGACCAATTGCAAGCCCTTCCATCACAATCAAAATCCGCGGCACAATGGCGAACAACTCTAAAATGGCCAGAAGTCCACTTGGTTGGTCCTTGCACCCACTCAGTCCTTTCATCGGCTGCGAGGTCGAGAGGTCGAGCGAGCGGCTGGCCACAGACGGCCGTCGTTTCACGGCCATAAAACTTTTCTCCGCTCCGTTGCTTCGCCCGCCCCGCCCGCCCTGACCCGGCGCGGGGCGGCGGCTGGTCAGCGCTGACCGGAGCAGGCGGCCGCAGTGTTTTATTTAATCCCGCATTGCTGCGCATTAGGCGACGCCAATTGAGCCACGTTTCCACCTCGTTCGCCGCCGACGCCGACGCCCACTCCACAACATGTGCTGCAGCCATCCGCGTCGGTGGCTCAAGCCCATTCTTCAGGAAAATGCTTGTCAGCAGAAGAATGCGTGCCATACCGAATCGGCAAAGCCATCAAAGTAACCGTCTCTGAATAATAGGAAAATAGAATACCCTTCTCTCTCTGGTTGGTCTAACGTTCATAGGTTTTGACCTGTAACCCCGCAGTACTGCCAGTCTTTTCTAGATTATGACGAACGAGACGTACAAGGCATGGGTACAAGGCATCAGTCCATCGCGCGACCTTAGAATGGGAGTGGAAACACGATACGGATGTCAGGATTACGTGTTGTCCTTGAGCTGTTTAAGGTCCTGTTACGGCATCGTCTGAAACTCAACGGAATAAAACACGAAAACAAGTCATAATCACTGTCATGTACAATACTCATCCAGGTGATAGTCGGTTTCAGCAAAGCTACTCATGAGGTATTTCGCTTATTTGATTTATTGCCTCCAGAGTGCACAGAATACATTTGGAAATTCGGAAATTTGATGAGGATAGATTTTGGGACCATTGTGTCTAATAACGAGATAATAGCACGAACTCTGGTTTTTGACATCGAATGATGCTGGGCATTTATTTTTGCACCTACCGTATATGTAGATTAAACTTAGTACTCGAGATAGGTTCATTACATTAAACTTCATGATCATACGAAGCACAATACGTTTGTCCACGAATTGATCTCGAATTTCATGTACGTTATGCAACACATCAATTGTCTCTGTTTACTGCAGCCAATTCCGGGAGAAAAAGTTCATTACGAGTTTTCATTATTGGCCTCCAAACTTCCAGGAATACTTTTAATCTTTGCCGTCCTTCTGCGAAATGAAAGGCGGGCATATCAATTGCATTGTTGCCGAAAGGGGACAGCCCGCATCCACGTGACGTTTTGTGCTGAAGCCGCGCGCTCTCCAACAGCGGTCTTCGCATTGTGACCCTTGCGGGGGCAGGGGGAGGCGACAGGACACCGAGGGTGCGCAGCGGCGGGTTGGCAGCGTTGTGCGGCGAGGCTCATCGCAACGGGGGGTAACACACAATTCCGCGCCCTGTCGGAAAGAGCTGATAAAATAGGTGAGGCGGAGGTGGTGGTGGCGGTAGCGGTGGCGGTGGTGGTGATGATGGGGACGGTGGTGGCGGAGGTGGAGGCGATGACGGCGGTGGCGGCAGTGTTGGCGATGGTGGTGGAGGTGGAAGCAGAGGCGGAAGCGGTGACGGTGGTGGCGGTGATGGCGATGGTGGCGGCGGCGGAGGTGGAGGTGGAGGCGGAGGCGGAGGAGGCGGCGGCGGCGGCGGCGGAGGCGGAGGCGGCGGCGGTGGCGGCGTTAGCTGTCGCTACGGGCACGTTCATTACAGGTCCTCCGCGAGGGGCCGGCATTGTACGTGCGTGCGGCGCTGTCGCAGAGAGACTGGCAGCTCGACGCGGCGACCGAAGAGGCTGACAATGGGGGAAGCGGGCGGCGGCTTCTCGTTGGGATGATGGAGAAGTTGTCGGGGTTGCCAGCGGAAGAGAAGTGATTTTTGTGTGGGGAAATGAAACTGCAAGGAAGTTTACAGTGACTAAGGCCAAAGAGGTTGAACAATAGCCTCAGTGGGTGTCGAAAGGGTTACTCATTGTCGTGAGACTAATTAATAACAGCTGCGATGTTGTAGATGACGACGATAACGATGACGATGTTACAGAATACGGATTACAGGACGGATTTTGATGGTAAAGATTGCGAAAGATAACTCAGAGATTACAACAATGACGATTATGTGAACTTGAAGGAGTTTAAGCAGTAGAGCCTTTAGAGGTACTTTCAGACTTAATGACTACACTCTCACAGATTGGAACAAATATAATTTTTATTACGTAATAGAATGCTAGAAACAAGAAAGTTATAATCAATTAATTATATTTTTTTACTGCTTTGCAGCACAAATAATTCTGGCCAACGATTACATGCCACAACGTGTTCATTTAAGCAAAAAACAAGAAAAGACACTGATCTTTTTTTAAAAATAAAAATACCGCACCTTGATACACAAAGCTGATTACTGGACTTTGAGAAATACAGATTTAAGACAAAATAAATACTTGAATTGATGGATCTAATTATTCCGAATTTTGCCTCAGAGAGAAGAAAAGAAAAAAAGCTGGAATGGATTAACTGAGGATGTAAGCAATAACGGAAAGAGTGTTCCAAATATAGGAATAAATGCCATGAAGTATTTCTTAAGCCACCCCATTGCAATCCCAATCAATAAATAGATTATACTTCATGTAGTGTGTAGGATATAAAGCATGGGAAGACCAAAGAGGATATTGTGAGACTGATACAGCATATAGACGTAAACTTGTTTAGCAGGAGAACATTCACCACTATATTCTTCAAATCCTAAGTTAAAATCTTGAAACCTCTGAATGCATTTCGTAGAATCAAGTAAGGAAGGCTCTGTTTCATACACTAGACGTGTGCCGGTTATGCAGCTTGGACAGATATCTACACCCGACTCTGTGGACGCATATATTTCAGTAGAGTCTAAAAGCTCTTTTACTTTTGCTTATTCCTTTTATTGTTTATCACTATCATTGTTTATGATATTACGATCACCATCATAATTTTAAAGTGATATTATTTTAATATTCATAATTGTTATATTTGTAAATTGTAGTGTTCAGCCACCAGGATGCATAAACCTACCAACAGAAATAATAAATATGTATCTATCTATTCCGAGAAGTACAATTCGAGCACCACTGCACTAAGGGGATAAATTGGCCGAAAGACGACGGTTGCGGCGAACACGCAGACCCGACAGCTCACATGCACCGGCACTAACTAATGGAGCAGCGTCGCGTCGCGTCTCGGCGCAAGCTCCAGAGCGCAGGCGGCGAGCGCCGTGCGGGCGAGGGAGCGGCGCGGCGGTGTAATTGCTGCGGGGCGAGGCGAAGGGGGCGTGGCGTCGCCGAGGCGCACCGGGGCGGCGAGCGGCGCCGTTGACGGCGGGTGGCAGCTTATGATACGGACTCCGACGCGGCTTCGAGGGGAGGCTGCAAACGGCGCGCGCGGAGCTCTGAAAGGGGAGGCGGCCGCACGAGCAAGGCATTGCGGGCGGCCCCCTCACGAGATGCGGCCGTTCCATTAAGTTCTCGACACATAACGTTTACTCTGAGGATCCAAAACGTGCTCTTTGGTACTTTTTAGAGAGTATTTCGGCGATGTCTTTAACTGAAGCCACTGGCTGCTGGTGGGTAATGATTGGAACGAAACGCTATCCCCGAGCCAAAATGTAATATCAACTACCATATATGATTAATGTATTAAATATATTTAATGCGTATATAACAAACAATGATATTACTGCAAATTGGTAGATTTGATCGATAAATTGTAAGGTTCGAATCGCGACGTTGCGTTGGCGAGATTTTCGATAGTAGCTAGATCGCTATGACGAATTCAGCCACTGACTGCATGATAATGCTAGTGTCCGACTGGTCTTCTGATTGATAGTTTTCAGTAGTTTCACCGATCAATACCAGGCGAATGGCGGAACAGTACTCTTACAAACGGGTCACGGACCGCGCGCGATCTACCCTTTCTCATCTTTGTCATAAGCTCACCACTGACACACACATATGCAAAGCACTATCACATCTATCGGGTCTAGTCAGAAACTTAGAGTTTCATCAGAGTCACTGCTGGGACGGTGCTCTGCTGGGAGAATTCCTATATGGAGAAATCTCGGCAAATCGAATAGTTAGACTCTATCCAGGGAGAAGACCACAGCCACAATCCGTGATAAAAAATATATTCAACACTTTCTGGACTAATTGCCGAAGCAGTTAAGGTGTCCAGAAATACAAAATAATCAATTAATTTTGTAGAAAGATAAAATCCCATACAATAACGGAATACATTTTTTTATGTTAGATATACTGATAAACAGTCATGCCCGGAGAGATATCTTGCGGCAGGACTGTTGCCACAGCGTTCTGGACGTGATAAAATGTGGAGGACGTTGTGGGTAGCTCTCAGTCTGCAGAAGCCGATAATGATTATGAGTAATGAAAATATTTCTTACCTTCCTTTCAGTAATAAGTGTTGACGGCTGGTGGTCTAGTTTTTCTAGCCGTAAGGATAATTAATTGGCATATGAAATCAGTTTAATTGGTTTTGGAAAGTCTTCAAAGTCCGGTCTTCAAAGCCTTCGAAACTTTTATCTGATACCTCTGGTACAAACGCCCTTCGAAACATTTTTGATAAAATATTGAGAAGCACAAAACATTCTGAGATGAGCGCCAGATAGTAAATATCATAATTGTTTGGAAAGTTCTAAAATATATGTGTTTGCTGTTACAAATAGTATTTTCTACCCATTTTTTCCTCATTTCATCTCCGCTTCGTTAAATTATCTCTGAGAAGATATCTGGCTTATTTACACGTGTGTGCTCATAAATCACAGAAACAAGCTAATCAAAATAATTGAACGATTCTAAAACGATTCCTCTCCGAGTCCTACGGCCGTTTTATGTGTTTACAAAAATGTCTTACGATGAAGCTATCAGAAACGAAAACGTAGACCTAGCATTTTGTTCGCTCCACTCGCTCTGGCAGCTCAAAGGAAGTTGCAGCAAGTGGGGACGGACGTTCCGGAAGAAGCTGACGCCGACATCGCGTGTCAAAAGGCCGGCGGGCCTGGCAACGCCCTCGGCCCCGCCCCCTCGCCCGCCGCTCCCCGGCGTACTTTCTTCGCGACCCCTGACGAGCGCGTGGACGCTGCCTCATTGTGCTCCGCCCCTGCGGACGGCGGCCGTCCGCCAGAAATGGATGCACGCGGCACGAAAGTTGAAGGGGCGAGGCGAGGAGGGACCACTGGACTGAGCGTACCCACAGACTCACTTTAGGTATGCGTTTGTCGTTCCAGGAAACCCGGAAGTTACGAGTATAACGTTAAATTGAAATTCCCATTTTGTATGTATTTCACTGGCCGCTCAAACAAATTCCTTTACACAAGATCTTCCAGTTCAGCAAATTCACACATCTATTACAATGCTTATATTTTTCGAACCTCTCGTGAAGTTTATTCACTTTTTTATCAAACATTGTTTTGATTAATCAGCCAGCGAATAAATAGTTTATCGACAGTGCTATTAAATGAAAACCTTAAATAGATATGCACATATTTTATAAAAACAATTGAACGTAAATATTATATTTACATTAGTTACGTCATTTTGAAATACGTGACAGAAAAATAGTCGTTTCAAGCACAGTTAATAGAAAGATTATTTTGCCCTTATTTCATTTAATTTAATTTGTGAATGCTTAATGTCATGGTTTAGAGGATATGGAATAAAGTTTACATTTAAAATTCATTATATTTTCTCTATACATTGCGTCCATCTTCACACAACATTACCTTCATTATATCACTGTTTATCATGCGTTTGAAAAAGTCCCTCCACCAACACTCTTGTAAGAAGAAAATGGAATAAACAGTAGATTTACTCACTTCCTCACTTTTTTTGCGGTGTTCGTTCTCGTTAGTTGGCTTTTAAGAGACACACGAGAAAAAGGATTTTCTACTATTTTATGTTAATGCTCCACCCAAATCCCAGCAGCCGTATACAGCAAAAACTCCGTAATGACTTTTTCCACGCACCGCAACATTTCCGCCTCTACGCTGAGAACTTCACTGGAGAGAGAAGAGCACCTCCACGGTCGACGCAATCTCCCATGCTGGAAAGATCTCTTCTGCAGAGGCCCTCCATGCCAAATATTCCTCAAATTAATGAGAAAGAAGAATTTTTCAACTTAATTTATCCGAACTCGTTTTTACGATTTTGCTCTGTAATAACATGTTCAAAAATAGCCGATATTTGCGCACAGTTTACTTCTCCCGATTCGTGATAGCTGAAGTGTATAGTCACAGGAATACGTACTGACTAGAGGTTTTCAGCATGCTACTTATCACCACCATTTTTTTGTACATGATATCCAGCCATCACATTTTTCTAAGAGGTTTATACGGTGTTTTTATATACATGTACACTTAACGTTAGTATATTTTTCGCTTCACAAAAACACCAATCAGTCAGTGAAGTAAAACAGTAACGAAATCCGTGTACTGTGACAATTTGTAATTGCGAAATCAAATAACATCGAAATGTAATTCAGCAGTTGGGTCAATACGGAAACATTTCTGTTCAGAAATCCTTGTATTATTTGAAAGCTTACTGGATATACTTTTTTCTCGGATATTTTTGCTTCATAATTCAGACAGATCGTTTGTGGTAAGGGAGGAAGAAAGATGTATTTGCTTTGCATTTTTGTCACCATTGAATATTTCTTTCTTTCATCTTAATACCTCGCCTTTTTTCTTTCTCGCCCTTACGAATGTAAGAAGAGAAAGTATTGTGATCATGTGCCGGAAAAAGGCGAATTTTCGAAAGATAGAACTCTTATTTCGAGTAAAAGAGTGAGTAATTTTCAAGGGCTAGGTCGTGTCCAAGAACTACTTAGGTTTATTGCTGTTACGAAAACTCGTTTAGCAGGTAATTTTAACTCGTGTTCAGCACCTGTGCAGTTTTCCGTAAGAATACTTACTTGAATGTTACATATTATGATTCACGTCAATACACGGATATCATATCATCCCACAACGTAAATAGTTTTTAAAATAATTGTGGACCTCGAGGTTAATATCCCCAAATATTGGAGATTACTTCGAAGCACCTACGTTGTCTATGCCTTTCCAGATATTAGAACGTGATCAACTTGGTAATATTTTAAAGTCGGAAAGGAAATGAGTAGGATGAAATAATCATGAACTTAAAATTAAAGGGCAGGGACAGAGAAAGGAAATGGTAATTCTCTTTCCTTAAAATTAAAACTATTCTTCAGTGGAATGAAGAACCTGCTTTTGATCGGAGAAATTTGCAGTCAGAAGCTAGTCTAATTTTGGGTCTCAGACGCAGATCCGACGACCGTGGCTGAGACATAGAAAGCGGCTCATCTTGTGAAATACAATATGGTAAAGACAACATTTTTTATTTAAACCAACCTTGCACTATTATTTAAAGCAACCTTGCAATATTATTTCTAGGTTCATAATTTGTTTCGTGTAATATTAAAAAAAAAATGAATCTAGTGATTTTTCTGCATCCCGAGTTTGTGTTTATTCGCTTTATATTTCCTTTTAAAAACAGTATTTTTAAATTCAGTTTTTTTAACACATTTCGTTTTTGTGCATTGTGGTCGTACGTTTATGTTTCCATAGACAGATATATCCATGAATCTCAAGGAATATTCAATTGAAAGAAAGTTTTTTACATTATTTATACAATGAAGGCCAATGGCCTACGAAACGTAGGTCTAAAAATTGTATAAATTTTATAAGTATTTATTATGTGAATGTGTGCCTACAAAATTAAAGGATATTCAAACCATTTTTTTTATAAATTCAATGTTATTTGATCTACCACGGTGAATGTGTAATTCTACGTGAAGTGTGCGTACGTTAAAGGTTCTAGCATAGATAAACATTCCAGTTGTTAGTAAATAAGAAATTCAAATAGAGTATTGCTCAACAAAAATATTTTGAAGCGGTTTCGCAATAATCCAACGCCTATTTGCATGCTGCAGCATTGTCCTGCACCGTTCAGATTTAGAAACTTGAGAGTTGGACATTTTCAAAATCCATCAAGGTAAACGGTCCTCTCGGACAGGCATCTAG
Source organism: Gryllus bimaculatus (assembly GCA_017312745.1). NCBI lineage: Eukaryota > Metazoa > Arthropoda > Insecta > Orthoptera > Gryllidae > Gryllus > Gryllus bimaculatus. The sequence continues at coordinate 17,032,527 of BOPP01000008.1, forward strand.
ATAAGGCAAAGATCGACCATCGACCTTTCATGACTTTCCTCAAACCCTGGGTTGGGCGCTCCTCCAACTAGGAGGTACCAACCCCGACGACGGTCGAATAAAAAGATGCATCAATCTCTCCGGGGCAGGGAGAGACCCTTTGCAACTTGCCCTGAATTCAGAGCAACGTTTTCGTAAAGAGTTCAACTCAAAGAGGGCATCTGGGTCCTTGCGGACCCGAGAAACCGGGCAGTCGGACGGGAGTTTCGAATTCTCATCGGAACTTTTATATGTGGAACCAAAGTGCAAATCCGGCTTGCAATCGGAATGCAAACCGACTCCCCACTGCGGATATTCGGCAACTAAATAAGTATCACCGACTGATTGATTATTTTGTGTTTATGGGCGCGTCACCTTCTACGGTAATTATTACCGTAAGTGTAGAAATATTTTACCCTTGGGGATGGCAGAGATTTCCCCCCGTTAGTTGGTGATATCCGGCAACGACCTACACGTCTGTTTGATGATGTTTTCCCCATCCAGGTATCTCTAGAAGCGGTGGACCGAATCCTGCTGGGAGAAGCTCTATGCTCCCAACCGGTCTCCCGACATACGTGGGAGTATAGTGCTGTTAAGTGTAAGTGCATGCAAGTGTAAATAAAAGTGATAATGATAGGACAAGGAACAGGATGGAAAAATCTCGCACGGTCCGTGGCGTTTATTAGGGTACTGCCCTGGCATTCTCCTGGCGTTGATCAACACGGTTGATACAGTACGGAAAATGCTGACCAGAGCAACCGCCCGCTAGAATTCTCCTCCAGTCAGAGACTGAATTCGACCGAGCTATCTAGGTAGTGTCCAAATATCCCTGGCCACCGATCGGCGTCAAAAATCCTAAGGACCTCCCCGGTCAGAGACACTGCAGCGCAAGGTTTGATGGCTCTCTCATCTAAACCATCGAAAAATTCAGATAGCCAGAAGAACGTTTCCAAACCGCCCAAGATGAATTTTGCCCGTCTCTTATTATTTCATTGATTGGTTGATTCATTCATTCATTTATTGGCGTTCATGGCTTCGGCTACTAAAGTCATTGAGGCCCAGAGATTAATGAATAGATAATTATGTGAACAGTGGATAAATAGTGGAAAGAGAGGCAGGGAAAACGAGAGAATCCTGAAAAACGTCTCGAGAGGTGGCTTTGAAGCCAGAAATTCCTCGTGGTTTGTTCCAGACGTCAAAACCCAGAGAAGGAAGGCGTATGCGCTAGAGGTTTCGCCACGTGTTTCTCCTCGCCTGCCTCGATGAGGAAGTTTTGCACACCGCAAAGGCTTTGGACAGGGCGTGTAAACACATTTACCAGGCTCAGCTCAGTCGCAGGGACCGGGAAATCCCTGGTCGGCAGACTTTATCTGATCACCTGGCACACGTCAAGCTGGCATATGTGATGCTCCTTCAAATGGATTCGTTACTGACAAGCGGACCGCTCTCAAATGCAATACCAAAAACTGTGTTGTAGGATTCAATTGATGTACGCAAACCCATGGAAAAATACTGTACGTTATTTCGGTTGAATTTTCTCGAACAAAATGTTGATACACGGTTGCATTAGTCGTTTACTGAGACATATGCATGGCTAGCATCACGCTTGAATTCATCACAGTTTTTAGACGTAGACCACTAAGAGTAAACTGACAACTCTTTGAGTTTTTCCATTTGAATTTTATTTTTATTTTCATTTGTTGCCACGTAAAATAAGGCATTAATTCAAATTCAATTCCATTTTTTATTCCATTAAATTCTTCCATATCGCCCTGTAAAATAATAAAAATATATGTAAATAACACGAACCACGCGCATATAAACAAGCACTCGGACAAACAAGCACAAACACAAAATTGACATCGAAATATGATTCATTGATAAAAAAAATGGCAAAGTCTGTTAGTAAATGTAGAGTTATAAGCCTATTCATATTTTTTGTGTTACTTGTAAAAAACCAAATGCATTAGTGCGTACCAAACTCAAAGTCGAGTTTACGCTGTAAAAGAGAACGCTTATCTGTTTTTATTCACTTAAACAAAAGCTGGCAAAATAACACGAGTTTTATACTCTTGCGCGTTGTTTATTATATATCCTCTGGGGCATGACTAAAAAGATATAATGGTAAAGCGTAGAAGGGCAAACAATGTGAAACTTCTTTCAAAGGTGCAAAATAAAACAAAACATCTCGTTCATCAGAACCATTTTATCAACGTTACTATCCTTACTATCTTCAGTTTATTGGGATAAGTTATTATTATTATTATTATTATTATTATTATTATTAACCAACTAAGATCCCATTAATGATCTCGGACCTCCTGCCTTTTTGCAGGAAATGCTGGATGATGTGGTAGAGTAATGATGAGGGGTGAAAGGACCAAGGTGATGGTGGGAAGTGGCAGATGGGATAGTGTGAGCTGATCGTGGGCTTTTGGAACCATCCCAGCACTTGTCTGTATGACCGAGGGAAATCATGAAATCCCGGTCAGAATGGCCAGCCCAGGAATCGAACCCGGACCTCCCGATTGCGAAGTTAACGTGCTGCGCACTGGGCCACTTCGCTCGGTTAGTAGGATAAGCATTAGTACACAAAAAATTGTATCAGCCGATTTCAGAACCAACGAAAGCTTATGATAAATAATTATGACATATTTATCATAATAAAAAGGTATCTACCTCACCAGCGATCTAATTAACAACGAAAGCTTGTTTACGTTAGACAAATACTGTTTCGTATCGTTGTAATTCCCATAGATAATTATTTCACCAGTATGCAAAAATGGCGAATTTGTGAGCTAACGTAGGTGCGTCAAAATAGTGAACAATAAACACATCGTTATTTGTGTCCGTCCTTACGCAAGTTCGTAGGTAAGCGGTAAATGTCAACCAGTATGACAGAAGTAATCTGTAAACTGTACATTGTTTTCCGACGGTGTTGCTACCCCAGCCAGGTCATTTATTTGCCTAAATAAGAATATTCTTTTTTTGAAATGAATTCAATATTTCAACAAAGGAAAACAAAATAGTCACTACAATGGTTAAAGATAATTTCAACTAATAACTTTAGCAAATAGTCTAAACTCTCTCTCTGAATTGTAAATTCTAAGTTCACTGGAAACATTTTCAGAATTTTTTAAGCACTATCGTCAATATGCACAAGTTAATTCGCCGAAGATGAAACTGCGACAAAATCCGCCTTCATTTCGGCTCACGTAGCATGTCGTCCTCCAGGAATCGATTAGAAATCTGCCTGAGAGAGGTGGAAATTCATACACATCACATTCGCAATTGAATGAGCTTTGTTGGCGAAACACGCATTGCATAACAGTAGCACGATCTTCGCACGAGGTGATTGGATGCAAACAAAATCCTGTCACGTGTGACACAGCAGCAGGACCGCAAAGTTGTGTCTATTCATATCAATGTTCTTTGTCTCCCAAACAATAGGCAGTGACGATGCAATCGCTTTTAGGGTCCGTTTACTGACTGCTCCCAAACCCTGGATCATATCTCCTAAATACGTATTTGCTGAAACAAAGGTAAATGGCGTCCTTGTTTTAGAACAATAATATTTATTCCTCAATGTTTATTTCCATAATACAAAACAAATCGGTAGATATATCAACCCGTGAAGTAACTCAGTTTCTAATAATTCGTTCTACATTCATTTTGTACAGATGGATCAAGATGATATGGTCACCAACTTGCGGAGAAAGAATTAATAGTCGGTACTGTAACGATACTCCAGCTCTGAGAACATTGACGTGTTGATTTCGCGACGCTCCAAGGCTGGCAAATTAAACCGTTAGGGATATCCGCGGCACAGGGTACCGACCGTGTATGTTCGTCAAGTGTGGGCGGATTATGACCGCGAAAAGGAGGGTGGAACTCGGGCCGATGCAGGTCCGCCCGCCCTCACGGGAAACAAAGGAGGAGATTTTTGCACACCAGCAAAGGTCACCCAAGAACAGCCGTTTTTTATGACAACCACCCCGCCCAATACGTCCGGTGTCGAACCAGTCAAAACGTTTCACCCAAAAAGATGATTTCAAAAAGGCACCGACTGCAGCCACCGACCACTGACGAATATGGGGTGCCCAGCACCGCGCAGTAAAACGCAGTTGCGTGCAGTAAAACGCGTCCTTAAAAAATTGAGAAGCAAAGGCCGCCGTACTCTTTGCGAGTAACTGAACACATCCCGCAGGAGAGTGCTTATACGTTGCACACCTTCGATCGCAAGAAAAAAAGGACGCACTCTTCAGACGCTCGGGGTCCGAGTGTTGCCGACGAAACTCCAACGGCAAATTTTTTAATGTAAAATTTTTAGCTCTCCATTGGTTCGAAATCGCCGCCCTCCCCAATGCTCTCCGAAGAAGACGCTGAGCAATCAGAGACTGGGATGCGCGCGGAAGGAGAGAGTTCCGAGCTTTCGTTATTCGAGCGACAGGGCCGCTAAGGCAGGTAGAGCTGAGATGTGATCGAGACGGAAAGGGAGTCTGAGATGTGACAGAGATGGAGTTTGAGACTCCCTAGGAGAACGCCACGAGTGCCTAGATTAATGACCGAAGTGGTTCGAGTTCGGACATTTATGTGAAGGCTCAGATGTCAAGTTTACTTGAACTTCGAAAATGATCTCGGCAGCGAGTGAGCACGGAGGAAGGCATTATTTCCTGCGCTTGAGAGCCTCTATATTATCACTACGTTCGTGAGTGCCTTAGCCACCCTTACGTAATAACCACGATAGGATTTGATCGCCGCATTTCCTTCTCCGGTAATGTGTTCGGGACACCGTCGCCACCGAGGGCGGGTCATCGTGACCAGAAGGTGCCTGAGTGCGTGCGCAGCCGCAGAGGCCCGTCTCTTAGCGTGAGGACTGAGGTGCCGCCTGGAATCGACGGGGAGCCAACGCGCGCCGCCCGCCGGCCAGCCATAATCGCCTGACCGCCACCCTCGCTCGTCACAACTACCTGCCACGTCGAGTGCAGCCGCCCAGAGATTGCAGGGCCGTGCCGCTATTCAACGAAGTAGTAAGGACATAAACGATGTTATTAGTTGGAGTCACTGCCCGCCCCTTTCTCCGCTATGAACGCGGATGTGAGTGTCAATGAAAAAGTGAAATTTCAATGAGGCAGCAAGTCATTTTTTGTGGCAGGAATAGAACGTGTCTATTAAAAATAATGTAAGAATCAGTAAGTAAATAATGCAAGTGATCAAAGAAAAATAACGTAAATTCTAGGCAACCTATCATTCATGTTCATGCTCATATTCATCTTCATAATCATCTTAATTTGTTTATTAAATGTGTTATAACAGTATATCTGTTTTATTTGCCTTTCAATTCCACATCCAGATAATTCTGCCATATTACAGTACTTTAAATACTCTGATTAAAAAATATATAAATTTTCTTGGGATACTTGTTAGCAATTTATGACATAACGGGTATGTATAATAGAATGCAAACAAAACATTAACCTGATTCAGGTATACAAATGGGGATACTATTTCTCATTCCAGATTGAAATTTATTCATATCTTGTATATACGGAACGAAATATCTACGGGGAAAAGGTTATAAGCCTACATAAGTGAAAGAAGTGATCGGTAACCACATTTTATCTATTAAGCCACCCACATCAGCAATACATTTATTACGTTTGTAATATTTGCACTTTTAAAAATTATGTAATTTATCTTTTTCATCGGCTCCGCAGAGCATTGAAACACGAGTTACTTAATGAAATTTGCCATTATGTGAAAGTGATGAGATCAACATTCTGTAGCTCTTCCTACAATGATCATCCCTCACTGAGCTGTTTACTAACCGAAATAAAACACCCGTCATTTTTGTCGCTTTGTCATCTTATTTAATTTTTGGAATATCTCTTGGGTCCAAAATTCCAGAGGGGGCCACACCCGTCGTCATTCTTCCCGGGGCTACCGGATGTGGCGCGTGCCGGGGCGTGCTCTACGCGCGGCCTCGCGTCCGCCGCGGGACCGAGCCACGCCGCGCAGCACACACAGAACGCTCACATGACCGACCTTTCTTTGGGGACACGTACTCCCCTAATAATTTCGAGTATGTTCGAGGCTTTAATTCTAATTAGTTTTTACTAATAACTGTTTTAATGATATATTATATCGATATTTATTCGTTATATGTGAAAATGTACACATATTGTATAGAAAATATATAAATGTATGAAATATATAATAAAATAAAGAATAAAACTACTATTTTTTACCCGTTACATAAGGGTTTCTTTTCTTTTATTAAATGGCGATAAGGGCGCGAATGTCACTTGTAGCAAGGAATAGCGTGTGCACAATAAGAATGGAAATGAAGATTTCTTCATTTTTTCAGTGATCGTTACTAATATTACGAAGATTCATGATTTTTTTTATTTCTCTTACATAAATTTGAAGTTGCTTTTCTCCATCATAGATAGCAGCACGATAGAGTCTCTTCGAAACGCGTTCTTTTTCTCAGTTATGTTTTTATTACCTAACTTAAATTACATTTCACATTTGCTAGCTTGGTCTTATAACAACTTCTTGTAATTAATTTTTTCTTACAACTGTAACATATCATTAAATGATTTGAAAATTTTTAGTGCTGAAATTGGGATTAAAAATTCTTTGATTGACATTATGCTTTTACCCGAATATGTGTTATTTCAGAAACAATATGAGTCAACTCTGTTTGTTAGTATAAATAGGATTTTGAATTACTTTTGTTTGTTAAAGGGACAGTATTTCTATAAAAAAATAGAAGAGGCATTCTTAAAAAAATACACTAATCATGACAAATGCATCCATTTTAGGAGGTTTTTTGTCGGCAAATCAGTACTCATTGACACTTGTCGTTTCTGGAAAAAATCATTAAAATTTCCTGCTTCCTTCAACGTTCTTCTAAGATAGGTGAAGCGTAATGTCAGTTGCGAGTTATTTTTATGTCGTGTCCTAGCCTACGAGGAAGTTGAAATATGTATTGGCCGCTTACGCAGAAAAGATTGGCAAAAAAATCATACATCGTGCCCATGGAATTCCGGGGAAATGTGTGTTGCCTAGCATGCTCCACAGGAATTTGACCAGAGATATGCAGTAAAGTATTACTCACGACCAATCACCTTTGCAGCATACTGTATGGTGACTTACTACCGTCTGAAGAGTTTTTCACAACGTACGTCAACGCTTTTTTGTGTACAATCTGCATTCTTACTTTTCGAAAATAAAAAAAAAACTTCTAGGGAGTATAAATAATGTGAATCGTAATACAAGACGTTTTAATTAACGTGACACATCAATTCAGCTTTTGCTAATGTGAAAAGAAGCGCTCCAGTTGAGAAGCAAACATTCAAAAGGTAACATGTCCACTTGGCAAAAACTGCGTTCTTCTGTTGTTTTTAACTAGAATTTTATTTTCATAATGACCACGTATATTCCCACGTATTGAATCTTTGCTCCTTAATTATTTAGATATCTCTTCTTCTATAACTTCAAATTAAAAGTCAATCATAACACACTAAAATTCAATTACTAGGACTATAACAATCGTAAAAATCTGATTATTATTAACTCTCCTGAAAGATCTCACGCTATTACAAGCTCGATAAGAATAATTCGTTTACTTCCTTTCTAAGGGGTACGGTCGAGCAAGTTCCATTTAATAAATCCCTTGTGTGCTTTGTACCGAAAATGTACACACGCTGGTTTCACCAGCGGTCCCCGGCGAGACTGCATGCGACTACGGAATTTTAAATCTTTTGCTTCTCTCTCCGTCCATTGGGGTTCTCTGACATTTAAAAGAATTTCATAACGCGTGTTTTGAGAGTACGTGTTGAAAAGAATCGTTTATGAAGTGCACTGTTTTAATTTCAACTAACAATTTGATCTAAGTTCTACAAATGTGTTCCGACAACGGAAAAAATCTTAAAGGGGCAAAGAGCAAAAACCCTTCAACAACGCCTTGCGTGGGACTCGAACCCTTAATCCTTTCGAATGCGTTGTTTAATTGATGACCTTAAATTATCCTCTGCAGGATGTTTCTGAGTAATTTTCTTCTAACTAAGAGTACTTTTCATTCAGATCAGGTGAACTATCTCATCCTGGTATCAGCGTATTAGGGAGCAAGGCCATCCATTTCACACCCAACAAACCTAATTTGTATACAGGTGATTCAGATTAAATTTTTGTAACACATTTCACGGGTTTGTATAGGGTCCAAGATAATCATTTTTACCAACCTACACACACAGGTGTCTCAGAATGTAACACATTTCGAGGGCTTGTATAGGGTCCAAGATACTCATTGTTTTGCCAATCAACGTATGGTCAGAAATTTTATATAAAGAAGTAACACATGAGTCAGTTGCCCCTAACTTGAAAGCAATGCATCATGTGTTATTTTTGGCCGGTCAGGGGCTGCCGCAAAGAGATTTCGTACCCGCCACACGCCGAAGTGCGGTGGATTGCCTAGGAGGATTGTCAGGAGAAATGACTCGTGTGAGACGATGTTATAGGAAATTTACCGCATACCCATTATTTACGCCCTTGAAGTATGTTACATTTATACTCAGACATTCGGTACAATATTACTTGGTTCAATAAATTATGAAGAGACAAGTGCTTCTTTTGAAAGGTGCAAGCTACGATATTATAAGTTTGGACCAGTAAATTATTTTTTCTATACGAGATGGCGTCATAAAAGAATACACGTTCTAAACATATTTTGAAAACGCAAGTTCATGTTTTGACGAAATATATTAGTCACCATTTTCTTCAATAATAGCGGGTAAAATTATTTTTTCAAAAAGCAATTACGATATTTCATTTCGAGCAGAGAGTGTCAAAACTCCATTATTTAATTATTGCATGTTACATCCCCAGATATGTTTCTAATACCATGACATTACGATTAGAACCATTAGTTTTGGATGAAGATAAAATATACTATATCCCTGATACATTCGATTTCCATTAAATACACGGACCATTCACACACATCTACAGAACGCCGCGTCCGTTGTTTCCTTCGGCATCCATCGCACGAATATCTGCTAAAGCAAACTACTCTGTATTACACACACCCAGCTCATCACCAAATGCACTAATATTGAATTCTATAAATAACACAACCCATTAAATTTGGTATAACTTTTACTGGTTTTCAGGTTTTTCATTCGATCAATATCATTTGATGGTACATTAAAAAATACATTAACAAATTATAATGAGAAGTATATTTTTACAACTACGGTTACCCCTTCGTTTTAGCAAGAAAACACTGTATTTTGCGCTATAACATTTCAAATGAAATATTATTCTAAAACATGAGAATCCTTTTGTATTCGTAAATAAACCAGGAAAAATTAATCTGTAAAAGTTGTCTCATGGATATCCATCTGGCCCAAAATCAGCTTCCAATAGGCGACTTAAACTTCTGCACTCGCCAACTCGAATGCCATTATCAAATTAGCAAATCACCCCGCTCCTGGTCCCGTAATCCACTTCCTTCTCCGCACGTCGACCGTGCCGGCCTCCCACGCGAATCGGCCGCCGCCATCTCGATTCGGGTTCGGCCGCCTACACCCTCCTCCCCGTATCGATATCGCCGCCCTGACATTTGCGGGCAGCGCCGAAGCAGATGTGGCCATGGCAAGTGCGCGGGGGGGGGGGAGACATCCCTGCGGGGCCGCTAATGGAGTCGGCGAGCGCGCCGCTGGGACGACCGGCAGCCGCGCGGCGAGTTCATTACGACAGCTCGGCCCCGCTGCGCCGCCGCCGCCGCCGCCCGTCCCCGCCATAGTCCCATCAAACGCCCGGGGCGCCTTTGTGGGCCGTGTTCAATTATATTGATTAACGCGAATCCTTTCGCCGTATTTAAATGAATTGGACGATCCTTTTGTCGCCGGCACCGGTCACGTGTTTCGGGTACTATTTATGGTATCCATGTTCTCGCGCTCGCGTTTAGAGCGCTGTTGTTAATTTATTGCGCTGCTAAATGGCTGGTGTGAATTAGCAGTCTGGGGAAATTTTATGAAGCCCGTGAGCACGCGGGACCATTCAAATTTAGATGAATTAAACTGGCAATTCGTAACCGGGGGGATGTCTAACAGGAATACAATCAATTGCGGAACGGATATTCTCACTGAATTCAAAAAACATCTTTTCCAGAACATCTGTATATAAAAATTAAACAATTTAGAACTCTCTGTTTTTAAGAATAAGGAATTCTAAATTCGCTAGCTATTTAAATAAATCCTATAAAAGAATTAAAAGTTGTAGAACTCAGGAATTCCTTCTTAATTGCCATGATGAATTAGACAAGTGAAATTGTTTTGTACAACATTGTTTTGATCCCTCATTTACTTTGTAAATTTTATCATTTTATTTATTAGTAGATAATAATAGACTATCACAAGAGATTAAATATCACATTTATGGTACTTGAATTTCCTTCCTAATTTTAGCATTTACATACATACAGAGCATTGTAAAAGCTACAATTTTATAAAAAATTAATAAAAGACTTGACACCGACTTACTGAAACCTTGTATTCAGTTGCAATAAATATACACCAATATGTGCACTTGTCGAGTTTTGTTTAGTCTAAGGTCCTCTAGTAATTTTATGAGACTTTCCAAAAGGTTTTTACTGATTATAAGACAGTTTACGAATTAGGATTGCAGAAATAATGATTTCTACAATTGTGACGTTCATGAAGTAATGAATGTTGCCTAATATTCAGACTAAAAATGTTTCAACAAAATGCGTATGGTGTACCTGCTGTAAATCAAACAATGCAAAGCAATTCATTTCTAACTAACAAACAATTTCCTTTGGGTAAACGCCTGGACTCTGTATGTTAATAAACAAATAAAATAAACGACAAAATAGAGAATACCCAAAGAAACAAATAACATAGCAAGCTGCAACGAGCTTTCGCAAATTGCGCTGCGCTAAAATTGTAGGAAAAGGCGTTTCCACGAAACCCAGTAGCGCTCCCAGAAAGCAAATAAATTTCATGAGCGAACAGTATCAGCTGCACGCAAAGCGCCGCTATCTCGCACGTGAGATGTATCAACTGCGTCAGGAAATTCGGCGACTGTTCCACGAGGCGCCACTACAAAAACCAACATGACAAAATAAATGACATTGCAAACAACATTTAATAGTATTGAATAAGATTGCTTAGTGTAATAGTTGTGAGCATCCAAAAATAAAATGTTATGTTATTATTATTATTATTATTATTATTATTATTATTATTATTATTATTATTATTAAATAATCAGTTTCTTTTAAAATTTGTAGATTGTTTCATATACAAGTTTGTTTTTTTCAATTTTGTCTCAATTTCCTTACCAAATATACATTCATTAATTTTAGAAATCTGGCATTTCCGTGACGGCTTCGCATCACCCGCAACTGCATAATTATCTGGTATTTTCAATAAACGAAAACGATGTAAGAAGATAATGCAGTGCCTCAAAACTGATAATATACGTATTTCTAAAAGGTGCTTTACAAGAACACGCAAAATAATGGAAATTATGGTGTGCATTTTCATCCCGTTTTTTACTTTTGAAATGGATTTTTAATTTATCTTCCTAACTTTAACTATTTTTTGAGAGCGATAGACGCATTTATTATTTGATGTATTGTATATTTTTCGAACTTCTACTTACATTTCATCGAAATTAATTTGGAAACAATTTGCAGGCTATCCAATTTGCCTGGGCTATTCCAATTTGCAGGCTATCGTGGAGACTGCTAAACAGTGGAGATCAGATCCACAGTGCGCGTAGAGTCCTCTTGTAAAACCAAAAGTTACTATTATTTATAGCAAAAGTGCACAAAATACACTAGTGAATGCGTCTCTTAGCATAAAAAATATCATATTCCAACATTTACTATAACAGTAAAAAATATTATATTAATTGCATGCATGCGAGTCTAGCGTAATATCAAAATACAATCTTAATCTAAAGTTTTTCTACAAAATCGTATGAATAATGATCTTTTGAGCAGTAGGTCTTCGGACCCTATCATTATTGTCATGTCAAGTGAACAATCATTTTCACGTCGTCGCTGACAGAGTAATTGGAACAGGCATGTAGATGACATCCTGATTTTTGGCGAGATGTGCGGTACTGCAGGGGGGCCAAGGAGAAGGTGTACGGATGGCAGAGAAAAGGACAATATAAGGCAGGATGTCCGATCCGAAGAAGCTGCCCAGGGTTTAAGCTTACCCTGCAACCCTCAAGTGGACTCAACGATATTATCTCCCTGAATTCTACATAGAATATGCAATGGATAGAGCATTGCGTTTTCAGCGCGCATTTCGCATTGCAGCATTTACCTTTGGCCATTACTAACTCGCCTAAAAGGAATTCGAGAACTAATTATTATAAGTAGGTTCGTATGTATAAACGGAGGTGAGATCGTTGGTGGGCTGCAACACTGGCACAACACAAAAAAAACGAATTTGACGTTATGAGACACATTTTAAAACATTTCATAATTGTTATTATTACCCGAACTATGAAGCCTTTTAGTAATGCTTACCTCTTTATGCACCAGTTACTAAACTTGTGATACGTTAATTAAACCATCACTTAAAACTGTAAACTCGTTTATCTCGAAACGTCATTTTTTCAGTTGTGTCAGTATCGCAAATGTGATAATTGGGTATATCATAATTAGGGGACGTAATTTAGCGAAATATATTTTTTTCTTTCCACTTTAGAACAATACCGTTTAGTATAAAAATTAATTTTATGTTACGACAAAAGGAAATGACACATTTTTATGTCATTTTTGATACATTTTCGTCGATTTCGACTAATAATTCATTTTAGTAGCATTTTCGCTGATTTCATGGTTTTAATACCATTTTAATGGTTATTGCTTCAAACAATATTTAGGGATGCAAAAATGTTCACCACACAAATCCCGAGTAGCCTGTTCGATTTCTTCATTCATATCTTGTTATGTCCGCTGTTGTGAGTACTACGTAATCTAAGGTTACGTCTACCGGCGCCATTCTCAGTTCGTCCGTTTTGGCGATACACAAAAGCAGAGATTTTCTTGTAAAGAAAGTTCAGACCAAACGTTTGCAAGCTGAATTCACTTCAGCAAAAGGAAGAAGCCTCGATTACATCAGTAATATATCCAAAAGCTTGAGTTGTTCATCTGAAGTGGTTTTGACCAAATTTATTTACGAATTTTTTCTTTGTTTTCAGGGCATATTAAAAACATTTTAAGAGCAATTTTTCATCATTTTGGGCTATGTGTTAGGTCATCACAATCCGCCCTCTAATCATAATTCACAAATATCATACATTATTCGTGTCTAAAACATTTGTATATGAAACTCGCGTAACCTTTCGCATTTCATTCCAGTTGCATCATGCACAGCAGAACAACAATGTCACCGACTAACTTTTAACTTGGATTGTAAACATTATACGAGTATTTATCTAATCATCATTATCTTAAGAAGGAACAGTAATATATTCATTATATTGAAATAACAAACTAGTTTAGTTTACTTATTTTTCCTTATTTTCTTCTAAAAGTTGATTCTAGTTATTTTATTCACAAAGTCATGAAATTTAGCAATTAAATACACATTTAATTTGAAATTCAGTAATATTCACTTAGATGCATTCGCGCTTCAGATTTTTTTGAGAGAGAGAGGGGGAGAGAGAGGGGAAGAGAGGAGGGGGAGAGGGGAGAGAGGGGAAGAGGGGAGAGAGGGAAGAGGGAGGAGAAGGGGGAGAGAGGGGAGAGAGGGTGGGAGAGGGGGAGAGAGGGGAGAGAGAGGGGGGAGAGGGAGAGAGGGAGTAGAGGGTGAGGAGAGGGAGAGAGGAGGAGAGGAGAAGGGAGGAAGGAGAGATGGAGAGAGGGAGGAGAGATAGAGAAGAGATGAATGGAAGGAGAAGAGGGAGAGAGAAAGAGAGAAAGAAGAGAGAGAAGAGAGAAGAGGAGGGAGCGGAGGGAAAGGTAGGGAGAGGGAGGGAGAGAGGGAGAGAAAGAGAAAAAGAGAGAAAGAGAAAGAGAAAAGAGAGAAAGAGAGAGAGAGAGACAAAATTCCTCCATCGGTGTTTCCACATCAGTTACTGTAAAGCGGTCTGAGTTTGGTAATTGTTGAAGCACTACGTGGCACTTGAACTAACTGCGCGTTCGTCCCAACCGCTCGACCGTCTGTTTTGTGTGTCCGTCTACACTGCGTGTCCGACTGTCTGTGGTCTATACTAGCGCCCAAGCAATTCCGACAGTTTCTCCACAGGGATTAAGGGATAGTCTCCCACCGATCTAGCCGAAATCAAGGCCCTGAGAACTTGAAAGAGATATTTTGATTTTGGGGGTATCTTATTAGGTAATTAATATTTTTCACAAAAACGTCTCTATTTTTTTTCTTTATTTTTTTCAGCGTATGAAGAAAAGAGCTTAAAAATTGCGCCGGGTTCATTTACGCTCGGAACATTCTGAATTTTTCCAAAATTGCAAAAGTTACAAATAATGCGGGAAAGAATGTGTTGTTGTGTGCTTTAAATTATTTATGACCATGTGCAATTTCGCTACAAACTTTAGTAAATCACCTTCGTTTTCGGTCATTTCTGTGGGCTCTAGTGAAAAGTTCCTAAGTAGATAGATTTATTTAAGGATTTAGGAACTTTTTCTACCCTGAGACCACAAACGTATTGGCGAAATGGCACTTCACTCATCACCTGGCGAGCCACCTCCTCTCCACGTGTTCTCAGTCAGCCACGTCCTCCACCCGAAGGCTCGACGTCTCCCACGCCTCGCCGTTCCCGCTCCAGGCCGTGCGAACGCGTGCGCGCGAAGGGGTGTGACGCGGAACCCGGCGCAGCGCCGGCACGCGTGATCAATAGGCCATTTGCACGGAGGCTTCGAGGGGTTGCGCCGCCCTCGCCGGCTGCGGGGATTGCGCTTCCGTCGCGCCGCACGCCCGCAGTCTCCAGCGCCGTCGACGCGCGAGATGAGACGAGATGAAAAATCTGCTTGTCGTGCGCCCCCCCCCCCATGGAAATATTACAATCCGATCAAAACTATAATCGGTTTTCGGTAAAGGCGATTTCGTTTGGTTTTACTGTTGAAGGTGAGCGATTTCGATACGGAGACATTTGATGTGTTCTAGCAGAAATGCAGAATTCTATTTACGACTTTGTATAAATACACTAAATTACCGAAAAATTGTTAGACAATTCTTTTTACTAATATCATCTTTCTATTCCTTTATAATACTAAGAGAGTGTGGTATGCGGAATATATTTAACGATATTCAATTTTACATCAACGCGTTCCAATAATTTGTCGCTCTTTGAACTGTGATTTTCCAATGGGGAATTGGGTTATGACAACATACTTTTATGAATATTTTACTTCTATGAATAAAAAAAGTTTGCGGGGGGCCAAGTCAGTAGAGGATGGCGGATGATGTAGCCCCATGACCTCATGCTTGGCCAAAAACCTCTTCACTAGCAACGCAATGTGGGGGCGGGCGTTGTCGTGCGACAGAAAACAATTCCCTTTCTGTCGAACAACGGACGCAGACTTCTTTTTGTTTCCCAAACTAAAAACTGTGATCTAAGGAACACGCTTTGTGGATGTTCAAGACATCAAGAAGAACGGGACGTCGACATTGAAGAGCCTTCTGAAAGAGGACTTTAAAAGTTGTTTCCACAACTTATACAGCCGAGCACAGAAGTGCATTACGGCAGATGTGGATTACTTCGAAACATATTAAAAGGTTACGTTTTTCAGATAATCTTTTCTGGTGTTATTGGAGTAGTCATGGAAATTAAAAGCCACACCTTGTATAATACATCTTCACCAGGTTTTTCACTTTAAAACAAAATTTTGTGATATGCAAATTACGAAAATACCCTGTTTTAGATTAAGGAACTTGCGCTCTTTAGAAAAAAGCACCCACTTAGATGCTTATCCGAAGCAGACTACATAGACCACAGTACACTTATGCTCAAAGTAACTACGAGTCATTTAAGAAAATGTAAATGAAAACAGGTAAATCGTTTATGTAAAAAATACGAAGTTGAAATATCGAAATACAAAACAAAGGTGATGGCATTTTCGGAGAAATATCTAATACAGTCAAAAATTATTTTGGATAAAATAAGTTTAGTGCAAGTTTCCAGTTTCAGCTATTCAAGTTGCCCAGTCAATCAAGATACCAATAAAGACATTAGCATTAAATTAGCAAGGTTCAAAAGAATTTGTGGAACTGTACATAATTTACTAAAGCATTAAACAAGGCAAGATGCAAGAATAAAGTGTTATAAGACTATAGCTCTTACATTTGTTTTGTACGACAGCGAGAGTTGGGTACCAACTACAAGAACCTTATGTAGAATACAGGCTGCTGATATGGATATTTTGAGGAGAATGCTAGGCTGCACGAAAGAAGATCATAGTCGTAACGAGAAGATTAGGGAAAAACAATATGCCGAAGGAATTGGAAGCAAAATAAATAAACACTGAAACAAATAGCATGCAACGGTATCAACACAAGCAAAAGATGGATAATACGAAACTACTAAAATTATCTTTGCTCTATCAACCGCATGGAAGAAGATACGTGGACAAACCCAAAAAACAACGGAAGGAAAACTTGTGAAGACGGTACAGTCTCAACCCTAATCTATGAAGTGCAGAAGAAGAAGAAGAAGACTATAAGAAGCGATTTAAACACACGCATTGAAGTCTCAATAAAACATTTCTATGCTTTCTAAGACAGATTTCTATAACGTCGCATTAGCTGATTTTATTTTTAAGACACATTCTGTTCGTCACCCAACAATTTACTACCTCAAAAAATGTGTTAAGTGGGACTAATATTTTTACCAACATCACTTGCGTCGTCCAATAGAAGTGATGCTACAAATACACATTCATGAAATTTTCAAAGCATTTAAGTCAATACATAAACATGTTTTACTCATAAATCCATTAGATTTTCAAACCTGAAAAACGAGTAATTTAGTATAGACTGAAACATTCTCTGAATGAAGATTTCTCAACGTAATAAAAATGTTACTAGTAAATTAATAATATTTAGTACATGTCAGTTTCCATCGATGGGAAGTAAGTTTAGTATTAGTTTCCAGGGCACTTCATGAAATAAATCAATGTCAGAATTACTCTTCCCTTCAACATCAGAGCAACTATTCTCCTCCGCGTCTTGAGAGACGAAACCTGTGGCACGGCCATCCCTACACCTTCGAGAGCTCCCGCACAGCGGCAGGAAGCTGATTAAGAAGGCCCCGTGGGCACGGCCCTTGCCCAGCGCCCGTGACAAACGGCGCGCGCCCCCTGGGCGCCGCCGCCAGAGGGCCGAGATGGCCATTACTTAGCTATTCATCAACTTTGCCCACATTATTGGACAATTCGAAGGGGCCCAAAGTTCGCCCTCTCCTTTGTGGCTGCGAGTGGGTTCAGCACCGCACCATAAGTAACTGGAAACGGTTCTCTGACCCTGTCATATATCTCAAGGAAGCCATGGAGGAGGATCCTAATGGAAACACTAAATAGAAGGAAGACCCAACGCCGCGGGCTCTTTATTAAAGAGCGGACATGGGTTATAAATGAAACAGATGGAATATGGGCACCAAGAAAGAGGAGAAACCAAAGGAAAAATGAAGAATGAAGGGAAACTTGATTAAGTTCTCAGTGCAATAATGATCGGAAATATTAAAAACAATTTTTGAGGAAATGTGACACGGAAATAAATAATAATAACAAGCTTGATAATAAAAGACATATTGATATCACAAATTGATAATAAAATCAGAATGAACAACAAATGACAAAAGAGAAAATCTGTCTGGAAATGTGTGTTTGGCATGGAAAAAGATAATGTTAGAAAAAAATTCAAAATTATGTTTGTGAAAAGATATTGAATTTGCGTCTTGAACAGACATTTAGGGTGTGTTCGTAACTTCAACATTATGCGTAGAATAAATATGCATTTGTTCAGGCAAATGCACACAGCCACACATTTGGCAATTCTAATAAAAAGGGTATTTAAAAACAATATCATAGGAATGTAGGCTTCAATGTAGACTCCTTACTCAATACTATCATCAATATTTTAAATTTAGAACACGAACAAAAATATCATCATGTCCTCTCTTACAACCTCAATACTCGGCTAACTTCGTGCGAATTTGCAAGCGCAATGGGAAGATCTGATCACGTTTCCACTCCATGAGAATGGAAGCGACGTACGGATTTTCATGTCGTTACCCATCCGCTCTTCGACCTCTCGCTGCCGCGTCTTTCGAGCTATCGATTCGTGTCGGTCGCGGCACGTGCACGGCGAATCCCGTCGGGCGCATAACACTCGGCGCAATAACGCCCCCCGCCCGTGCCCGCTCCCACCCGCCCACTCCCTCCCCGCACTCCCACTGTCACCATGTTCACTCTCGGCTCTCCACAACATCTCACCCTCCCCCAGAAAGTTGGTGCTCTCTGCCAAAATTCACCCGCCCCACCCCTCTCCGCAATCCATCATTCCACCGCGCCACTCCCGACTCCCCTGCTCACCCTCCCCTTTCCACACACACCCCAGCATCTGGCACGCCTCTGCCGACTTCCACCCGCCCACCGGCATCCACAAACCCGCATTAGCCCTCTCACCCCTACTGCCCACGGCCACTCACTCGCCAAACACATCTCATCCCCAAACCACACACCCGCGTCCCCCTCACACACAACCCTTCCCCACCCCGCCGGTCGTCCCCGCCCCTCGTTCGCGACCCGCATGCAGCCGCTTCTTATGCCGTTCTGTGTAGCTCGGCTCGTTAAGGCCGCCTCGTAACTGCAGGTCGACCCGCCGCCGTCCGCCGCGGGAATTACAATATTCTGGATGAACCATAAAAAGGAACGCACGCCCGCGGCCAGGAGGGGCGGGCGAACGGCGGGAGGGGCTACCATCGGCAACGTGGATGGCGGTAGATTAACGATAATCGGGGGCGTCGCGTCGTAAGCCCCAGCGCGCCGCCCCCCGTTTCCCCCCTGCTCTCGCGCCCCCCACCTTTTTCCAAACACTTCACCTTGCCCCTCTTATGTCGTATCACTCTGCCATCATCGGAGTCAAACTTCTTTTCTACACTACTCGTCATTCTCCGCATCACCTGGCCTCCTCCTTACTTAACACTTCTCTTTCATTACCACTCCCGTTATTGCCTTTCACTCCCCGCGCCACCATCCCTCGTCACCGTTCGCCATCCATCTTTAAGAAAGTCCACTGTCTCTCCTCTTCTCGCCTCAATCCTGACTGCCCGCAAACTATCTTTTATTTATCCCACTAAGACCTTTGATGCGGCCGCCTTGGTGACAACATATTACACTACTACGTCTTCACAACTCATATTAATGTTGACTGAATTCTTTCTGTATTTAAACTCTATTTCTTCTTTTATCTGATGTCAAATATCTTTTTTTGTTTAATTGATCCCCGTTTCTCGCACGTGTTTGAATTTCAATGCGATTTTTCAAGCAGAATGACTTCCTAACAAGACATCGTCTTTAATGTGTAGGATAATTATATGGCGCAGTCACATCATTTTTCGCCTTTAATGTTTAGTCCGCAACGCTCACGTGCGTCGCAGTTTTTCTTCTTCATTTCAGCTTTTCTTCTTCACAGCACGTCTTCCAACGATAATTTATTGCCTCGACTTTTCCCAACATTCGCGACGCTTCGCTCGAAAGTGCTATGCCTCCGACTTCAAGGCCATCTAAGTAGAGCTGCTCTCGTCCCGTCCCTCGCCGGTGGGGAGGACGCCCTCAGCGGGCCTTCCCTTGCACCCGCGCCCCTTCGTTCTGCAGATAAGACGCTCTCAGCGGCCACCTCTCCAAACACGGGCCGACGTGTCCCGATACGCGATAGCCTCGCTGTCAACACACCGGGAACGGGCAGCCGAGAGCTCAAGAATATCAATTTCTCAAGAGCTCAATTTTCGTGGATGCTGGAAGCCATTGAATACAGGATATCCCCGCCCGAGGGAGCAAGCGTTCTGATGGCAGTTGGGAAGATCGTTATCCATCCCCTGCAACCACACCCTCCCGCACACGACGGTCCAAAACGACGCTCAAACACGAAATTTTAAGTTCTGTTTATTTAACGGCAACCGCAACTTGGCAGAATAAAACGCGATTGCGGCGACGCCGGACGGAAAATGCGCGAGGCCATGCATGTAATAACCTCCCATAAAAGAGGACGCACACAACCGGAAGCGCTCCAAACACACACCATATATTCCGCTACCCCAAGGATTTCTCATGGGCAGTGAATTTCAATTACTATCTGCTAATCTAAAGATAATTATAGCAATGAATATATGCGACCACTATTAACGCCTCCGCAAATGGGCAGGCTGAAGCGCCAGTGCGAAACGGGAACCACGAGATTGCGAGGGATACTGTGCAACGGCTGGCTACCGGAGATGATTCCATTTCGAGGCCCAGTGGTCGCCCACAACCAAAAGGTATTAGTGTGTGGCGGAACACTAACCACCGCTTTCTAATGAGATTTATGACTTTGTGAATCCTCCTGCGTATGGCTTGCTTGCTCCCAATTCCTCTCTAATACCGATTGAGAATGGATTGCAAATGCACCAACTACTAGGTTTGTTTCATCACTTTTAAACTCAAGAAAATCTTTGTAAACTCTGTAAATATCTTTCGGGATAATACTTAATACTTAAAAATAGATAGTACATTTTAGCCTGCTTTATGTATTGCTGTGAATTCCAACCTCCCAATAGAATAATATATTAAAAACTTGTTTTCAATATCCTATGATTTTACTATGGCCTCATAGTAAATTCGTAACAAATTTCATATCATTTTTAATTTTATAATACAATGGTACTCTATTCTATGAACCATTGCATTTTTATTTTACTCTATTGTTGTAATACTTCTGACCTTTCCTGTACCTTTTACTTTAGCTTTTAAATACACTTTACCTTGTCAATGATCATTTTTAAGACACATTAAACTGAATATTGTTATAAAAGATTACATTCTGGCCATTATAGGGTACGCACTTTCCTGTTTCCTCGCGTTATTCTCGCAAGGTTGCAAGGTCCGCAAGATCTCCCCGCAGGCGCATGCCGGTCATGAACACGTCAGTGTGGACGACGCGAATGTACTCCTTCACTGCGCCCCACTCCATTTTTGGGAGACGATTGAAACATGATGATTGGAAAGAAATTGCCGGCGCGATCCGTGGCGTTTTGTACAATATGCTGCTCTAACATTCGCCTGGAAATAATCAGGGACACCTAAGAAATCACTCATCGAATTAATCGTCCAAGGAATTAAATTTCGGATAGCGTCACAAAGTTATCGATATTAAATATATTAAGTAAACTTCTGGCGCCTTACTAAGAACGAACTCCCAATCAGTGCTACGCTCAAACCTTAAGGTTCTTAACTCTCGCCGCTACCGAATAAACAAACGTAAATAGCTATTAAATGATCTACAGAGAAAATTCAAGCCTGGATGGAGTTTTGAAAATATCTTCTACTTTCTCTCTCGCGAGCGCGATTTATCTGAAATGACTATGTGGTCGCGGAGAAGTTGAGTGTGGTTTTTCCAACGCTGTAATGTGACCTTAAGAACTGTCTACTCATTTCCGAGTACGATCTAAGTCCATGACGTTGCTCAAAATATGACAATCCTTCTCTTTTCAAAAAAGACTCGCAAGAATATTTTCCGGATGAATGTAAAGCTCAGCTTTGATTCCATTTGCATAAATAGCACTTTTCAGTCTTCACACAACAGAATAATCATAAAGCCAAATGTGCTTAGCCAGAAATTTAACTGTGGCATCTTTCCCGTATCTCTTGTGAGGTAGAAGATTCAAATAAGGGGAAAAAACAAATCACAAAGTACATTAATACAATTTTAGTCAGCATGATATATATTTCGTACACTGGTGTTTGTGAAAATTACACCAAGAAGGAGATATACTATTAAATGAGATTCATTCCACAGATTAGGAATATCATAATATATAACTGATTAGAATTACAGACTGTACCTCCATTTTCACCCTGAGAATTTAGTACAATGTGAAGCTGCCACGCGCTACCATCAGATCTAGTCGTCGCCGTGGCATGGATTCAAAGAGTACCTGGAATACTGCTGGGGAACACAAAGCCACGATGTTTCTACTCGTATGCGAGGTCAAAAAGCATCGACAGTAGCTGCAGGAGGACCGGAACGAACACGTCGACCGACTATATCCCAGACATATTCGATGACTAACCTGTCAGGTGAATGGGCAAAGGAGGGAAGCCAGGGAAGCGTTCTTGCAGAAAGCTTGCACATTCGTGAATATCATGAAGTGACCAAATTGCATTTGCGTAAAGGACATAAATGCAATCGACCACCATAAACTAGTTTCACATATTGTTTTTCAGTTGCACAAGACTCGCTTTGTTGTAAGTTGACACATTTTTCTTTGACGTTTTACATTTCCGTTCTCACGTTTGCTTATGTTTACGCTCTGACATTGATTGCAACTCTCTTAAACAATGAAAAACCTTCAGAATATAACTACTTTTAAAACATCTATTTTATAAATGAAGCCACCTAAACTAACCAGTGGATATGGAATTTTCTTCCATATTGCAAAACCGATTGAGATGGGTTAGTGTAAGAACTGATGCCATTGTTTGGTTTCTGGCTGGTGTAAGGTTCCAGTCTTGACGGTGGCAGGATTTTTGACACTCGCTAAATAGCATTTTCATAAAAAATAACATTTTCTCAAATAACAAGCATTCACCTGTCTGAATGAGATTTTCTCTGATAGGTACCTTTCCGTGGATTCTATCAATACCAGGCGAATGCTGGAATAGTACCAAAATAAAAGGGCTGCTGACCGTGCGCGATATTTCCTTCCCATCCTTTCCCCTCACACACATTACATGCATTGCACTATTACACACGCTGCGAGATCAGTTCTACACTTCGACACTGACGCGGTAGAGGCAGTGCACAGCTGGTGCATATTCCCGAGGAATGGAACCCCATAAAGTGACGTGAGAGTCGATGCCGGATCCGGTTACAGCAAGAGAGGAATATCGACAGCTCCGGTCACAACATACACTACACATACGAGACTAATAATCAAAGTAATTGCCGTGCCAAGAGAGGAAAATATTCCTCCAATCAACCCACGTATAAGAGATGAAAAGCTTCCACATGCTGGTACGTTTATATCGATATTTATATGACTTTTAAGCTTATTACTTTACAATTAAATTTATTAATTACAAAAAATAAGATTTACCGTTCTTAAAAGTACATTTTTTTCTCACGGAAAGATTTTTTTTCTTTCTAGCACAGTCATGAATAGTTCAGAGAAAGTTATGTAAGCCTGCAGACGATTTTTCAGCAGAAAAATTCAAACGTTTATGTTCCTTATACAAAAACGGATTATTCTTTTTCCCTTAAGTAGTAAATTACTTTCTTTAATACGTCATGTAGTCAGAATCCACGTTTTGTAGGTCCACAATGCCGAAAAGGTGATTGACGGCAAAACGTTTGTCCATCTGTCAACAACGCTAGCAACTAGAACCAAGGTAGAATTTTCGTCTAAAAATTAACGTTTCCTGATCGATATCGCGGCTTCTTTAATCCTGACTGGTATCGCGGATTCTTGAATTTGGAACGGATATATTAATTTTGAGGGGTACTTAACAAGAAGCCTTAAGACATTTTCCAAAATTTTTAATTATCTTTTTTATCCGATGGAGAAAAGTACGCATATAGAATTTCGCAATTCTAATTTTCGGTCAATTCTCTAAATTATCGAAAATTGCAAAAGTTTAATTTTTCAGCATTTTCCTGCAACATTATTCAAGTTAGGGTTTTTGTTCTGAATTAAATCTGTTATTCAAAATTAGGTTTTTAAATGAGGTTTCAATTTGTTTTCAAAAGATGAATAAATTTCACCTAATTTTGCGTGAAATAAAGTCAATTTTAGAAATAAATATTTTCTCAAAAACTGCTTGTAATTGTTTTTTTTATCTTGGCATTCACTGTTAAATGTACTGAATAATATATGTACGCCATTTTGATGTATCCTTTTCATTTTTTACATTTAGACAAGTCTAAATTTTCACACATCTCTGAAGTCGTTAATATTTACAAATCGTGAATTTTCTATATATTATTGGTTTTGTGAGTACAATCGCTTCATTGATTTCTTATGAAGTGTCTCGAAAATTCAAACGTTTTCTCAAGAATCAGCTCAAAATTCCGCATTTTCAGAAACGCTCAAACGATTTTTTTCTCAAAAACGGCTCTAATTTTTTCAATAAAAATTTGCTTAAATGACCATTTACTCTTCTATGATATTCTTAAGAATAAATTTCAATTCTACAATTAACGGTACCGAAAAAATGAGAAAATGTAAAAAAAATATATTTTAGGCGTCGTCAGTAGCAGGAAGTAGCAGGAATCAATACCAAAGACCTTAGAATTAAGATATTGGAAAACTAACTAGGAATTAGAAATTAGGTGCCATTCTGTAGCGCTACTAATTTGAAATCTGTATTTAATTACGTTTTAATGTCCGCGAGTAAAAACATTCCTTGTTTGTCTCGTTTCTTAGTGTCAATCTTACACATAATAGTCAACTTTTCATTGATATTAACCGGCAAAAGGTCTTAGAAGATTTAAAAAATAAATTGTACACATTGTAATGAAATATCTGCTAGCCTGTCATAAACATTAAAACAAACACATCTTCCTACTTCGAATATCAGTCACTGTATTATCAATACCTTATCCATTAGGTACTGCGTATCTTCCATATGAATCGTTAGTGTTCCACAAAAAGTTACAGCGATATTTGTTTTATTAATTAGGTAACTTATATACAGAAAAACAATATTAATTGTGGTTAGAAAATTTAGTTTCATTGCCATTTCGTTCATAAGAAGAGTTTTTTTAATAAAAAAGTATCTTGTAAAAGAATTTCGACCGCAAGATGTCACCCGCACCAGAGCTTGCTGCCATGTACTAAGCTCTAACGTGCTGTATATAACACTATCTCTAACGGCACGTATTTCTACGGTGGTGCGAAAACACCCGAAGATCTAAAGATTTTCTAATAGTAGCGCGGACTACGATAACTGTATCTCTGCACACCTACCAATTGTAGCGGAGAGAATACTGTAGCTGAATTGTAGCAATTGTAGCTGAATACGAAATGTAGTTGACCCACGAAGAACGACGGTGGCCTTTCAATTAAATTCACTAATACTGGTATTTCCTTTGCATTATTCCCGTGGTTTTATGTTTATTTAGCCGTTTTCGTTTTACTAATTTCATTAAAGTATGTGTGTATTATGACTAAATACTATAAAATATTTACGTGTAACATGTAGCATTTTCTTAGTCATCGCAGCGTCCATAATTGAACGGACGCATCGCCTCTGATAAAGACACATCCCAGCAAGGTAACAACACAATACCTCATATCATTTTCTTCGGGAATGATTAAGTTTAAACATGTTTTATGAAATCACAGCCTTGTCCAAGCAACTTTTTTATTTTATTGAAGTGAAAGAGGAGGAGGGAACATTTACGAGATTCAAACTGCATCTAAGCTTAATGTTCAAAAAAGACTATCTAGGATACATACTATTAGTGATAAACGCACTAGTCGGTCTTTGCTCTTCCAGGGACACTATTTTCAAGGAGATAAAAAAGCCTTAAATGTGCTTTCGTTATATAATATTTAATGTATTTTTTTCGGAAAGTTTGCATAGCACCTTTCTAATGCACTGAGTTGTGAAACAGTAAGAGTCCATTAATCAGAAAAACGTGAATAAAAGCACTCGTGTCTTCTCACTTAAAAGAATTCTGGCCAGTTTGCTCTGCCTGTACAAATCGAACCGAAAACCGCTATTCTATGTCACTGCATTCCCTCCAAATACACGTTTTCCACTTAATTTCCGTACTTCTCCAACGTCATTTCCCAATGCGGAACGGTGCAGATTTCCAATAACAGAGCGCAGCGGATTGATGTGAGGGAGTGTAGAGCTCTGCAGTATGCGACGTCCTGCGAGCAAAGTTTTATTTTCTTGTCACTAGTAAAGCATACACACTAGCACACTTCTTCAGAATCTACAGGTTTCTGTCAGGAATAAATTCTGTTTCTCCTAAAAAGTTTTTAAATACTACTTTTCGTATCTAAGATAGTTATTCATCGGTGTGTAATGATGATAAACACATCAAACATCGAGTTCAGTACGTTTAAACACAAACATATAAAGAATATGGTTGACTTAACGCTACATTTATTTTCACCTAATAAATCTTCGTTCAAGAAAAATCAATTTGATATAACACAAACCTGCTATTCAACAATATTTTAAACTTATTACACAAAACAAGTACTATCTTAAAATCCAAATATCGATAATTTTTCTTTTTTCCACTTTATTTAAATGTTTGATATTTCAACACGTATACACCGTAGGAAAAAAACTACACTAAAAATATTCTCAAACATCTGATAAAAATATAGATATAAAAATAGCAACGTCGAGAAACCAATTTTTATTAATTTTTCAATAACGTTTCAAGGCGGAATGGTAGCAAATACAATATTAAATCAAACATAATTGCATAAAACCTTAAATATAAAGTTCGAAAAATGTATTACGAGAAACTCAAACTTCAATATTCCGTATTATTTTCCTGAATGTTACAAAAATATTTAAATAACTTTGTACACTAAACATTAACTCTTTTTTAAAATATTATTTATAAGGACAATAAAAGCAAACATCATAATCCAGCAAAAAACTCATAAAAATATTATATTTTTGGACTGGTAACAAACTCCTCAATTAATCTGTAAAAAAAAGTTGCTCTAACATGAATTTGGTCTAATCATTCTAAATTCTTTCATAAATTTTTAATTGAAAAAGTTTTACAACTTACTTGTACTACCTGCAATACTATTCTATCAATAAAGCACATCCAACTGGATTACCCCATTCACAATGAAGGAAGAAATAAGTGCCTATTGAAACCAATGAGCCAAGATACCAAGAAAAAGTGATACAATTTTCCAAAAATATTGATATTTTAGCTGAATTGTAACTGCATTTCTGTTTGCATTAGTCGCTCATGACATCTATTGCTCATGCTACTTAAAATAAGAATTTGTTATCCGTCTCAAACGGTTACTTTGCGAAATGTCAACAAAACAGTTGCAAGCTTCGAACTGGAGCTGATGCCGGGATTTAACCACTCATCACTCGGGCACTCCGATTTGGAAGATTTCCAAGTCTCGCAGATGTTGCCACGATGAAATCCGTTTCTTCATGGTGCATTCGCAATATGCACGACCTTCGTCGGTCTGGCTGATGTTTCCCCTTGAATTTTAAATCGATATTTTAATTTTGGGGGGTACCTTAAACACGGGCTACTTGGACCCAATACTTTCGTACTTTTTCCTTCACTAATACTTGAAAAACTAAAACAATTTTTTTCTACAGATCTACAGGATCATTGTAAAGTGCTCGAGAGTAGTTTGATAATATATATTTAACACAAATTGCAAATAATGTTTTTGAAAATTGGGTTCAAGTTACACTCTTGCGTTGACCACTTTTGTGATTCTTTCCTACATAAATTCACTTTGATTTGCAGTGTTTCCATGTGTTCTCAGGTTTTCTTGTACAAAAAAGAATGTACGTATACTACAAACACGAAGATAACTTCAATATCGGAAATAAAATTTTTGTTATCCAATTTTTTAGCGGTACCTGTGGATGACTAAAAAATAATTTCATCCATTCTCACGGTCAATGTGCTTTGCAAAAACTATTTTTCGTCTTCAGTAAAATTTTTGGATAGCCCGGTTTCTGAATGGATTTCTTCTTCAGTCCTCTTTTTATAGTCTATCGACGATAAAGAAAGCTTCAGCTTGAATTTTGGCATTATTTCCGTCAATTGCTTGGGTTCTTATAATCCGCTTCAAGAAATCTTTTGTATTTGTTTACTATAACGGGCAGGTTACTGTAAAAGCAAGAAGAAATCACTATTGTTGGAGTTTTAAATATCGAGATAAAACTATTAACTCGTTAAAAGGATAAAAAAGAAAGTTTTGGGTTACATGACACCAGTGTGAGTGTGGGTCTAAGTAGCCTGGTTTTTGAGATTATGTGGTCACAATTAGGAAATCTAAAAAAATGTGGAAAACTTTCTACTAATTTAGCTCTTCTATTAATAAATATATAGTTACCAAAATGGAAACTGATCCCTTAATCAACTATCTTGAAATACAGCGGAGTGATATACGTCTGCGGGACTAAATTTTGCCAATTTTGACCCCAGACACTTAATAGAGTTCTGTAACTTACGCTTTTAGCATGATTCGGTGTACCACCGAATCATGCTAAACGCGTTTAATTCTGCGCTGTGTTGCCATTGCACAGAAGCATTGAAAACGAACTGGTCAATGCAATGTATAAGCGACTTCAACAGCTGAAAACATTTTTTCGCGTGGATCTAAGTAGTACCCCAAAGGTTCAAGAAGCCCTTGATGACAGTACGTACTTTACTTGAAGCCCCTGGGACATTTTTAAATTTAAAAATATAACTCCGTCTTTCATTAAAATTAGTTGTTTCCTAGTGTAAAGTGTGTTTAAGAGTATGATGCAAGTCTCATTTTCTTTGAAACTCCAATTTTTCGATAATTGCAAAAATTCAATTTTTTTGCCGTATTCTTACAACTTCAATTATGAAGTTAGAGCTTTTCCCCTTAATAAAATCTGTTCCTTAAAGATAGATTTTTAAATAAGGTTCAGAATAATTTTTCAAAAAATTGCGTACTTTTCGCGTAGTTTGGAGTGAAAGTACGGACGAGAAAGAACGTACTGTTTTAGCATCACTACATACATTTTCTCTGATCATTTTGAAATGCGTACTTTTCTATTCAAGAAGTAATTAAATAAAATTACCTTCATCATAACTCACAAATGAATGTACAGTTTGTAGTGTATATTACATTTTGTAGTAGAACATTTTTTTGTATTTTCTAAAGTAATTAACTGTGCAGATTCGTTTAAGTTATCAGTGTAACATTCGCTTATAATACGAGATTTTAATTTTTGTATTAGAGACTTTTTTTAATTAATTTTATGGGAAAAGAGTTGGAGGCAAATTAATATCCATTTGCATAAATATTAATTTACTTTAATTTCTATTACAAAATTTGTTGGTCAATTTCCTTCCTCAAGTAAAAAGATAAAGTACACCATATTTTCAAGATGGAAAATGTCTGAAAACTGAAACTGTATAACTAGAAATAAAAAAACACTCATTATTTATACTAAACCTTGAAGGAAAAAATAAAAACCTTTTTGATCCTTTTTTAACTATTACAATCATGTCAGAGGACGTAGTAGTTACGAAACCTTTACAACACCTTACAACGTTTTTAATATAACAAGGCGTTTTATTTAAAACGCCTTGTTATATTACGCCTTTCATTTAATTTTAAACCTCATTCACCTCCAAACAACGTACACCACACTATAGACACGTCCCCCACTTAGTATTACAGATAGGTATTCGAGTCATGAAATCCGCACACAAAGCCGGATCTACCTTTTAATTCCAGTCTCGGCCCCAGCCAACGGCCGGGGGTGAAGCGAACAAGAGTGCGGGCCACTCCGCGCGCGGACAAAGGCAGCCGCCTTTGTGCAGCGGCATGTGGGCCGTTGGTGCGCGGCGCGTGGGCGGGAGGGGGCTGTGGCGTGGGTGTGGGCGTGGGCGTGAGCGCGCGGGTGCGGAATTCGCAGGAGGGTCATGCGCAGCGGATGACAACGCGCAGTCGACAGCTGCGCCGATGCAAAGAATCGGCCGTGCGCAGGCTGTCGGAATCTCCACGGACCTCGTTCGCTCCGAGGTCGTCTTTAACGTTGGGCGAGTTAACGTTAGAAACCGCCTCCATTCCAGGATTACTGTGATCTCGTCATTTACAATATTTCGTTCTAAAAATATCTTCTACATCTAGTTTTTAGGTTCATAATATTTTCCGCTTGGTCCGTCTTTTTTTTAGACTCAGATATTATCAAGAATGTTCCAAAAGTTGCAAATTCAATTATTTTATCTCTCTCTTATCATACGAGCGTTGAAGCATAAGTCATGGCAACTATTTTTTTCTAAAAGAAATATCATCGGATCGTACAATTTTATTTATCGGCTAAAAATAATGCAGAACTAGTGTGTATTCACAAGAAGAGATGGTTCTTTGAGTGTCTTTATTAGCTCAGAGAGCATTGTGAAATTAGTTGTATACTATCGTGCAAGATTAATGTAACTAGTTTCGAGCAGCGCCATTACACTAAGAAATCGGTTTTCGATGAGAGTAATGCTTAAGAATCTCACAGGAAACTGGTGGAAGCTGTTGGGAATAACGCCCTTCCATACCGGACCATCGCGAGATAGCCAGGAGAGTTCCAGCGAGGACGCATAGCAACCTGTAATCAGCAACACACAGGACGACATGCGTCTGTGCGTTTCTCGATACCACTTTCGCTCTTTGACTGCAGTAGCGTCCGTCGTCTGCCTCCCTCGAGCAGGTGCTTGATTATTACAAGTGCTACATCGGTCCGCACACTCGCTGCTCGTTCCGCGCGTTGGTTAACAAAAGTTGCTTCGCGACCTCGCTGAACCTCTCCTGGCCATCTAGCGACTGCCTGGAGTGGCATTATTCCCAAGAGCTTCCACCAAATCTCTATGACATTCCCGGGCATTTCTCCCGTGGAGAACGGCTATCTGTTTTTTGGGCGCTGTTCGAAACGGGTTACATTTATCTGGCACGACAACTGATTTCACATTACCCTCTATTGTAATATAGACACTCAAAGAACCATCTGTTATTTTGAACACACACTAGTACTGCATTTCTTTCAGACAATAAATGAAGTTATGTGACCCGTTAATATTTTTTTTAGAAAAAAATAGTTGCCATGAATTCTGCCACAACCCCCTTAGATATACAAGAACATACTTTCGTTTAATATGTTCTGCGAACACACCTCACAGCTTCCCCTGTTAAAGGTGTACTGTAGCTTCATCAAAACAATTAATAATAACATAAATTTATTTTTTGTTAATGATAGTCAATCAATTATTTTTCATGGCTATTTTCGGAGAAAAGATGTTCGCGGCGGGCTTTTTTTTTTCTTTTTTACAAGTCTTACGCGCGCCGTTCATCACACCGGCGTCGCTCCGTCGCCGTTCATCACACCGGCATCCCTCCGACATCGCCCCACCCTCCTCGTGCTCTGTCGCTCGCACGGCGCCCTCTTCTAAGCGCCCTCGCGCCCCCAACCTGCGACGCGGCGTCGCGTCCCGAGCGCGGGTCGTGCCGAGCATTCGCCAGGCGCAGAGCGCGGCGCCGCCACACTGCTCTGTGCGGCGGGTGGAGGTTCTCCAGGGGCCACTGCCGTTCTGAGCGTGGAGTTCGGAGACGTTCCTAAGCACGTTCTGCTTGCGGCCATATGTTGAGAAGTTCGACGCTGTTTCTTCTGACAAATTGTGCATATTTTACATTGTAATACTGATAAATAGCATTGCCAGCAAAAGGAAATTTTTGTTACTGATTTAAATGAAATTATTTCAGAAAATTGAACAGAACAAAACAAAACTCTTACAAATACCAGCAATACGAAAAGAAAAATTAGCCCAGTAACAAGGGATCTGTGAGTATTTGCACGACAGAGAGAGGAGAGAGAAAAAAGAAGAGAGAAGAGAGGAGAGAGGAGTGAGGAGAGAGGAATGTGTGTGTGAGAGAGGGAGAGGGAGAGAGACAGAGAGGGGGGAGAGAGAGAGAGAGAGAGACGGAATGAGATAGTCACTAATTGTATTTACTGTAAGAAAGCAATTAACATAATTAACACGCGGTCGAATTTGGAGACTTCTTTTTAAAATAATTTAATAATTCGATAGAGAAATGAGAAATTTATTGATCGTGCAGTTAAGTGTAAGTATCAGTCATATGTTATAAAGACCAAAAGTGCTTATTGGCCTTAAAATGTATAACATGATTAGATTAGTTAATTTAAATAGTCGTGTTTTGTCCTAACCATCGATACACATCATTATTTTCATTTTAATATTTCATAATAGATATCAGTCAAGATATTTATTAGAACACATGTTGATGCTCTTCGTAAACTGAACGCAGAGGAAATGAATAAACTTCTGTAATTTTTTGAAACCGATTTATTTGTTATTCAACGTATTCGTTTTAACTTATCCATCTAAGAGCAGGTCTCCTAAATATATAAGCACACCTTTCAACCTTCCTCTATGAAGTATGGATGAACAACATAAGAGATTATTATTACATTTATCAAACTCCTGGGGATGTTTATTAAATTACATGTCACTGACAAATACAACAAAATATGCATTATTGTTTACATATATTTTTCTTATTCAATAAAAATTCATATTTCTTTTTCAAACAGGAATAAACTTGGGAATACCAAACCCCATGAATTTCCGTGCCTTATTATGAAATGCACATACTCCCCACAACTTTTAATTTCAGAGATGCTCCTCGACCTGCCTTATATTGTGCAGCACCAGTAACTTTAATTTAGAAAAAAAGTCCTTGTATTAACACTCCAGCTCCGTTGCCACATCCAAGATGGGGGTAGGACCCTCTTGATGGCCCTAGTGGCGTGAAATTCCCAAATATGCGCTCCAGAGAGTCTTCTCCTCCACGCTCGACGTTGCACCCTCTCGCCCCTTGCAGCCCTCGCTGCGGAAGCACCGAAACCCTTCCTGCATTGCGGTCCCTCCACCTCCCCCTTCCACCGCTTCTCTTCTTTTCAGTCTCAATTTTCCTTTGCTCCTTTCCTTCCTCTTAGCCCGACAACTCGTTCTTGTGTTGTTCAACTGTACTCAGCAAAATATTCCTCATGGGTGCGAGATTAAATAAATTTGTGAATGCTTGTTGTGGAATTTGAAGATAGGCAACTGTTGCAATTTATGTCTCTTAGACGTAGTACTAGCACTTTCACGGCAAACACTGCTTGCATATAATAAATTGTGAGAATATAATAATGTGTAAGAATAATTTATTACGATATTTACCATTAAGTAACTTCATGAGTGTCTTGTAAGGGTTGTCATATTTATTTTGCTTAATGATCACACTTTTAAGTTCGCGATATAATAACTCGCTTTTATTTTCAGGTCTATAAGCAAACTAAGGTTCCACAGTCGCCGTAGGTCCCCTGTGAAGTAAACAGAGAAATAAATTAATCCCGACGCATAAACGGCTTTTGTATAAACAATTCCCAGACACTTATTTTACGGGTCATAGAAAACCAAACAAAATACTCTACATCTGCACTCGATAAATCACAAGTGACTTTTGCTAAGTTTTAAATACACTGAAACATAAATACACGACCTATATATTTGCTTTCAAAATATTCGTGAACTTGAATCTTTATCTAAGTAACTGATAGGCATATTGGAAACGACCATTCGCCAAACAGTTAATTGGTATTACAGTGAATAGTACATTATGAAACGATGATGTAATTGTGAGTACTAATACACGAGTGTGATATTACGATACGAATGACGCCCAAGAGAATCTCGTAAACTTGACACGAATGTATTAATATCCACTATATCGAGTAACATATTGGTACTTTTTCTACAACGTATGACAACTTTTAAGTTAAATTTTACATTGAATCGCTTCATGGCAGTTGGCAAGCAGGGTTTTCCGCCGAACGGTGTATTTTGCGGTGCGGTTACGTTTTCCGCCAAACGGTCCATTTAGATATTCGCAAGCGTGAACAAACATACTACATTACGACCGATTTTACGATCATTTTTGACACCAATAAATTTGAAATGTTTGTGAAAATACATTAAGGCTAGTCTTGAAACAATATTTATTTTGCACTTATTGTAAATCCAAGACAAGCAAATTGAAAGTGTTACTAATGAAGAAGAAATGTACCGAGCGAGAGATCTCAGATTGTTTCCTCTGCATTGTCTCTGCGCATGAGGACCTAGGATTCGAATCTAGACAGTGGTGACACTAGCTAGATAGCTTAATAGAAATCAGCCGCAGTTGGGTGCTAATTCTAGCAGCCAGCTGCTCTGACCGGTAGATTTTAGTGGTTTCTTTGGTCAATGCCAGGCGAATGATTGTGCAGTACCCTAAGAAACGAACCACGGATCGTGCGCGAACTTCCGTTTCTCCTCCTTGTCCCCTTCTCTCCCATTGCACATGTGCGCATGCGCTTCACTACTACATATATCGGGAGGTTAGCCTAGAGTTAAGAAGTTACCCCGGCTGGCGTAGTATCCCGCTGACGGAGATACAAGCCGACGCGTAGGTTGACCCCGAATTTCACGTTTCAGAAGACGGAATAACCACCTTTCCGGTGAAAACACTACACCTTCGGGACTAATGATCATAGCAATCACGCTCTGAAACCCGAAATGTTCGAAGATGTAGGGTATTTTGTAGAATGAAAATTATTAAGTTTTGAAACATACTCTTCGTGACAAAACATCCAGATTCATGAGAATAGTAAATATCTATTACCCTCTCAAACGTTTATCACAAAAAAACCAATTTTATTATAAAAGCTAACTGACATTCTAAGTTTTTCGACTTACGAAGAGTAAAATTGTGGAGAAATCTTTTCTGAAGATTTGAATTTCTTCAACAATAATTCAAAACACATCGTCAGTGGTAAACTTTCCCTCTCTTGTAAACACGCTTCGTTTCACTAATCCCTCAGACAATCCTCTAGCTCAGCCGTAACATAAAATTAAGATGCAGAACAAACACTTCCCAACAATTCTGGTTTCCAACGAGATTTAACTTTTTGCATAATGACAGAAATATCTCCTCCATCTCAGTCTTCTCGAAACCATCCCATCCCGCGTGTTCCAAAACGAAAAGTTCACAGATCAAAAAGTTGCTATCGACAGACAGGGTCTTTACAGTTGCCAGTATGATTTCTCCGAATGAAGGAAGCCGGGATCACAAAGAAGGGAAGTGCGTCAGGAAGGGCGCAGAGGAAAACACTCCGCACTGAAGAAAAGAAGTAGGGGATGAGGGGAAAAAAGCAGTGCAGAGCGCCCCCGGCGCCGCGGCCGTCATCTGCCTTGCTCACCCCCGCCACGAATAGATCCGGTACTCCATACACCGTTACGCCCTGACGTGTCACACCCCTTCACATCACATGATGCACCGTCACACCCTATTTTGCAACGTTATGCTTTGCCACTCCCCTACATTATGCCCTTCCACTCTTCCCACTCCATTTCATATCATTCCATCATATCCCATCCCATTCCATTCTAGCCTTTCCATCCCTTCCCATGACATTCCTTCTCTCTCTCCCTTCTCTACCCGTCTCTTGCCTCTCTCCCTCCATCTCTCCCCTTCTCTTCCTTCCCCTCCCCTTCTCTTTCCTTCTCACCCAGTTCCTTCCCTACCCTCGGCTTCCCTCCCTTCCTTTCTCCGTCCACACTGTCAAAGAAGCAGCGGAAACCGCCCTGCTTGTTTCCCCCTCCATACTCAATCACTTGGCCCGCCCCGCCCCGCGAATACTCTTCTGCTGATTGAAATTCCGTCCGCATCCCTCCTAGCCGTCGACGGAGGCGGAGGAATGCGCCAGATGATGCACTGCTTTCTTTCAAATGTTCTCTTCTTCGTAGGCTTCGATTCCAAGATGCGGTTGGGCAGAAATTTTCATATAAGGAAATAAAAGATGACGGATCACTGAAGATATTGCGATGGACGTAACTAAGCTGATTATTCCACTCATGAAACTAACGCAGATAGCGTTTAACGTAATTCATCTGGTTTATTCCAATTGTCTCAAACTAATTTTTCGGTATCAAGGACCTCCAAACTATGGTCACAACATATAAGAGAAAGTAATTAACTACATCTAAGAATAAGATTTATCTTTTTCGTTATTATTGCTTCAAAATACAACTTCTTGGTCACAGAATTACAATACAACAAGAGTCCAAACAATGTATACACTCTTTGAATACTTGGAACGAGGAGACGTACGACTGTGATTCTTACTTCAGTTGAATGCTACGTCACATGTTCTTACGATTACGTCTGTTCAAAGTGTCCCCATTAGCTAAACAACGCCGATACCGGTAATCTGCTGCCCAAATGTATACATTTTCTTGAACCTCTCTGTACTTTTGAGAATGTAAAATTTGTAAAATAAATCATTTTAAAATTTAATTTTAAACAATATGTCAGTATGTAGAAAATAGTTCTTCAGTAATGCCGTTGTAAGAGGAATCAGAAAAAATTGCACTACCAATTTTTCGAAATTACAGAAATTTTATTTATGACTTAAACTTTATGACAAACTTTTGAATCGAACTTAATTGTTTAATGTCATCTGGCAAGGTAAAATAATGTATATGTACTGTATGTGAATTTTTTTGTAGTGATCTCTTGATACTGACACCTGATGAATATGATTACTACGTCGAGTGTGTCACATAGTTTCTGAAATAATAGTTCTTATTATCTGTTATTTTAAACAATCAAGAATATTCATTGGTGATTTTATTTAAAATAAAGATACATACAGGCGTTTTCAAATATTTTCATACAAAGTTTCAATAACAGTTTTTGTTCTCATAGTATGTACTCCGTAATCAAATCGTTTTAATTACAATTTAATATGTATCCAGAATATTCATGACTAATGTAACGCGGCAAGAAGTAGAATCCACAAGCATAAAAAATTAGAAATGTAGGTTAAAAATACACTTATCCTTGAAAGTATATTCCATTCGGAACTTCAAAAAATCCACCAAAATATATTTAAAACATTTTTAAGATAATAAATATAGTCTGTGATTTAGTATTAACTGTACGAGCGCACCTATTGTACAAAAGCGGTTCAACTAACTCCCTAGTGCTGAACTCTTGTGTGACAACTATCTTCTGTCTTAGACGATTCGGTTCACGCGCCTTCAATGTTATCATTAGAGCCATATTTTGGGGCACTTATTGCCAATGTAGCACTGTAACAAATTTAACTAGTATATGGATAGTGAAATTGGAACATCGATTGTTTTTCCAATATTTTCTGATTTTGATTACTCTTCTCAGGTAAACTATCGAAGGACGAAGAAAGAAAATAATAGACATTCTAAAACATAATAAATTATAAAATTATTAATATTACTTTTCAATTATGATTATTTTATAATATTATAAATCAATTATAAAATAAATAATATCTCACTTTCTCAAAACAATTTATGTAATACCGCAGCCCTTTTTATACGGACTTAGTTAAAAATGCTTTGCTTTTCTTCAAGACGTTTCAGGCGAATGGCTCTTCAGCTATACTATTTTTCTGAAGAGTATATTGCAGAAGTTCCGCAATTGTCTACGATTTCCTGTAGAATATGCACTTTAGGATTAATGGGATCTTCTCCACAATATCTCTTCACCAAAAATTATTCTTTTGAGAACAAATGATATTGGAAATGAATTATGAAACATAAAAACATAAATGTACCTAAAATTAACACATCAGGATGTTCCTTAAGGGGTATTGAAAAATTAGAAATTTGAATTTTTTGACAGCTAATGAAGTTTGATAAGATTATTCCCTTACCTTCCTTAGTGTAACAACTTACAACTCATTCTCACAAGAATGCTCCGTTTATTAGCATTCAATAGATTGGGCGATCATTCTCGTCGATCGAATCACAAAAAGGCCTCGTGAAAGGTGCTAAAGACGATTCCCCTCCAGGGTGAGGTATGGGATGCTGCTGGTGCAGCAGAAGGGGGAGTGGCGCTGACGCGTCGGCGGGAGTGCGTGCGGGGGAGGGGGCAAGCAGGGGGGGGCTGTGGGGGTGAGGGAGGGCAGCGGCGGGCGGACATCGTTGCGGGAGCCGGCGCAGCGGGGCCGTATGACTGGCCGGCAGGGGTGCCCCGGAGGGGGAGGGGTCGGTGGTACGCACGGGGGGAGGGGGGTTGGGCGTGCCGGCGGCTGCGACTCGGGGCGACCCGCACGCGCTACCCATCCGCCACGTGATTGACAGCCGCTGATGCCCTGCGCAGATTACCTGCTACGACAGGTGTCGACCTACACACCGTCACCCGCTTAGCCAAGGTCGGAGAGCGGGCGACAGCCTGGGTGTCGATCCTGACGAGATGAGCGGGGGCGTACAACGGTTTGCTCTTATCCCTCCTTCAATACAACTCCTGACATTGCACCTGGTTTAACTCATTGCATTGGTGTCGTTTTTTATGCAAAGAGGTAACTAAAGCATATGATATATTCTGAAAAGCAATTACAATGCATTCAGTGAGTTCCAACAGAATGCAATGTGCGTTTGATTGCTTAACTAATTAGTCTCTGAGTTACGTGCGATTCAATTACGTCGATGACGATGTTCTCCGCGATGAATAACATGGCCGTATTGTTCGATGCACTTTACATTCTGTGACTTAACATCACATATTTCAAGCTCAAAAAAAGTAATCAGGGAGTAAATAAAGCATTTACTGTTAAGACTAGTAGTGTTTTAATCAGTCCTGCGCAAAACGAAGTCCACGTAATATAAATCTAATTATCTCAGTTCACACTATAATATGCTATTAATATTTGATTTAATTATACTTATGTAATGAATATTTATTAATATAATTATTTATATTTAAACCATTATAAGATTGAAATGTATTTCCTCTTAAATATATTACATTTTACTTCCTCCAAGTTCACGAATAGTAGAAGAAATTTGCAAAGATAAACATGTCATTTTCCATGCCGATTCAAATGCCAATCTAATAACATTTCCAAATTAAATGGTTTACACAAAAACTGACTATTTTTAAAATGACATTATTCATTCTAAATTGCATTTTTCAGCGGTTAGTTCAAGTCCTATACTATACAATGACTTACTTTTTTGCAGACTCAATTTCCTGGTTTGCAACTTGATTCGTGATTTTGTTGTCATCAACTGAGAGGTGAAGATACTTTTAAGGGAAAGATACAGAAAGTTACAAGGCAGGAGGGGTTTGAGAAAACGGTAACTCCAAATATAAATAAACAAAAGTCTGGAATAGAACGAATAAGAAAATAAAATTGTAAAATAGAGAAAAAAAGTTTTAATTAGGTAAAGTCAGATGCAGGAAGTACTGAGAGGGCTGGAGAGAAAGAAGATGTAGGATATGTAATGTGAGGAGGAGGAAGATAAATGGAAGCATTTAGTGGAAGAGTGTAATAAGGAAAGAGATATCAAAGTAGAAGGGAGATATATTATTGATAGCCGAACCTGGAGAATGAGGGGGAGGAAAGAGAGATTAAATAAATTGAGAAAAGAAGAATATGACAGGTAATGATAACGTGGGGGGAAAGGTTAATGAAAAATGTTTTAGGACATATACAAAGCATCGATGCTAAAAGTTAAGTTGGTAAAATATTGCAAATAAAGAGGAGAGGTTAGAGATCAGATAAAGCAGTGGGTGTTTCTGAATGTGGTAATGAAAAGAGTAGGTTAGAAAACCAAGTAATAAAGGATGGCCTAAGCGATTAAATTGTAATAACCATCTATGTAAGATGTATTTTATTACAATTCAAAATAAATAATTCTATCCAAATTCTATTCAAAATAAAAGAAAGATTGACAATAAGATTATGCAAGGTCCACGTATATCAACTAATGTAGCACATACAAGTAACAATTAAGATATAATAGCACAGTAACAAGTAAGTTGTAACATCATCACCAATTCTAATTAATTTTAAAGACTATTAACATATTATATTTACTGTTAATGTTAATACGTAAAGGTAAACTTATAATAATTCAATAAAAATTTACATTTTTGTTCATGTTCTATGTACATACAGAACGAGTAACTTGTGTGTGTAATGTGTTTTTATTGTTGTAGTGTAAACATTGGAGAAAATATATTATGTCTCCCCTAGGGACATAATATTATCTCGCTCCGTACAAAATAAGTCACTTCAGACTGCGTCTGCTAACGTAAAAATCGATTTCTACAGTATAAAAATGTATTAATTCTCCCAAATCGAGTTTCAATTCATACCAGATGTGAATAAGTTCCGTAAAATGACGATGGAGTTGATTAATCACTAGCAAGAAGCCGTCTTGAAATCCCAAGAAAACGCTCCGCCATCATCACAGTTGCATAAACAGAAATGTTCTTAAGAGTGTGATAATTTCTGGTTCACTGGTGCAGAACTGTCGGGAAATAGTACCCGTTGTCTCTCATAGGCAAAATCTGGATTTATACTTTAGAAATTGGTGTGAAGCGAAGCGTCTCAGCATTTTCCTCTATCCCTACTGTCATTGCCACCAGCACCACATTACCCGCCACCATAGCTACCCTCATCGTCACCGCATCCACCCCGGCCACCGCCTCCGCCACCGCAACCGCCTTCGCCTTCTCCTCCGCCCTCGTC
The DNA here is from genome assembly GCA_017312745.1 of Gryllus bimaculatus. NCBI lineage: Eukaryota > Metazoa > Arthropoda > Insecta > Orthoptera > Gryllidae > Gryllus > Gryllus bimaculatus. The sequence goes on from BOPP01000008.1 coordinate 17,073,130, forward strand.
TGCGCCTCCGTCTTCGTCACCGCCTCCGTTTTCTTCAGTCGCTCCGCGACGCAACCGCCTTCCGCCTCAGCCACCGCACCGCCTCGCACCTGCAACCGCTCCGCTCGCCAACCTGCACCGGTCGTGCCCGAACCGCTGCCGACAGACCGCCTCCGAACCCGAACCGTCCGCAACCGCAACGTTTCGGCCTTCTCTCCGCCCGCTGCGCCTGCCGTCTTCTACCGCCTCCGTTTTCTGCAGCTCGTCTTCGTCAGCGCCTCGCACGATACCGCCTCCGCCACCGCAACCCTCCGCCATCACCAACCGCCTCCGCACGCACCGCTCCGCAACGCAACCGCAACCGCCTTCGCCTCCCTCCGCCTCGCTGCGCCCTGCGTTCTCACCGCCTCCGTTTTCATCACCGCCTCCGTCTCGTCATCGCCGTCAGCAAACCGACCCAACCGCCCGCCAGCCGCCGGACCGCCTCTGCACCGAACCGCTCCGCTCCGCACGCACCGCGCTCCCGCCGCAACGCCTTCGCCTTCTCCTCCGCCTCGCTGCGTCTCGTCTTCCACCGATCCGTTTTCTTCCCGCCTCTCCTTCGTCACCCGCCTCCAACGCCACCACTATCGTCATCGCCCACCCCTACTCCTCGCACCGTCTTCGTCACCCGCCTCGCGCCGTGCTGTACACTTTGCTGGGTCCACTGCCACCGTCATCTCAGCCGTAGTATTCGCCTCAATCGTAACGTGGCCAGCACCATCACGTTCACGTCACCACCACGACGCGAAGCACCGGCAGACCACCCGCCGTGGAGCACTCGCCGGCTAATCGCGCAGCAGCGGCACGCGCTGGGGCGGGCACGGGGCGTGCGCAAGGACTCGCTGGACCTCACCGCCTCCCCTCCCGCGCCTTTTCCTCGCCGCCTCCGCGGCGCTCCGGTGCGACGCGTCACTGGCGGGTCGGAGCGTCGCGACGCGCCACGCGACAAAAGTCGGTCTCAAACGCGGCCCCGGCCGACGGGCCGGACGCCGTCGGCCTTTGCGCCGCTGGACCGCACTAACGGACGCCGCGCCGCGATGAGCGCGGGCGACTGGTCGCTGCGCCCGCGCTCACACGTAGCAACGGCGGCGAGCCGAAAAGAGGTGGTTGACGGGAGACGCCAAGTCTGGTAAGTGCGAACTACGAAGTAGGCAAACTGCATGCCGAAAGTGAAAAAAAGTTCACTGTATGAATGATAGATGCTACAAAGCTGCAATTATTTTTAAAAATCCTTGGTTAGAGGTCGGGATCTCTTAAGAAAATGTTCATGATTTTTTCTAAGCCTCCACTTCGCACTATATACGGGATTTGATATTATAGATAGAACATAGATACATACATACACACATACA
>BOPP01000008.1:17083245-17102683 GCA_017312745.1 Gryllus bimaculatus
CTTCCACATGCAAAAAAAATGCACGACCTAAAATGGAAGAGAGGCATTGAATGAATGGAGGAAAATCATGGAAAGAAAATAATAATGTTTTTAAATTTATTATTTTTCCTTATTTTGGTTACCACAAAATTATTACAGATATATTTTGAAAGCATATTAAATATTTTTGTGGAAATCTGAGACGCATTTTTTGCTGGCAGTTTCACACCCTCCACATCTTTGTGAGGTATTTTCTGTATTGTCCGCATCGTCTTTGTTTTCCCTATGAGAAAATTACATCATCTAGGCGATCAAATCTTACTGCATCATTTATTCTCTTGGCCCCAGTCTTCGAATTAGATGAGATTGAGAAAGAAGTGTGTGATGCATTCTGAATGTAAATTCTTCTTATGTATCTATACAACCCAAGAGAACCTATACCATTTTCCGGGTGTTTTGTTGCCTGTAGACTAGCTACGCATTGTTAGTGATGTATTCATTGAAAACACTAATAATTGGTACTTACATTTTTTCATCCCAGATTACAAATGATCTCATCTATTAGGCTCCATCTTCCATGTAAACTGCAGGATAAAATATCAGTATACGTATTTTCGAACCTGATTAGTTGCTTTGCTTTACCCGTTAGGAACCCATCACTTCTATTTAAAGCGATTGTTACGATATTATTATCAGGATATTGAATCAGTGTAGTTCTTATATTGATAACACTAATTTGATCTTAGCTACCTCTCTTTTTGCATTCTTGGATTAGATGAATTGGTAATTGGAGTATTCTCAATTCTTAGAGACTTTTTCCTGAGCACATGATTCCTTTTCAAAGAAGTTCGTCCAAGTGTGGCAGTGACAAAAAGATGTTTAAAAACACATCTGGTGGTTTGTCAATCAAATCTAAAATTACAGATCTGCTTTTTTCTACATCAAATTATTTTCCTACGTATTCAGAATTTTTTCTCTTTGGTAAAGTTTGCACCAGGTAGCCTATTGTAAAACGAATGCACTGGCATCAAGCTTCATACCGTCGTTTTGACTTACCCATCAAGCGCTGCTTAGTAACATGAATGCCATAATATCGTAAATATCTGAGTTTAGTTTCGCGTGTCTGTATACACAAATCCATAGGCGTCTCCCCACGATACTGCAAACCAATGGAGCGTAAAAGCAAGGTGGTAGGGGCGGAAAACAGTGCCATTTCGCTTTCTTTTGTTCCAACGGCCGAGTAGTACATCACGACTATTAAGCTCTCAGTGGTCTCTCGTGCTCAGTTGTATTCCGGGCTTACTTGCGGAATTATTGTGTAGAAGTGCTCATCGGGTCTTGGCAGAGACCATGAATTATCGACAACGCAGGGTTCAGTGACCGCGAGCAATAGTCTAAGCTTCAAACATCACACGTTATTTTCGTGCTACAGTTGAACTTTCTATCCGCTGGGTAAGGCCAGTTGCAACTTTTGCGTACAGACTCCGCACGAACTGTAAATATTGTAGCTACCACACTACGGCTGACGTATGTGCTGGTCAACGCCAGCCTAACCCTCTGCGGTCCCTGCAGCGCTCAACTATGAATGTATTGTCACTTGTTCCACCACCCTAAACGGGCTTTGAAAATATGTAAATGTTTGACTGCAAATCACATTTATTTGATGAAGTTTCAACCTTATGATGTCGCTAAGGTTACAACACTAATAAATCTCTCTCGTGTCATAATTTGAGACAGCTTTGTAGTGGCAATATATTCCCAATACATTTTGTGTTGAGGCAATAGATTGTAACTCGTGAGCAACGTAATTGCTAAGATTACTCAAATTTCTTCCAGTCACTTAAGAAGTTTCATTTTCCACCGCTGACCAGCATGTATGAATAATGGTCATTTCAATCACTAGCGGATCTAAATCATTTCAGAAATAGTTAAATAAATTAAAGAACACCGTAAATCATGGACTTTACTTTCCTCTTTTCTTACTATTTTGTCAGAAACGTATTTTATAATTGATGCTTCTGAAATACTTCGAAACTGACTTCGACTACTATATTGACATAGGTCTGCTCCATCATCACCTATATCTTCGTCTAAAAAGTAAATAATTATTTAGGACCCCAAAATAAATATCAACACCAAAAGCATTTCCTTCTTCCACCAGACCTGTAGCAATATTTTCAACAGACAAACTAAATAATAAAAAACTGGTCATCTGATTCCATTGCTCCAATATTGGAATACGGTTCAAAATCATTTTTTAGATTACCCAAGAACGAAATAAAATAGAGCCACATATTTTATTAGCGCAAGAGAACATTAACATGTTTTTGATATACCATCTAGCAAAACAATGCAGTAGAAAAAGAATGACTACCAAAAAGTACTCACTGCAGACTTCTTCCTAGAAAATAGCTTCCCTTTTTTTCAAATTCACGTTCCATTTTTTGGACCAGTGATATCACAAATGGATTAAGGCAAACTTTAAAAACTCCCTGATTCCTCTTTAAATCACAAATTCATCGACAACTACTAGTACCAATCACATCCGAATTCATTTCACGAGCCTCGCACAAAAATTATTTTTTCCTCCCAGCATTCACAAGCACTACAATTTTCAATCTCGGTCAAAACGTGCGTCATCAGAACCAGGTTACTCAAAGATCTTTTTCACCCACTTAATATCATGAACACAATTGCCTCCTTTTCTCACAAAAACCCTCCTTCCCCTCCCAAAACATACATGCACACTTTTAAATAGTGAAGGTATCATAATGAAATTTTTAAAAATAGTGAAGATATATTACTGAGAACCACATTTTCACGATACATGTGTAAATATCATTTTACCGATACGTTTTTGCTTGTTATTGCCTTCGCTATACACTGCATAACTTACTTGGAGCGAAAGGATCGTGCCTACGAGGGAAATATGAAAATAGTGGAATTATGCTACATGTTCCCTTATGGAAACAATTATGGGAGAGAAATGTGAAAATACAACCTGAGTCAAGTTAACATCTAGTTAATTAGTAAATAAGTACATCAGAATCATTAAAATTATTTATTTTATTCTGAATGTTTCATGGGCGTTAACAGGTTTGGGCCACAAAAAGCCCTTGAGCCAAAGGCCTTGTGGTTTTTAATCGCCGCTCGATTATAAGAACCCTTAAAAAAACCTTGGTGCATAAATAACTAATATTGTAGTGTGTAACCTTTAAACCCCTTGAAAGACAATTGATCCAACTGTTTCCAGTATCTCAGATTTGTTTGTCCCTTTTAAGAATTGTTTGCTACATCCCCTTTATTTTTCTCTGTAATATAAAGTTCATATTCTTAGCAAAAATAGTGATACATAAATGAATAATCCAAAGAACATGTAAAAAATTTTGGAAAAAATATAATTATCTTTTATTATTTTCGTACTATTATAATTTTCAATTTTACAAATATACTCAATTTCTCAGAAGCAAAACCATACATTTTAATTGCACAAAAGTTCGATCTCCATTGAAGTGGATGGTATTAATTTCAAACAGAGAAGTAAATTTTTACTTTATTTAGTAGGTGAAAAATAAGAGAAACAAACATCATATATCAGAAAACGAATAATTATCAAATTATTTACAATTTTTTTGTAGTTAATGGCATCTTGATTACACAGTGAGGTGCACATTTCACTCTCGAGCACCACAAGAACCCTTGAATATTACTGACCCTCTTTAAAACCTCATCGCTCCTGTTGGAGACCCCTTATCGTCCGTGAGCAGCATGTACAAGGCAATGTGTTCACTAGTTGTCTTCATTTTAACGTTCGAATTATGTTTCACATTCAAAGAATTCCCTTCATAAAATTGTAGTTGTGTAATTCACAGAATAATAAAACTTTAAGAAAATTGGTTGCTAAGGAACGTTTAGAGTACACTATCATTATGTTTTTTCAAATACAATTCGGTGCTAATTCTGTAAGGGCATCGATTAATGTTACTGCAGTGCTCATGACCGGTAGGTCCTAAGGTTTAAGTCCTCACGGTGGCAGGATTTTCGACACTAGCTACATGGCTAGGTCGAATTCAGCTGCTGTGTGGAGGAAAATTATGACAGGCCGGCTGCTCTGAGCGATGGTTTTCCGTGGTTTCTCCGATCAACACCACGCGAAATGCCGGATCAGTACCCCAACAAGCCACGGACCACGTGAGATATTTTCTTCCTCTTCCTTGCCCCATCCTCATTCCTTACTTACATTTACATGCACTTCACTACCGTACATGCCGGGAGACCGGTCGGGTTTAGAGTGTGTCCCAGCAGGGGCAACGTTCCGCTCGTGAGTGACATCTGGTTGAAAAAAATCTCTAAACGACGTATAGGCCGGCGCCGGATCTCACCATCCAGCTGGGGAATATCATTGCCCTCTCCTCAGTAAAAACATGCATTACTCTTACGGGACTAATGACTAATTACGCTCCCGGAAACAAAAAAAATGATTCAGCTCAATCAACAAATTCTGTAGATTCTTTTAATATGAAGATAGGTTTGAATAGGTACTCATTTATCTCCAAACGTTTTTTTATAGAATGCTTCAATCCCAAATAAGCGAGGAGGGATATTGTTGTGGTCCTACGAGGCTCGCATGCGGAAGGAAACGCCCGCGGACGAAGGCGGCATTGACCGGCGCTGCAGCGGCCTTGGCACCGCGACCTTGGCCGAGACGCAGAGCGGGCGAACCCCGCTCGCTCTCCGTGTCAGGGTCGCACGCCGGCGCCCGAGGACGAAGGTCTCTCGAAGGCTGCGAAAGTCCGCAACTGGCGATTGTTTTTCGAGAGCTATCATTCAGAGCAATCAAGAACGATGGTAATTGGTTTCAGAATATTCATCACTTTATTGACTATCTTCTCCAACGTGGAGATAATACAAAGCTGATGTTTCTACTGTGCAAATTACTTCTTTACATAAATTTCCTTATATTTGCACTACAAAAGTGAGTCGCGTAATCTGAATGCATTACTTGTTCTGTCAAAGGTGAAACGCACACTTTAAACGTTAGTAATATATCGTTTAGTTAATAATTAATAATAACGTTAATAGTTAATAATATGTCGAACAATACTACTACAATGGAGTGAATTATTCTAGAGTAAGTTTTTATCACGTCACTGGGTCAACATTTTTGGACGAATCACATACATTTCTGGTAATTACAGTGTTTATTTCAAAATTCTGTGGCTGCTATTACACGCAAATATATCGCCAATTGGACTGATTAACTTATCGTACTGAAAACAATACCATCATGATACAGAATTAGCATTTCAATCTTAATTCACGACGTATGAAAATGTCTTTATATCGGTTAAAATTACTTCCTCATCAGAATTAAACAATACATGTGATGTAGTAAACATCATATAATGACGAACTAAAGAATACATTTCTATTAACCAAATAAATCACGTATTATTGAAAAATAATAACGATATACTTCACAATATAAATTATCACTCAAAAGCAATTATAATAATTTTCTTCTGATCGTATTTTTACAAAGTTATAATTTTATATTTCCATTATTAAATACAATTAACGTCCAATATTTCTTGCTACAGTAACAGTGGTTAGATCAATCAACTACACAGCATTAAAACAGAAGACATCACAAAACAATCTCGCAGAATGGCGAGGCCACCACGAAGCATGGGCCATCCGGCAGGAGCTCACCTGGAGCTGGTCATGCCATGCCGCGGCCAAAGAAACGCGCGCCGACGCTCACCGGCGGGCCTCGAACCCGGGCACCGCTCAAGTCACTGCAGCGCCGCCGCCGCCGCCGCCGCCCGCCACAGCGCCTGCACGGCACCGCACTGCGCGGCCGATCGCCGCCGCTACGCGCCACCGCCGCCGCCGCCGCTGCCCGTCGCCATGGTGACGCGGCTGCTGAGAGGGGCGCAACCGGCCGACGCCCCCGCGCCCGCCAGGGAACCGCCAATGCCCAAACCGCCCTCCGATGAGAGAGGCAGATTCTCACAAGATCGGGATCATGTATCATTCCCTCTCAAACGGCTTATTGCAATGTTTGTAAGCATAGTACCGCACGTTACTAGTTGCTTGCAACAGTAAAAATTTTGCAGAACAACACCACACAACCCCCCAAAAAAGTAGCGAGCACTTTGTTCAAGAACAACAAATAAAATAATATTGAATAACTAAAATAATTTTAATATTTTAACAAAAACTGTCTTCATGAATACTACAAATTAGTATAGAATATACGGAGCCGTAACTCACATACTACGAATTATGTTGACTTTTCAATACAAGTATTAACGTGAATTTTTGGCAAGAACTAGTAAAAAGTGTTCGTTGCCATATAATAAATACTATTTGCAAAAGCAAAACAGATACATTTTTTTCTTATTATTCCTTACCACGCCGTTCATGACGGAATAGACTTCTGCCTTCATACACTGTAGAACATAACTCAAAGTCTTTTATGCAAACCTAGCGATCTATCCACCCTGGTTACTCCAACTGGATAAACATTTTCACGTTCCCATAAAAGCGACATGTTGGTAATTACTTTGCATCAACTTTTACTTCTTACCCTCGTCAAAATTGGCACCACGATAATCATACTCAAGAAGTAATTGCACGATCAGAAATAACAGTTCCTGAATACCCTATATTTATTTCATCATCAGAAATCATCAAATATATTTCACAACAATCCCGAAATTATCAAATGGCCATATCTATCAATTTTTTTTATTAAAACGCCTTTCCATAAAAGTAATTGTACATATTACAGCAATATACCGCTTTGAGACAAACGTACTTCCCTGATAAATGGAAACGCACTCACATTATTCCCACTTTGAAGCCTGGGAAAGCTCAAAATGATCCAACTAGATATCACCCGATTAGTTTGCTACCCACAACAGGAAAGCTATTTGAAAAATGATTACTCTCTAGGCTAAATTCTTACCTCAGCTCGGTCAATGCCATACCACCTCATCAGTTTGGAACACCGAATAGCGCTAACGACTAATAGAGTCCACCAATTATATCTGATTCTCAAAAAATCATCCCTCTACAACTACATGTTGCTAATCATCTCTGTAAAGCAAAGATAACACCAATACTTTCCTATGCTTCCCCAGTGGGGGCTACCGCAGCCAAAGCAATCATCAAGAAATTGCAAACTTTTCAAAATAGATTCCTATTCACCATTACAAAAGCTTCCTGGTACATTCCGAATGTGCAGTTACGTAATGAACTTGGTATTACACCCATCCCTGTTCACTTCTCCCTCTTATCTTTTTTATTTTTCTTTTATACTTCATACAATATATATATATATATTATATATATATAATATAATAATATTATATATAATTCGTTGCGTCTTCAATTGACGCAATTAATTCTCCATTAATACCAGCGCAGGAATAATACTTCATTAATTATTAACATTGCCCTATCCGTCACGTCTCGTCGCAGTCAGTTGCCGAGAAGTCAGTTGTCAGTTATAATAATAATTCCATAATAATTTATAATAATTACTAATTCCCTATAATTCTATTTCAAAATATTAAAGATGCCTTCAGCTATTCACTTTCACACAGGGAAGCAAAATCCTCATCGCAAAAGATTAAAAAGAAAGTTACCAAGAGAATTATTCGATCCCCCATAGACATAAACCGATGAGTCTTTTCTCATTATAAACTACTCTATATAATCAGTATTTACTAGGCTGATTCTAAATACTGAATGCTAAATACTGAAAGCTAAAATACTAAATACTAAATACTGAAAGCTAAATACTGATTCCGGCCGCGGAAGCCTACGCTCTTACTCTATATAACCAGTATATTGTATCTAAAACTATACTTGTGTTTATAATGTATAAAATAATTCTTATATATATATATATATATATATATATATATATATATATATAATACCAATATATTTATCTTACGTGGCAGCAGAGGGCTAATGAGCAAGCTAGAATAAATTTTAAAAAAATGATCTAGTGTCCTATTTCTATCCATTCGGGTACCTTTATTGGAATATTTCATAGTAAATTTACGGCGCTTCATAGATAAATTTTTGGCGCAAAATGTTAATGCAATTTCATTTTTATACTACTCAATATTTTTACATTACTACATTTACTGCAATACTTTCATATTACAGGGATTTCGTATTTCACGTAATCAACTAGTTTGAAAAGGGCACCAGGGTCCTTTGACGCCCCCTTGTATAAACAAGTTCAAAACACGTGACTTTTAGAGCTACTAAAGGCAGCACCGTCATCGCCTCTGGGTGGCAAGTGTCAGAGAGATGCTGGATGCCGCGAACTAATGGTGAAAATACGGTGTATGTGTCGATTTTTAGCTCGTCGTGATCTTTCTTCGTTGGTGTATTCCTCTGCCTATAATTGTTTTAAAATGTTTTTGTTTCTTTGTAGATACACTTTCTAGCAGTGAGATTTTCTATTTTTTCTAGCCCTCTCTCCAACGTCTGGTGCCCTCCTAGGTACTGAACCACACTCATGGCTTTTATCTCTATTACTGCATTTATTCTTTTGCACAACACTTGACGCAACCACGAGACGAGGGGCAGTCAAATTTCTGCCATTGTCTGACACTAGCTGCAACTTAATTTAATGGATTTTTGCGTGTTATCGAAAGTAAACAAGTTCAGTCAATTTTTGATGGTATTTAATGCAATATTTATAATGTTTGCAGACATTTTTTTGATATTAGATTAATTGATTCAAAATTTACCATTGATTGCGTAACGTTGGCAGTTGTGGATGGACGTCCCTTTCTGTTTCTCAAGGTGGATGCATATTTCCGCCTGCAGCAGCCTGGAGTTACAGTCGGAGAATACCAGTCATTTTTTAAACAGTCCTAGCGCTGGTGGGAATACGAGCGTGTGCGTGGAAGGATATTTCACTATCACAAAATATTCCAGGGTAACGAAATTTTCGAAATAAAATACTGTTATTTGAGTGAAACAATAATGTTTGTCGCAATGTGCTTGAGGCGATCATCGTATTTTCGAAACCAAGTTATTTTTTGTTTTGTGACCCGTGGAAATCAAAGCAATAACTACATGCGCCGACCAAGTATACAACTGACATGGACACTATGCACAAAATTCTGTAAGGAATGTTTCAATAATTTATTTTATTTAACTTTTTTTAATAATTTACTTCAATCGCTTACATTTTATTATATATTAGTGTTTTGAATTTTGCAAATGACATTTCCGTCAGGCAGAGATGCATTTCCGAGATGCAACCTCATTTCTGTCAGGGCACCAACCGCCACTGAGCACAAATAATACATAGTTCACCAAAACAACTGTATACTTCTGTCGCCAGGGCTATCAAGACATATTGTACAGAAAAGGAATTATATAAAGGTCCTACATATGGGGGTTCTTGCATTTTTATCTATATAGCGGTTTTTTACAGCCTTGACTGTTTTCTGCATGCCAATTTCCATGCCTCTTTACCCCATATATCGTTTTCCTCCATTTCTCTTTTTTTCCACGGCTTCTGTTATTGCCATGTTCCACGTTCCTCTCGGTCTTCCCCTGTATCTTCTTCGATTTGGTCTCGTTCAAGGTTGTTTCCACTTTCATTTTATTTCTTTCATCATTTCTTATTTTCTCTACGAGAGAAAGTTTACATCTATGCCAGAACATCATTTCTGTTGATTGAAGTTTGTCTTTCAAATTTTTTGTTAATGTCCAGACTTCTGCCTCATAGAGTGTGGTACTCTTTATGAAGGAGCTATATATGCGTTTCTTTGACTTCATTGAAATAATAGATTTCCATAGCACTGGATTCAGCTGTCTTGTGGTTGTTTTTCCTCTTATATTTTTATTTTTCACATCCTGTTCCACTTATATTTGCATTACTTTTAATTATAACCAATAACAGTCTCCAAATCATGGGGCATACCTCCCACCACCATATATTCAGTCTCTTGTACATTTATTTCCATTCCCCATTTTCCATACTCTTCTACTAATTTTCTGAACACACAAGTTACATCATCTTCATCTTCAGCCATTATCACCTGGTCGTCTGCAAATAGTAGACTACGCAATGTTTCATCACCTATTTTCACACCCATGCTTCTGCACTTTCTTTTCCATTCTTTTAGCGCTTTATCAATGTTTATCTTAAACAGGGTTAGAGATATATAACAGCCTTGCCGTAATCCTTTATTTACTGAGAAGTTGTCTGATAGACATTTTCCCACTTTTACTTCACTTTTGTTATCTTCATAAAGTTGTTTGAGTGCATTTATGTATGTTGTTGATATTCCTTTTTCTTCCACTGCCCCCATACGTCTTTTACTGGTACATTATCGTAAGCAATTTTAAGATGAATGAAAATTATGTGAAGTTCTCTTCCTCGCTCAATTGTTTTTCACATCAGTTGTTTGAGACAGAAAACATTGTCAATACAGGATCTTCGTGGTCTAAATACTTTGCTCTTTTGAGTCTGATCTTCAATTGTATTCTTTAGCACACGTCAATACAGTCTAACCAAAGATGAAGTCACACTTATCCCTCTATAATTATTACAATCTTTTTTACAGCCTTTTTTGTAAATTGAATTTATGTAGGCTAATTTCCATATTTCAGGTATTTTCCCTCCTTTTAAAATGTCATTGAATATTTCAGTAATTAATTCCAAACCTACAATAGAATAATGTTTAACCAGCTCTATGGATATACCTCCAGGCCCAGGTGCTTTTTTTATTTTTCATGTTTCTTAATACTTTTGTTACCTCTTCCAAAGTCACATCTGGTGTGATCGAATTTACGTGCAGTAGTTCATAATTGATTGCCTGAAATTTAGTTATATTTTCTGTCAAAATATTTTCGTTGTATTTTTGCCATTTTTCAATACCAATTGGATCTACTAAATGCCATTCTTGGGTTGTATTCAATTTCATGGAATGTAACATTTTCAATGCCTCTCTGGATTTGGTGTTACCAATGCACTTTTCTAATCTGTCACATTTTTGTTTCCAGAATACATTTTTTTGCCTTCTTCACTTCTTTCTTGACCAAATATTTCATTCTGTTACATTCACTTCTGTCTTCTAAATCCTTTGTTGAAGGTCATCTCAAATATAACTTTTTCTTTTCTTCAACCAGGTTCTATCTTCTGTCAACCTATATCTTCTGTCCATCACAAGTTTATTTGTTTATATTCACATTTTCCCTTCTCTCCGGAAGTTTTTTTAACTGCTTCACGAGTGCATTTTTCTAAAAATTGGTATCAGTATTTCCTATTGCGAGTACTTTAATTTTTCTGCCATCTTGTACAAAAATGCAATGGAATCATCTTGAAGACTTTCAATATTGTATCTCGGCCACATCTGACTCCATTTTTCCACCTTTTGTATTTGGTTTTGTGATTTCCGTAACTTTTGAGATAAGGTTTACACTCAAGGTAAGCTTTTCTTTTTAGTAAGTAGTGATACGATCCACTGTTGTTTAGTAATTATGTAGTCATTTATTGATTACAGTTTTTTCTAGTGGGTTGGGTCCACATGAATTTATGTATTTCTTTATGTGGAATATAGCCATTCAATATTTTAAGGTCATACGGTTCACATGTCTCTATAAGTCTTTCTCCGTTGTCATTTAAAACATTTTCACCATATCGACCCACAACATTCGTTTTCCAACTCTTCCATTAAAACCACCTAGAAGCACCACTTCTTTGCGATTTCCAATAGAATCCAGAAGAAAAGTCAATTTCTCTAAATCCTTACATTTTTCTGCAACATTTGCATCGTCTGTTGGAGCATAAATTCCTATAATAAAAACATTGCGTCCTCTTAGTACAAGATCGAGACCTCATCAATTGCTTCCCAGCTATGAATATTTTTCTCCGAACTTTTATGTACAGCTATGAACACTCCTGCTCTTGCTCGCATTTATCTCTTACTCCACTAAAAGGTGAACATAAGGTTACAAAATGGAAGCCTCGGACTACTCAATTTACCCCTTGGCTCCCGAGGTTCAGGAATGGATTTTAGGTAAGAAGGATATCTTACAGTTATGGACAGCGGTCAGCCACTATATCTAGGTAGGAGAAACCATGCTAATTGCTGCATTCCCCACTCATCAGTAAGGGCGTGCAGGTCGATGGGGTCGCTACACCTCTACGCCTGGTTCTTGCATTTACGTTCGAAAAAATATCAATTCTATTTCCTTGACGGAATTAAATGTGTATTCCGTTGAAAATGTTTTTGAAATATCTGTAGTACATCGTCCTACGCTAAAAGTTATATTACTTTGCATCTACAGGCTTCCAACAAAGAGAGCAGTACATTATATTATGTTCTTAAAAAACCTAGAGATAACACTAAATAAAGACACCAATCGCTCTTTTGAATCCATTGTTATATGTGGTGATTTTAACATTGATTTTCTGGTTGAATCTTGCGAGAAAGAGCAGTTTCTCAATTTAATTCATTCCTTCACTTTAAATGTTACTATAAATGTATCTACACGAATCACATTAATTCAAAGAAGGCAATCGATCAAATACTAATTAACAAATCGACTAGTCGATATGAAATTGAAACAAAAGATTTAGGATACAACGATCACGATGCACAAATTCTTACCATTATAAGAAATGCGAACACTGACACAATAAATAATACACGTATGAGTAGATTATTTACTAAAAGTAAAATAAAATTATTCATCAATTACTTGGTACATGAGTCATGGGTCACGGTTTACAATTGATAAATACAATTCTTTTTTCCAACGCATTCATTTCATTTTAACACTTGCTTTTTTCTTCTAAAGAAAAAATTAAATATTTCACGGAAAAGCAATTCTTGGATAACACATAGGATTAGGACATGTAAAAACAAATGACTTCTCTTTTCATTTCTAAGCATCCTGACGTATCTGAAGGTTTTCTCCTCTACTTTAAAAAATACAAATCATTGTTAGGAAAGTCATAAAATCATGAAACATGACCAGGATATTTTGAACTCAAATAATAAAGCAAAAGCAATACGGAATATAGTAAAAAATGTGACCAAATCAACTAGAAACCTTGTAGAGAATGTTGTTTTAAAAGATAAAGATAGAAATGTGAACAATCCGGCACAGTTTTGCTAGTCTCCTTTAAAACCATTTCAGAATTGCTTGTTGAACTCACTAAGGGTCTTCCAGGTACAAAATCAGCATAGAAGTGTTCCCACAAAAATATCAGGCAAACGAAGTTTGTTTCCGAAACTTATTCTATGAAATTTCAAACTAATCGTATGACTAAAAATAAATATTCGGGGCCGGTTTAGATGAATTTCTTGATTGAGAGCGTAGGCTTCCGCTGCCGGAGTCAGTATTTACTTGGTTGTCCGGGTGACGATGCGTCCATGGCGAAGGTGCCGACGTTTCGGTCGCCATTCTGCGATCTTTCCTTCTGCATTACGCCCTGAGGAAGGTCGCAGAATGGCGACCGAAACCGTCGGCACCTTCGCCATGGACGCATCGTCACCCGGACAGCCAACTAAATACCCATTTCCGGATTGTTTGTTAAAGGCTTGCGCGCCCGCCAGTTCACTCACATATTTAATGTATCCTTATGCACAGGAATTTTTCAGATAATTTTAAAACAGCAAAGATTAAGCAACTTTTCAAAAAATGCAACAAAAATTAAATTCATAATTATCGACCAATTTCTCTCTTTTTTTCTTCTTTTTTTCCCCATAAATATTTGAGAGAATTTTTTACGTACGAATTTAAACATTTCTTAGTAAACTCAGCGCGTTTTCAGATTGCCAACATCGGTTTCGAAAATCAAAATCTACGGAAACAGCCATTTTTTCTTTTCTGAAAGATGTCGCCTCATCCGTGGATCAAAATGAAGCATCTATTGGATTAATTTTACATCTTTCAAAAGCTTTTGACGTTATTGATCATAACATTTTACTCTCAAAATTACCTTCGTACGGAATGCGTGGTGTTGCTTGTAGATTGGTTATGTTCGTAACTTAAATAACGACCTCATAGAGTAGAAATACCTTACTGGAATAATGGAACATTATGTACACATCTTTCTAATTCGTTGCCAATTACATGTGGAGTTCCGCAGGGATCGATTTTAGGCCTTATTCTCTCCCTACTAACGATATGCTCTCGACGATTAGAAATGGAAGAACTGTTCTCTTTTTGCGGACGATACTAATATTCTTTGCAATAACGAAACCGTAAATAGTACAATAGCAATTTTTCAAATTGGTTTCGTAATAACAAATTAATAGTAAATGAATAGAAAACGGTTTCAATGCAGTTTTCCATTTTAAATAAACAGCTCGGCACTTCACTGAAAATGAACGCGTGCTGATGTTAAGGGGGAAAAAAATTCACCCCGTCTAAGATTTGGCATAATATTATTGGGATATACATCTTATACGCTCCAAAGACTTTTCAGATTACAAAAACGAGCTGTAACGAATAATAAGCAAATCCACCCGTGATTCTTGTAAGCCTTTTAATTAATTTTAGGTATTTTAACCATTACCTTGCCGCTTAATATATGAAAATCAGTGGTTTTTGCGTCCAAAATGACTTACTTAATGGCGGGAATATATTTTCAGCAAACGCCGTTGTCTATAACTACAAACTCGACGTAGTATCATACTCATGCCGGTAACAGTACAACAGCTCACTACAAAAAATGCACATATAATACATTAACTTAGTTTTGGAAGTGAAAAATTTCGAACATTTTTGAGACTGGGTCTATGAACATTCTGGATTTTTTTGAACGATTATTAAATTTTAATATAGGTAATATCAAAGATAACAATTAATACAAGTTTCTAAAATAAATATTTAAAACGCCGGCAGTTTATAAAAATGTACGGAAGGAGTCACTCCTACTCGACTAGCACAGGGGCCCGCAATTCGTAGATACCGTTCATATCCAATGAAAGGGCATGGGGATCCAAATGTTTCATTAATTTATTTTGATTATAAATTAGCACCTTCGCATCATCGCTAAAGTCATCGTATCTTCAAACCAGTTTGAAAATCAAACGGTAATAATTTGATGTATTTGTGATACGTAGAATAGTGCTTCTTTAATTCTAATTTGTGAACGAGTGCGCAAACAGAACCTAAACAAACCGAAAGACAACAAAGATGATTGTTAATAATAACTGTGATAACAAACATAAACCTTGGCAACTGCATAACAGTAAAAACCTTAGTAATTCTCTAGGAAACGCTTACGGGCACACCAGAGCTTGTCACCCTTGTGACATCACTCTGGTCATCTCTCTTGGTGGACCTTGTTAGAAAGGGCACTGCCGCGCCTTCGAGCGGCAAGGAGGCAAAACACGTAATGACATCTACCGGCGGATCCACGCTACTGCTGCCCGCGAATTTTAAAGTGCAAGGAAACGTCAGATTTACATGACCATAAATACATGAAATAATGTGCAAGTGAAACGAATGCCTAGGAGTATTTAAGTTAAAAATGAGACCTAAAAATGTATAGGTTGCATCTGATAATGTCCCTCATATTTTATAAAACTATGTGTCTTCTTTAATCATCCTCCAATTTTTCTTATTTATTTATGTATATCCACATTTTAAAATAGAAAAAGTTGTCAAGAAATTATATCGGTTCTCTATTTTTTTGCGGTGTTAAATACGAATTTTACGTATACTACATCCAGAAATATTGGCTTCAGAAAGAAAATTGCAAAAAAACATTAAAATATTGAATTTTTCGCTTCGTTCCGACAAGCATGCGTATTCTTGGAAAGACAGTTGTATAAAAAAGTTTAAGTAGACTACATCTCCTACAAAATGTATTTACAAACTTTAATTTTACTTTACGTACGTATTAATTCTAACAAACATTTTAGGTGCCGGAGAGCGCTGAAAAACGGCTGCTTTTTTGCCCTCTCCTGTCCTGTTATCTCACGTCGGCGCTCTAGTTTCACCACGACAAATTTGAAAAAACTCTTGTGAATGAATTATTTGCATTTTTATATTATAAATTTTCCTCCTCTCATGGATTCAATAAGTAACGCATTTACTCGTTCGGGTATCTGCATACCCCAGATTTACATTACTAAACAAAAGAAACGAGAAGACGAGTGTACTCCACGACACTGAGCAAAAGCTCTATTTCGTATGAATACACTCTTCGTATGGCTCTGACGAACTTGCTCATGACTCGCGAGCATTTGCTAATTGTGAACAAGTGATAATACAGGCTCAGAGTTTTAAAAATTAGTTTCCTTGGTAACAAAAAGAACATTTGTTACGTGCGTTGCGCACATCATTTATTTCCTTCGTTGGTCTACAATTTGATTTATTTAACGTGGTGCATGACGTAAATCAGCTGTTAAGGCACAATGCAAACATAAACATAAGCATGGCATTAACATAAAAGTTAGGATTACGCCTATAAGCGAACTCATTCACAATGCCTAACACGTAAGAGTTAACTTTATATCTTGCAAGCTTCTGTGCTTATGCTTAAGTAAGACACAAGAAATGAACGATTCACAGTACATTAACTCAAAATCGAAAATGGATCGTAGTTGTTAGATCGTGGTTTTCCAGATTGCGTGATTGATTTTCGTCGGTTCTCTGATTTGATTTGTAACGTACGATCGTTGTGTAATGTAGTTTTGTTGTAGTATTCATGATAGTATCATTTAGTTTTCAGTATCGATAGTTTTCCATGGTTTCTCCGATCAATACTAGGCGAATGCTGGAGCAGTACTCTACCAAACGCGCGCGATCTTACCTTCCTGTTTCTTGTCTTATACTCACCCCTTACCACACAATCACTAACGAGCATTACACTACCACACACGCGGGGAGATCAGTCAGGAGAGCTTGTTGCGGCTGGGGTGGTGCCCCATTGTTGGGTAACACCTGATTGGGGAAAACCTGGGCGACAATAGCTCGGTGCCAGATCTCGCCATACAGCGGGAGAAAGCCCACTGCTACCTGCCGAACAAACACACACTACACTTCTGGGGCTAATGTCCGCCGTGGAAGAGTGAGGGTTCTGCAGGAATAGGCTTCGCCAAGGCGTCCGGTGACGACGAACAAAGGGATCGCAGCAAGTAAAATGTGGCGAAGTGCGAATACTACTCGTATCAATTAAAGCTGTGTTCTGCTTGCGGTGGCGCGTATGCCCTCCTGCGCTTCTCGTAGCGAGGGAACGGCACCGAACGCTCCAGCGGCGCGAACTCGCCGCACGTGGGAAGATCTCGATTCAAACCGATGCTCTGCTACAAGCCGCGGCGTTCGGAAGCGCGCAGCGATGGCGACGTGAGAAGGGGCCCTTACCAAGCCGGAAAAGAACTTCAAGCTCATTCGGCCTAACATTCAAATGGGAGAAGAAAGTTTTAAGGACCTTGTTGATAAACTCTGGTGCTGAGGTTTCCTTGGGAATCGACTGATCCACCACCCTTCCAGGAACCATTTTCACAGGAAATTTCAGTTTTGAGAAACTTGATTAGGAATAATGTGAATCACTTGTACTCACAAACGCAATAACGTATAAAAATGCTGTAATGTATATATAAACGACGTGAAAGATATTTAAAAAAAAACATTTTTACCATTTTTCAAAATCAAAAGAATACATCAAAATGGCGTTTATATCATTTTATTCGGTGCATTTAACACTATTCATATTGAAATACTTATTTTAATATTTCTCCCACTTTTTGTATCTCTTTATATTTCCATGCATATAGACAATCACATTCACACTATATTTACAAACACCAATCATTCATCATTTTTACGTCCTCGGATCCGTGCACTATTATTGAAGAATCTTTTTCATGGCCGTTTACCGATTGATTCTTTTATTAATTATTTTAATATTTACTATATTCTTGATCTTGAACAAAAGTTTAGAAAATTCTGTCCTTTCTCGAATTTTCATTTCCCTTTCTGATGTCAGCCCAGCTTACTTGGACGACGTCTGGATGCTACTAACACTTCGATCTCAGTTTCAGCATACAGCATCCTGTTCCCATTGCAAGTTTGTTAAAATCCCGTTTTCTTCGCCCGATCTAAATATCAATTAACAACATACGAATTTATATTTTCTTCGTTTCCCACCATAACTCTTACACTATTTGTAAACTAATTCAAAAGAAAAAATCTTTTTTTCGTTATACGTGACTATTTGTTATGGCACTTCATACCACATCTCCTACCCGTCCGAACCACAATTAACAGCGATCTCTTCGTTACACGTCCCAACTCTAACAGGACCTACAGCTATCTGCCTTCTTTTTGTAATAATACCTTTCTTTCTTTTGATCGTCTATTGTCCCATTCTCTTTTTGGCGCATCGACGTTATTTTGTCTAACAATTGCTTTCTCCGAATCGCTCTAATCCCTTAGTTGTTGCTACCATTAATTTAAGAAAACGTCATCAATTATAAATTGTAGTTTTATTTATAAAAATTACGTTAGATAACATCGTTCATCTCAATACAAAAGTTTAATGAACAAATGTAAGCAGTTTTCGAGAAAATCTGCTTTTTAAAATTGCCCATATTTCCCTCAAAATTACGCGAAAATCATTAGTTTCGAAATAACGAACTTAACATCTCAGGCAAGTCATTCGTGTCAAAAGGTTTCTGACATGATTATGGCCGCACGACGGGAATTAACAGACTTTGAACGCGGAATGGTAGTTGGAGCAAGGGACATTCGACATCAGAAATCATTAGGGAATTCTATATTCCGAGATAGTGTCAAGAATATGCAGAGAATACCTAATTTCAGGCAGAACCTCTCACCGTGGACAATGCAAGGGCCGACGGCCTTTACTTACGGAACGAGGGCATCAGCGGCATCTTAAAGTTGTTAGTGCTAAAAGACCAGCAATAATGCATGAAATAACATCATAAATCAATGTGGAATGTACGACGATCGTATCCGCTACGAAAATGTGGCGGAATGGCTGTAATGAGCTCCGGAAGCACTTGAGAGTCTTGGCAAACAGCACATCGCCTGCAGGACCTCTCCTGGGCTCGTGCCCATATATATTCGACCCTAGACGACTGCAAAACCGTGGCTTGTTCAGAAGAGTTTCGATTTCAGTTGGTAAGGGCCGATTGAACTTCCACTTAGAATACCGTTTGTAGTAGCATTGATAGAGCGGGCGGGGAGGCATGCGGACTGCGATGAGGTGGAGGGAGAAGGCGACGGGAGCATGCCTTTTTTACATGACTACTAGTACCCAAAGTGTAGCTCGCTGGGAAATTTGTTCAGAAAACTAGATTCAACAGCACATACTTTCTCGCATTATTGGCAACAGCTACGTAATATGGAAATATTGCATTTTAAGCGCTACTAACATTTCAGCTATTACTTGAAAACGTCCAATTCAAACAAAGCGCCTGTG
>BOPP01000008.1:17110263-17143597 GCA_017312745.1 Gryllus bimaculatus
TGCATCTAGCCAGTCAATGTGTGATTCTATATCTTTCTATGTTATCTACCTGGCCTCCCTGTTCATTACCACCACTATCTTTATGTTCTTGCTAAACCTTCCAAACATGGCAACCAAGCCCACATAGTAATGTGCAATATTTTTTGTTTATCAGCTGGTTGGTTTTTCTAGTCCTGTACTCTGAACTGAAGTTTGAAGTGAAGTATTGCTTCTAAAAAATTTCCTTGCCACTCCAAAACAAAACAAATTATTCAAAAGGAATAGGAATTCCCTGAATTGCATAAGCTGAATATTTTTAATTAAACCAAAAGTGACAATTCATTTCAAAAACAATATGTGTAATTACAGGAGAAAATTTAAGGCGAATCACAATGAGAAAAACTAGTACCATACACACCAATGTATTTTCTGAAGAGTTTAAAACATTACAATTGCATTGGTCTTAATGGTACTAATTTTTTCACATTATTACATATCAATTCTAAATGCCACAATTAAAAAAGACTTCACAAATCGGAAATAATTTATTTCCTAAAAAAAGTATGATACATTTGTTGAAGATGAATGCTTTGCTGCCTTCATTGAGAAGTAGTTGTTTACTGTAATTCACAAAATTTACAAACATACAATTAGCCATGGATCTTCAGGCATTGAAAGAGTAATGTATTATTAACAATACAAAAGATATTCCCAAACCCAGAAGAAATAAAAAACAGAAAAAATGAAAAATTATAAGCATACATGAAAATTAGGAATGAAGAACTTAATCAGAAACCTTGAACCAAAAGAAACCAAAGCAGAATCCCTCGATGGCAAGTTGTAGGAGAAAGATGCCCCTTCATGAAAGCATTCCAATTCCCAAATGAGAACATAAAAAAGCCATGGCAAAAGTTTACTTTTTGCCACCCTGAAAGGAAGTGCAACCATTAACAGCACCCAGTAACCGAGAATAGTATGTTCCACACAAGGCACACAGGAACACCATGCACATGCAAGTTCTCTCTCCACAAGAATCTAGCATCTTGCGCAAAATTAATGACACTCGCTCACATTCGTAAATTAAATAACCAAAATCTCATCAACACAGTATCCAATTTATGAAATAAGTTCGAATTTTGAAATTTTAACAGTTATGGCATGATGCAACTAGGTAAATACAACACAGGCTTAAAAAAATTTAGCCTAGACTTACAAGCAATTAAAACCAAATAGACGGCAGAAAACAAGAGCTGTTACAAACAAAATGGATTAGAAACAAAATTAAAAATATTCAAAATTAATGTTCTTCAAAGCAGTACCTCTCAATGCAAGTAATAAAAATAGAACAGGTATGTAAAAAGACCTGGTAAATCTAGAATTCCCGTAATTTTTTTAAGAAATAAAAATATTTTATTTGCTGACCTAACCAAAGCTAGGCTTAGTATGCAACTACATATTTATTTGTTTGTTCACAGTAGTTTGTGATCAAATTTTTGTAATACGGAGGTGGTCCCAGAAGTACCCGGCCTGACCTAGAGATCGCGGTAACGTCTCAAAAAAACACCCCTGTATTAGAAAGTAGACAATCTATGAAGCATATGTTTCAAGTTTGAAGACGCTACGTTGTTTAGTATTTGTTTGGCAACAATTAATAGGGAACGTTGTGAGTGAATTTGTAAAAATGGATAAAACTGGTCATCATTATGTGATCCAATACTTTCATTTGAAAGGCCTCAGCCCAACCAGTATAAAAACTGAACTAGAAGAGATTCTACTTTGGCTGAGTCAGCGCCTTCGTTTACTAAAGTAAAATATTGGGTGGCAGAGTTTAAACGAGGCCGTACGAGCTGCCAAGACGAGCATCACAGTGGTCGACCAAATGAGGTGACAACCCCAGAAATGGTAAAGAAAATTCACAAGCGGGACTGGGTGATCGTCAACTGAAAGTGCGTGAGCTAGCAGACATAGTAGGCATTTCAAAAAGCTTGTTACCCTTTACATCGCATATTATCTGAAAATTTAGACACGAGAAAGCTGTGTGCAAAATGGGTGCAGCGTTTGCTCACACCTGAGCAAAAACAGTGTCGTGAAGATGTTTCAATTGAGTGTTTAGCGAAAATTCACCACAACAAAGCAGATTTTTTACGCAGTTTCATAACCATGGATGAAACGGGTCCACCACTTCACCCCAGAAAGAAAATAACAATCAAAACAATGGACTGAAAAGGGAGAACGCACACCAAAGAAGGCAAAAACCGTTTCATCTGCAGGCAAGGTCATGGTGTCGGTTTTTTGGGATGCACGGGGCATAATTTTCATGGGCAAAATTAATGAATTAAAATTTGAATTGCTACCTCATGCACCCTATTCACCAGATTTAGCCCTCTCTGATTATTTTCTGTTCCCTAACTTGAAACAATGGCTCAGTGGTCAAAGATTTTCCAACAATGAAGTGATGTCGATAGTTAATGGCTATTTTGAGGAGCAAGTTCTTATAATAAAAAGGGTATCGAACTTATTAAACATCGCTGGGAAAAGTGTATAGAGCTCAAAGGAGATTGTTGAAAAATAAACATTTTCTTCCAAAATTTTTGTTTTTTCTTTGTTGGGTCGGGTACTTCTGGGACCACCCTCGTACATATAAGACTGAGGCTTTTTGAAGTGATCCAAAACCATTTAGAACTAAAAGAATTCTTCAAAGAAAACTCTGCATCCAATAACCTACTGAAAGGTTTTGTTCAATACCCAGAAACTCAGGGGAAAACATAAAAACAATTGTTTTGACATTTATTGAAATTATGAAATTGAAAGAAACTGATATAATTCTGCCTACTTTCATGCAACATGCACAAACAATTCACTTGCACAGTGCATCACAGTTTACAACAGCTGATAGCAAGGCTAAAAGGAAGAGCTATTCACTATTAATAGTTACTATTAATTTGAGGTTAGAGAACAGAACTACTTTTTGTATTCTTGGTATTTAAAGGAACTGTAGTGCTGGACTTATACTCTACTACAGGTGTCTTGGCATTAGTTAAAGATTAGAATAGCCAAATTGTAAGACTGGGAAAATGCAAACATTTCAAAAGAAGTTATTCTAATTACCAAAGAAAATAACTTTAATAAATTCAGTTTAACATCTCTACAACCATTCCTAACAATAACAAATGTGTCCCAAATTATGGAAGTTTTATTAAAAATGCATACGGTAATTATTTTTTTATATTTTACGGCATAGTTTTAAACTCAGTTCTTTTAACTAAAAATTACGGTAAGATTGTAGAAAGTTCCTGAAAATCAACTGATTTACAACTCCATCTTAAAAAAAAAATTTCTTAGCCTCACTCCCACCATCCCCACAAATTTTCTACAAACCTGTTTTTTTCTTACATTTTTTACATCAATTTAATATGAACTTAAGAAATAATAAAAATTTAAACAGTTCAAATAACAAAAACATTTGATGATTTTTCCTCAGCATCAAATTCGAATCCTCAGCATCTCAAGAACATACCTAGTAAATCGCACAACTGTTGATTTTTTTTCTTCAGATTTTTCTATCAGTGGGCTATAATTATAAAATTAAAAACTAATTTTACTCCCCCCCCCCCAATCTTCAAAACCACTTACAACTTTAAATATACTGTGAAAATGACAGCAACAGTTCTGAGTACTTTAGCGTTTGTGAAATATATTTGTATTATTCATTTTCTTTCAAATTCAGATAGTTTCAGTGTTATTCACACCAAAGCTTTTTCTTAAAATTAAGTGGAAATTGTTGAGAAAGCACACAATAATTTAAAACAAACATTAAATGCTGGTATTCGTAAGTGTAAGAACCTAAAGTCTCACAAATCCTACAAGTTTAAAATAGGAAAATTGCTATCACCAATAGTTTGCCAACTTTATATGAAGCCATGTTCATGTTAACACATACTTACAAGGAAAGAGTACAAACCAATATGCAATCAACATATTAGGAACATGTTTAAATAAGTTCATACATGCTTAAATTGGAACAAATTAATAATCTTGCAAGTACTTCGACATGCAGTTCATGCAAAGCATCATGAAAGCAATGAATACTCATGCAAAAGAAAGTTAGAAGAAATATAAGAAGCATCAAAAACAATATCACTCATTAATAATAATCCACAGTAGAAACCTCATACAACTTTGCTTTATGCAATTGCAGCTCACCCCTCGAACATAATGACTTCTTTGAAAGTGCGTATTACCTATTGTGTAATAAACCATAAGCCTTCCATATTTTGAAGCCTATATATAATATTAATAATTATATTGGTAAATTATATATATATAGGATCACTCTTCAATAAATTTATAAATTCTTTCAATAAACCAAAATAATTTAAAGGAATAAAAGAGCCGACTTCCAGTGTTTAAGTCATCATCAGTTAATTAGATCACATTATATCAGACTTCTACTGTGTAACAGAAATAAATATAAACATTGAAAACTCATGCTAACAATTGCTATGGTAATAATCTTCCCCTATCGTCAAACCATAACCATTACTAATTTTATCTATGTTAAAAACAAAATAAAAATTTTCATTTTGATAATTACTATTCACGTGAATGGTAATGATGCTGCTGAATATAAGCAATTTAATAGCAAACAACTTAGAAAACATTCTGCTCGCTACACTTTAAGGCCATTACAATTACAAACTACAAATCTCAGATTCTCTTTGCTTTTACACTGGAGTATACATAATGGCATGTGGAAAGCAGTGTTTTTAATTGTATTGTCAAATCAGCATCAATCTGTTTCCTAATTTACATTAACAACTATTTTGAATAAGAAAAAATAAAAAAAAAGAAAGTCGAATTGAAGAGTACCTTACAACACCTAATACACCAAATGTCTTTATGTTCAAAAATTTTAAAAATTTTGAACCATTTCATTTAAATATTTTGGAAAAGGGAAACATTATAGATAAAACAGTACGCTTATTTATGGAATGTTCATCGTATTTAACAAAACCAACATTGAATTTTCCCCGGGTTCTTCCAAGACTACTACTTTTATCACCAAACTTTAGTGTTCATAGAACGCTGCTATTTATTAACATACCTTCTTGCCAGAAGCAGCACCCACTTTAGCCTTCTTCGTGCCCCGAACCTTCTTCATTCTGTTCTTACGCTCCTTGCGCTGTTTGCGAGTAGCTTTTTGCTTTTCATACAATCCATGCTACAAAACATTGTGAAGTCCATGAGATCAACAGTGTCACAACCATTACTGTGTTTGAAATACAGTATAAGGATACATACCCTCTGTAACCTGTGCTTCGGCTCAAACTTTTTAGCATGGTTTAAAGTGTCGTAAATCAGACCAAATCCGGTGGACTTACCACCTCCAAAAGCTGTACGAAACCCAAATACAAATATCAAATCGTTAGCTACTTTGTATAGTTTCGCCAACTTCTCTCTTATTTCGGTTTTTTTAACCGAAGGCTGACCAGGATGTAACACATCCACAACCTGCAACATTAACACAATAAGTAACATTCAACTGCGATGCCTACACAATACATAATTACTTAAATAACAAACCATTTGCTTCCGGCATAATAACCGGTTCGTCATGAATTTCCGCGTGCGGATGGTGAACGTTCCTTCGCTCTGAAACAAATTAAACGAATATAACCTCACTAACCTATGCACACTGTACTTCTGCACTAGTTTGCACGCATCATCTTTAAAAAACCAAATAGATCATAACACACACATATAAACGCAAAGAGATGACTAATAAATTGTGGAAAACTAATTAATACGAATTTACCACGCTGACTGCGTTCGAACCGATTATCAAATTCAACAAAATTGCTACAATTTTTGACCAAGAAATAAATCAAAATGTGAATTAAAGAGTATCAAAAATATTACGCTCGTCAAAGTAATTAAACTTTCGCTGATTAATTGCATATATCCTGATACAAAAGTCACATTTTCTCATACCATTTTGCCAGCAGCACGAATACACTCTACGAGAAAGGCACCAGCAGAAGTCGTGGAATAGGTGCAAAGACTCTTGCCAAAGAGCAAGCAAGAATAACGACACACCAGCGCCATCTACTTCCTGCGGAAAACGTCATAGCTGTTGAAAATGGCGTTGGTTTCTGGGGAACAAGAATATTCTTCTCCCGCGAAACGCATAAAACTCGACCAGACTCAACACCTATCAAATTCAAATGTGGAACTTGATTTCGGAACTTATTCTGCACCAATTAAGAATGTCCACGAAGTTATAGAAGGTAAGGACGTGAAAAATATGTTCGATTAATTGTGAAACTTTCCAGAACCAAGATGGCGGGTTTAGGGGCGATAGCTCTCTTGTATTTACAGGGGACTGGGGGCGGGGCTGCCATGACAGTAGAAAGGGCGCGTTGGTGACATCTCATGAGAATGAGAGCAATTTATACTTGTACTGACATACCAGCTGGTTTCTTTATGGGTTTTCTTATTGCGAGGTTAACTTGTACCAGTGAACGAGAAAGAAGGAATACATTTCCCCGCGCACTTCACAGCCTGCTTGACATGTGATATTGTACTGGCTCATGTTAGTGCAAGTGTCACGAAACTTACAAATCAGATTGAATAATAAATTCTCCCATGTATATACGATAAATCTGGTTTAAAATCAAACATAGACCAAATTACATTTTCTTGTTAGACTTAAATCATAATATATTGAGTATGGCCAAGCATATTTTAGAAATATGGGTTCAATAACAAGATATGATGTAATTTGTGCCCTTTTATTTCAAAGTAATTACTCATTTTTGTAGGCCAATATTCAGTTACTGCAGAGGTGCTGAGTAGTATAGATTCAGGCTACAATGAAATGTCATCAGCTTCATGCAGCGACAACAGTGGTCAATCAGGATCATCTGGTTTGGAAACTACTGTGTTTTCAAGCCAAAAGGATTCTTCCAATGATGTGTAAGTTATTGTTATAGCAACCCATAGGGATGACAAATTAAGAATTTGAAATGGAAGTGACAAAGTTAATTTCCATTTTTAATACTGTAAACAATTGTTAAAATGACTTCGATAATAATAATGTAATAAAATAATTAAATGCTTTATGAGACAATTAGTAACAAATGCTTGAAGATACAAAACATTCATAGGGTGTATTTGTATTTGCATTTGCATGTTTTCTAAAATTTTGTTGTAAACATCTCTCCTGGACTATAAGAATGATTTATATGAAGAGATCAGTTAATTGCAGGTTTGTATTTATCAACTGAAAATACTATTATCAGCAACAGGTGTTAAATTACGTTCAAACACATCACTTTGTCCCAATGGAGTATAACTGGTGCATTACGAAACAAAAATATTTACCAGGTTACTGATATATATTTACATTTTAATTTGTTTCAAGTATAAAATAACAAATGATGTATAAGAATAGATGTATTTATGACTTTAAACAGAGTGGAAAGCAAGTATTTTTCATAAATATATAATTTGAATTGCATAAATAGTGTTCAATGTGAAAAGTATTCCTGAGAATAGCAGTCGTTCAGTGCAATTTTGTCAAATGTAACTTAAACATATTTCATTGAGTGTTTTTAATGCGTCCTACAACCCCGATTTTTAAATTCCGTTTTACTGCAATTTCCCGGTGCTTTTTGATTGTCTTGGCAGACTTACAAGTTTGAGAAGAACCGGCATGGAAGTTTCGGTGTTGGCGTCGAAAATAGGGTGATGGCTTATACTTATACTGCTTGAATGACGGAGTCACACTGCATATATTTATTTTCTTCGGTTCTGTTGTAAACTCTCCCGCCTGTTGTAGTGCCCATGCGTCACTAGCCGAACGATTGGTATTTCGCGGTTGAGGTGATGGCGCGGGAGAAAAATTGCGTAATAGCGTCGGAGCGCGGGAGATTTCGTATCGAACTCGACGCTGACTAATGTCGGAAGATAATCATACGTGTTGTTGCTTCAGGTCTAGATTCCTTTATCTCTTTGGTTTGATACGGTTAAATACCAAATGTTGGAGTTGCATCTAGGAAAAAACATTAAAAATATATTCTCCGGCTATTACACTAGGGAACAAAAACCATACCTCCAGGATGAAAGCATATGATTTCAAAGGAAACAATCACGCTGATTTCGAAAATCATTGTAAAAAGTTTCTATCACTCAGAGATCAAAACATATGTACATATTTAGTATTTGAAATTAACAAAATCCTATACTAATTTGCGTATTGCCCCTCTGGTTATGTTATTATACAATTTTATGAGCATGCTTCATATGAGGTAAGAACAAGTTAAAAATGGAATACACACATTCATACAACAATATTGAAACACCTTGGAAGCAGAAATTTCTATTGCATTGCTTAGAAATGCTTTACTCCTTGTCACTTGCTCTTGCACTTGCTCTCTGACAAGAAACCAGCAATCTCGAATCATTGCTGGATCCTTATGCCCTTGGTGTCTCTTCTCTGTTGTAGCAAGATTTTGATAAAGCTGTTCATCATTAATATCACCAAAAGTCTGTGGGTAAAAATTAAAATGAAGAAAATGAATTTTCAGAGAAATTCTACACATCTATATTTTTGTACATTTCTAACCATTCTGTGACCAAAGTTTTATAATTGTCTTCTTTCTTTGTCTTGAGAAATGCATGCACAACTCTCTTATAAGATTGCCATGTTGCTAACTCAATGGCTCGCAATTTTTCTTCTAATATTTCATTCAACATGAGTTTTATGATTTGCGGGCCGGTGAAAATTCCTTCCTTCGATTTTGCATAACTCATCCGGAGAATTATTTCACTGCTTTGAAACTATTGTGAAGAATCTATAAACAATTGTCATTCATCCACAATATATTCATTACCCCCTGAATCAAAAAGTACCTTTAAGAGTGGAACATTGGGCAGAAGCCTTACATCTATTTGTGAATTTTTTGTCCTGACTGCAAGTAGTTTCCATTACTTCAATCTGGAACTTAGCTGTTCAGATTTTTTTTTGACTAATTCAGGTCCCATGCCAAATCATTTAAGTCTTCCTTGTCCTGCTCTATAAGTGCAAGCCAGTGTCAGTCAGACTTTCCTGGTAAGTAGTCTGGATTGTTTGAAGTGGAGGCTTCAGTTTCTGAGGGAATCACGACTTCAGTTTCATCACAGTTTTCATGATTTATTGACCTTGTTTTCAGCACTAGTAGTTCATCATTGTGTGACACAGATCGCATGGCAGAAGAATTATTTGGACAATTGATCTGGACAGGTCAGATATCTTTATCTTGAAGTAGTAGTCAAAAAATGCCAAATGGTTTCTTGGCAATCTCCAAAACAGTGGTACACAAATGACAATGACACTACCTAAAGTTCTCTTTGAACTCTTTCGATGTGAAATGACGATTTGCATTTTATCAAACCAATTCAATTCACCAGATCATTAGTGAATTTCACTTTATAAACCTCATAGAACAATAATGTTTTAACGTATTTACACACAAACTTCCGACGCACTGAAGGTACAGTTTCACATGAAACAGACTGACTCAGAATCTGCCACCCTAACAGTTGGATACTTATAGGCTTGTGATAAGGTGAGGGGCTAAAATAATTCCTTTCAGTGACTGATGCACAATAGGAAAAATGAGGATGCACATGGCTTGTTTTCAAAATGTTCATTAAGACTTATTCGTAATTCATCATGACTAACACGAGGATACCACTAAGACCTACTTGTAATTAAGCGTGATTACTCACAACTCAGACATGAGAATAAAGATAAATTGAGAAGAATCACAAAGAATAAAGAGCAATCTTCAAATGCAGAATTTAAAAAAACAAACAAGATTGCTTAATTTTGTTGATTTCTCTTGAAAGTGGCATAGAAGAACTGAAGAAATATTTTATTTTTAAATAAGAGTTTATGCATATTCATTCTACATATCTTATAGGTGCAAATTAAATGTATTTGCATTAATAACAAAATGATATGATATATGGAGTATTTTTAAAAACTGTGACATGATATGACCTTTTAATGGTGATGGTAGACTACATATAAAATTGAGTACGTAGCACACTCTGCCTTTGTGGAGGTAAAAATCTTGTTCTTTTGTGTTATCTTTGAAAGTCAATAATTTATAAAAGATGAATAAAATTATAATGTCTCCTCTTTCCCTAAGTACCCGCATCATATTTATTTTCCCATTTGAAAATTCCACTTAATGTATGTCTCAGCATAGGAAATAATTTTCAGCACATTTAAGGATGAATCTCTTTATTACATGTTCATTTCATCCCAAACTAAAAATGGAAAATAACTTGTCTTCTTTATTGATTTCACATTTCAATTGTATAGACATAAAGAGTGGCAAGCAAAACTCATTGTTTAATATAATGACTATTTCTAGCTGTGGGGATTGTGGAAAAGAAGAGGAAGAAGAAGAAGACGATGATGAAAAAGATGAAGTTTCATCAACAGTGAGCAATCTTTCTAACCTTAGTGGTCTATCTGATTTGAGTGGACAAGAATGGAAACCAATGGCCGGTTAGTAACAATTTAATATTGTCTCATACATTATGTATTCAAACATTTGTTTTATTATTGTGATTATCATTCTTTAAAGGTCCGATGAGTTGGGTGCAGAAACAGAGGCTTATTGGAGTAAACCCTCGAAATATTTTAAGCCAGCTAATGGGTGATAATTCACACATTCCTCCAACAATGGATGATCTTACCCTCTGGAAGATAATAGTCAATATTCTAAGTGAACCACCTAGGCGACAGAAACTTCGACATGTTAATACTCTTTTGGATGTTGTTCGATTACTGAAAGGAGCTAAGAAAATAATTGTTCTCACAGGAGCTGGGGTAAGAGTTTGCTTGACATTTATTATGTCTGGTCTCAGAGTATTTAGTATTAAGTTAGATTTTCACTGCAGAGGTGTTTGGGTTAGTTCCTCTTAAAAAAAAAAACTTACAAAATAATATGGTATAAAACAAGAGAGAAAATATGTGGCCTTTCTAAATCTGCTTCTGGGCAATGATTGAATAAAATCTTCATGTGATCTTTGTATCTGCTCATTTTTATTTAGATTGTAATTTCTTTATTTCAGGTTTCTGTTTCATGTGGAATACCAGATTTTCGCAGCCGTGATGGCATCTATTCTCGCCTTGCCCTTGATTTTCCAGACCTCCCAGACCCACAAGCAATGTTTGATATCCAATATTTTAGTCAGGATCCGCGTCCTTTCTTTAAGTTTGCTCGTGAAATATATCCCGGTCAGTTTAAACCTTCTCCTTGTCACAGGTAAAGAATTTAGTTTCTCTGACTAAAGAAAATGTGATTAAGTTTGTGATTAACTTTGATGTAATGAAAATCATTATTTATTTCAGATTTATAAAAATGTTGGAAAAACACAATAAACTGTTAAGAAACTATTCCCAAAACATTGATACATTGGAACAAGTTGCTGGTATACAAAATGTTATTGAATGCCATGGTAAGTTTTAAAAATATATTAATTTCTAGCACACTTCATTGTTTACTTGAAACTTGTGTTGATAAAATGAATAAATGAGAGCCTAGGCACTCATTTACCAGTAGCCACTTGGCTGTGTGGGAGGTGCAGGAGGTCCTAGGCACAGGAGCTAACATTTCAGCTGTCATTCTGCAACCTTCCTTGCCCTGAGGAAGGTTGCAGAATGGTAGCTGGAAATTAAAAGAATGTGTTAAGAAAAATTCAAACTATCTTTAATTAATTATGGGGAGTAATGAAAGATCTTATAAACAATTTTAAATCATTTTGAGAGAAAAATTTCATTTACTTCGCAGAATGAGTGTAAGTTTAACCATTACTGACCAAAAAAGGCAATTTTGAATTACAATTTTATACTTTTGCTCCAGCAATTTACTCATGACAAGAACAGTGTACTTTTGATCATAATTGCATTTTTTCTCTTTATTTCTATCCATTCTCTGATGTATGAAAGTATGTTGGTTTAAAGACAGTTTGACAAATGTGCATTTTAATAAATTGTGTTTTCTTCACTTAGAGAATATCATAGACAACATACCAACTTATGCAATATTCTTTTGCAAAATAATTGATTGTGGTCCGACAGTAGAGCAGACCCTATGGCCTTATCCTCACCAATAATATAGACTTTTATTATGAATTGTGAAAGATGTTTTAAGATTTACCATTGATAAAGTTAAATGAGTATAGTATTAAATGAGGAGTCAGATGAAAAAATGGCTGAAACCCAAAAACACAGTTTTGAGGAAAATGGGTTAAAAATTTGTAAGAAAGTTCATCCTGAATGTACCAATACTGATAGCAGAGAAGTGTAAATGCAACATTTTATGGTGTACCAGTGATTAAGAGGGTGCTAGTTTGATCCCAGTTGCCAGAGATCTGCCTGATGTATTTAACAGTAGGCAAATTAAGTGTGAGAGTGTGTCACCTGCTAGTGCCGAGGTTATAGGCTGACTGTTCTGATAAGTGGTTTTCCTGATCACGTCCAGGCAAATGCCAGAACAGCATCACAGAATAGAGGCAATGGATCACCTGTAATTCTTTCTTTCCTACCTTTTCGGATTCCCATCTTTATATGATGGATTGATCACATATCTTCATTTGGCCCATCCCTCTTACAAGCACCTGAGGCAATCGTGCCCTGAACGGGGTTGAAGAACCAAAAAAGATGCATTTCTATCCTAAATATAACAATGTACACACCGATTTAAATAGAATGACTTCTGACAGATCATCAGCTGTTGTGTGGCAATCAAATTTAAGTTGTAACGAAGCTTTGAATTTGATAACCATGTCCAGCTGATTTGTCAGAAGTCACTCTATTTAAATCAAATTATACATGACAGTATGTCGTAAGCTACTTTTCCGTATGCAGTAAAACCTCTCCACAAGACCACCCCCTTTTTGTAACAAATTTTCTATTGACTGGAATAATTATTCCTTAAGACCAATGTATTTTTACTCCCTTAAAGACTACCACTCCTCTTCCAGACCATAGGCCACAAACTTTTGTCATAATATAACATTCTATTCCCTTTAAGACAACCAGAAAATCTTGCATTGAAATAATAAACCTGAGGATTCACATACCATTTCCAGTGTCAGCCATGCCATTTCCAGTGTCAGCCATCGCCAACAGCGATAGGGTGCATGCGATTTCACGATAACTCCAAAGGGGAGACCTGTCAGAAAATATAGAGAAACTATCGTGTTATAAAGTTGAAAGATAATTTCACAGAAGCAAAATAATACCCCTGGATTAAATCAGGAAACCACATTATGTCAATAACTTATTATCTGAAGATGGACAATTCTTTAAGAACACTGTACTATTATTTTTATAATCATATTAATTAATACAGTTGATCAAATAATTTAATGATTCATTTGAAATCAGAACATTGTTACGATGCCTATTGAAGTAGTCACAGCAGCAATGGAGAGTACAGTTTAATAGTGCTTGAGTTTCCTTAAAGAAGATCACCCCCTCTAAAGGACCAATTTTAAAGTATTAATCACATGGTCAGCTTAGAGAGGTTTCACAGTAATTGATTATTTTCTGGAACTAAATTTTTAAACTTGTTACATAACACACACATTTCAGTTAGACTTAGAAATAAATTACATATATTCTTTATGTGTATTTTATAAAAGAAATTGATACTAAACTGAATAGGATTAAAAACTAGTTTTCAGGATAAGCTTCTTCCTTGTCTCACATTATTTAATCCAATACAATAATTATGGAAATGGCACTGAAGTGGTTCATTTCAAATTTTACATATGGAACAATGGCTTCTGCACAAATTTAGGTTTTCCACATTTTAATGTCATTTATTTGCATTGATAGTAAGAAAAGTACTGGGGCTAAAATAGCAAGTACTTTCTAGCCTTTAGTAACAGTTATGCAATACTTTTTGTACCAAATAATTATGTAATACACTTTTTTTAATAAGTTACAAAAGTTAATTAAACTTTAACCATTTGAAATTTTAGCTATTCCTTTTCCTTTACATTAAGCCTTTGGGATATTTAAAAACAAAAAATAGCTCTATTTTTTATTAAATTTTGTTGTTTGATAGTATGAAGGTCATTCATGTTAATGGTGCAAGTCTCATGTTCATTGAAAACCTTGATTTTTTGAAGGTTGCAAATTCAAAACTTTTTCTACATTCTAATTTCTATCCAGCAAAATTTATATTTGTAATATATTCTTCAAATTTCAGCCAATATGAAGGGTACGATTTCTAGGAGTGAGGATCTTTCCATTGCTCCCAGTACACTGAGAGAAGTGTAGAAACTCGATGAAAAGAACTTGTCGCTCATTTTAAATAAAGCATGCTATGCGCACGGCGGTGCTGACTTGCAAGTTTCCGTCCTGATCCTATAAAAAACACTTCGTCAGCCTTTGGGCTAACTACGTCGTGATAAAATGATATCTAAAATATGTCTAACACAAAGAAATGGAATTTCCTTTTAAAACGACTGATTTTTCAAACAAATCAGACAATAAACTCCTAGTTTGGCAAATGTATAAAACCTACAAAGGAAAACAGTCATTAAATTGCCATGGATCAACATGTCAATGTATTTAAAATACAAATATTTAAATACTGCCCAATCCTGCTCATTACAAATCGTACAACCTTTGGTGTAAAAACTCAATATTTTCAAGCAAATATCAACACAACAACAATTATAACTGCTATTCATACAGGTAAATCATGTCCCAACAATAAGCCGCAAGTCATTCTAGCATTCCAATCTGTTATTCCTTGAAAGCTAGAAGTTTTTCAAATAGGTTTTAAATAATTTCTAAAAGATTAATGTGTAAATATATAACAAAGGTCGAATGTAAGAAATGAACAAAACAATGTTAAATAATATACACATTCTGACTTGCAAAGCATCCAAGTAAGTTTGTAAGAAAAAGTAGCTTTAAGGAAATAAAAATTGCCTATGTTAAACCAAAATTTCCTAAACCCAGGGTAGGCCATTCTTCTATTCAACTGCTCAGTTGTGAAAGTACTATGTACAATGTACAACCCCCACTTTTTACAGTTATCAGGAGTCTCATAGTAACTAATACTACAACAGCGCATACAGTCTCACATTTGTAATTTTTGCAATTTTTGAAAATTCAGAGTCCTAGAAAGTGAGACCTGCATTATTTCCTTAACCATACATTGCTCTATTTGAGAAAAAAATTGGTGTTGTTTTGAGGGTGGGTTGTTGTTGATGTTAGTGTTGGTTTTTGTTTTCTACAAGCAAAAATTATGTGAAACATACTCATATTTTCAAAAAATTTTGTTATGGCCTTATTATAGATCAAATTGTTTGGAATAGATACCAAGAAAAAAAATCTCTATCATCAATTGTGGCAATTTTCTAAATTACAAGATCACTGAAAATGGGGTCTGCATAATTTTTGCGCACTATGCTTTATTCAAGAAGAATTAAGAAAAAAAATTGGAGCTGTTTGGAGCTTCTCATTTAGTTCCTCTTTCATCAGTTTTTTCCTGCATTCATTCATCATTTTTTCCATTTTCTTTATATAATTTTGAACAGACTTGTTGCTAGGGATGTAATAAGAGTAGCAATCACAATTTGTTTGAGATCCCTTATGTGTTAATTTATCACCATTCTCTTGAAACTGAATATTTTGTTTAAGTGTTGTTACATAATTCAAATAAGTTTTCTCATGAATTCATTTTATCCTCATTGTGTCTAAATTTTAAGATTGAAATTTTATCAGCACAGGGGGGAAATATTCCAATTTAATTCCAACATAAATTGGGGAACAGTCTCTTTACGTTAAAATCGCAAGACTGTTTGATTGTTGCTTCATTTATGTCTCCAAGGCTATCCGTGATTGTAAATTTTTATGTCGTTTAAGTTCCAAGGTTTTAGATTGTTTGAGAAGGAGAGAGGCAATTTCAAGATTTAATTTTCATGTAATGATGATAAAACATTAACATGTACAATTTTTTCAGGGTCTTTTGCTACAGCTTCTTGCACGCGATGCAAATATAAAGTAACAGCTGATGCAATTAGAGATGATATTTTCGCTCAGAAGATACCTTTGTGTCCACGGTGCTCAAACAATGCAACTTCTCACACAATTGACAATGAACGTTACTCAGATGATTATAAAGGTAAGGATTTTATGTTGTTAAATCAAAACAGTTCATCAGTACCAAGCAAAACTTTCATGCACATAGTTCTTAAAGATGGAAGTTTTTTTTAGCTATATGCAAACAAATAATTATTCACAATGTGAAAAAATCAAAGTATTTAGATCCTCACTGACAAACATCATTTTTACAGAACTTGTTAAACAAGGGATTATGAAACCAGATATAGTCTTCTTTGGAGAAGGATTACCATACCAGTTTCATGAATCTATGGCAGTGGACAAAGATAAGTGTGACTTGCTAATTGTCATTGGCTCATCCTTAAAAGTCAGGCCAGTTGCTCTTATTCCAAGTAAGTCATTACCTGATGAAGATAATGCAATTGTTATGTAGCGCAATTGAATATTTTTTTTTACCACAAACTAATTTTGCAGGTTCAGTTCCATCAAGTGTTCCACAAATTTTGATTAATCGTGAACCTCTACCACACTTCAATTTTGATGTAAAATTGCTTGGAGACAGTGATGTGATTATAAATCAACTCTGTCACATGTACGTATTGTTTTATTTCACAATTACTTTGAATAATGTGTATCTGGTACTAGATTTTAATACAGGGTCCCATTATTTTTTTGACAATTGTGAATTTAGTAAAAGCAGTGATTTTTGTTTGGGGGCATGGATTCTGTGGGGAAAGTTGCGTAGTATTTTATTTATATGATAACAAGGAAGTCTTTGTTATGAGAAGAGGGTGACATTTCCTCGCATATTGATATTTTCAGAACTATTACATTTGTATTGATGGATTATTTATGAAGGAAAATATTAAGTTATCTTTTTTAAATAATCATATTAAACCTGCTTGCATGCATGCAAATATGTAGTAATAGTAATTAAAACAAAATGATCTACTACGTAGTGGGTAATTAAAACAAAATTAAATAATGTCATTCAGCAAAATAGTTTTAACAGAAAATAATTGTTTTATATAGTGTGTTTTCAAGTAATATGTACTGCATAAAAATATTTAAGAATGTAAAAAAATATTAGGAATTTTAAGAATGTTTGTGTTCATTTCGGGGAAAATGAACAAGATTTTTTGTTATTCATAGGTTGGGTGATGATTGGTCTGAAGCATGCTGGTGCCCTGAACCTTTAGTTGAGGCAAAACATTTGTTGCCTTCTATCCATAGTCGACGGAGCAGCTATGACAACACTTGGAATGGGCGACATAAGATTACGGGACAAAGCAGTTCTAAATCTACAGTCGATCGGGGGCCCAGAAGTAAATTGAATATTGAACCACCAGGTCAAGCTGCATCTATTTCCTCAACTGCTGCTGGTGTCATGAATAGAGATATTGTAACAGATGGAAACTATAGTCCATACACAGGAGACCATGGTTCAAATGTTGAAAGCAGTGAAGCTGATTCCTTGCAAATGTCAATAGATAGTGGAATGGGAATGTCTGCAGATAGTAGCTCTAGTGGAATGAAAGAAAGACACATGTCAGTTGATTCATCTACACGGGACAGTGGAGTATGTTGTTCTGCTGACAGCCCCGTTGACAATAGGAACTTTTCCATGATCGATTCATCCAAAGAATGCAGTCAGGAAAGTACAGACCTGTATGACAGTACAGTACAAAGAGAGATCCGGTGCATGCCATGTGGAGTAAGTAGTTGTAGCAGCAACAGGAACAATAGAGATAAAGACTCTCATGTTGATAGCAGTTTGAAGCAGTCTCCCGCTGACAGTACATCTCAAGGAAAGCAATACACAGTTCTTATTGATTCTACATCAATGCTTCAAGAGGCAGAACCAGAGCACAATGAATGTTGTCATTCACCAAAGGATTCAATATCAATACATCCTGCTTCTGCAGATAGCACTTTTGGAAATGGAAGAGTAACCTCTTCATCTGTATCTGTTTGTGCTTCTGTCAACAATCGACAATTGTCTGTTGACTCTATGAGAGATAGTGGGATTGGTGATGGAACCAATAGTGTGGACAGCTCAGCAAGCTGCGGTGCATCTCCTACGGCCTCCAAAGAACATCACATGTCAGTTGATTCAAGTGATGAAGCACCAAAATGCGAAGATGATATTGAAGCACTTAGAGCTTGTTGGCAGCCCAAAATTAGAGAAAGTTTAGCTTCTCGATTACCTGGTAAGTACTAATCATTTTTCTGTAAAATCTCTTTCTGTGAACAGTAATCACTTCCGAGATAGTTTTATTTGAGTGTTGTTTTTATAACAAAAGAACATCCTTAGGCTGAAAGTTAACCTTTATGTTCTATGATCTTCTTACAGTAAAATCTCTCTAAACCCGAAACCGTTGCAAACCGGAAACCTGCTTTAAACAGAAAATTTCTCCAGCTCGAAGTTAAATGTTATTTTACACAGTATAAAACAGTACCTGACCAACACAGAAACAGAGTTTTTCACGTGTTTCTGGGGGAAAAAACCCTTTATAAATCAGAATTCCTGTGAAATTATTGCAAATGGCAGAGGAACAAGATACATTTTTAATGAAATGAATGCATCTGCAAGCCTGTTTTAACATCTGTATCCCTTAGGCACGTGATTTAGTCGTGGCAGCCACACATTGAAGGAGGTGGGCTCCAGCTGTCAGCGTAGAGTTCAACCTTGGGGTTACTTGTATCTCAAGGCATAGGAGTAGGAGAATTCTCTCTCCCCCAACTCTGAGCATGGGCAGGTGTAGAGCAATGTCTTCTATTCACGCATCTTCCTTCCTCACATTCAAAATCATAACCCCTCAACCAGATAAGCATTGATCGAAGCCATACGAGGGTATCAGAAAGTCATAGTTCTCTGGGTTGTGGTGCATGTTTGAAAGAGTCTGCAAGCAGTCCGAATGCACCAGAAGAGGTGGCTCAGGGCATGAACTGACGTCACTGAAGTGCCTCTGACCAGGAGATCCTAGGTTCAAGTCCAGATGCTGTAAGGATTTTCGAAAATAGCTTTATAGCTAGGTTGGATTTAGTGACTGTCTGGAGGAGAATCCTAGCGACCAGCTGCTCTGCTCAATAGTTTTTCATGGTTTCTTCGAACAATACCAGATGAATGCCGGAGCAGTACCCTAACAAACAGGCTACAGACCATGCACAACCTTTCCTTCCTCTTCTTTATCCTATCCTTACCCCTTACTTTCATGCACTTTGCTACCACACCAGCCTAGAGGCCGGTCCGGAGCATAGAGCTAATCCCAGCGGGGCAGTGCTCTGCTGGTGAGAAATACCTGGTTGGGGAAAATCCCGCTAGTCAATGGTAGATTGGGGCCGGGTCTCACCGAGAGCGAAGTTCCCCCTCCCCTGCCCTGGGAGAAACAAGTATGCACTACACTTACAGGACTAATGACCTTAGCTGTTGAAATGTCCAGAATCACTAATTAATCAATATCTACATGCAACCACTAACCAGTTTAAGAATAACTGGAAACATAATAAAATTCCTAATAAAATAACCTTTCGATGAAAAGGTCAAACTTATAGAAGCAAGAGAAACAGAAGCTTTCAATGAAGAATGTTAAATATTAATTTATTGGTGATTTTTTCCATAAATACATTGTATGTAAATGTGTTTTAATAATTATATTTAAGTCATATAATTTATTACTTTCAGGGCAGAAATATCAATAATACAAGTGTCATAAAATGGACAACCTTGCAAAAAAACTTAAACTTCTCTAAACTGACTTTTTTTTGTCCCGATCTATTCCATCTCGGTCAGATTTTACTGTTGAACCTTATCTTTTCTTCAAGTCAAATCTATATTTTAATGGAATCTTTGGTTTATATGAACTGTTAGTGCCCGGCATGTGCCTTACAGACACTTGATGATTTCAACAAGCTATAGTGGCAACTCTGATTCTGGGACTTGCTTACTTCAATAACTTTTACTCAGGGAAGAGGCCTATTAGGTTAACTCAATTCCAGCCATCTCTAGATCATCACTTCACCCTTTTAAACATTAAGTGTGGTGCCAGTGTAGCAAGTGATATTTTCTATATCCACTATCACTCCTAGTGTTTCACAAGCTTGATGTCGGCTGAATATATTATTATTATTT
This sequence comes from Gryllus bimaculatus, assembly GCA_017312745.1. Taxonomy (NCBI): domain Eukaryota; kingdom Metazoa; phylum Arthropoda; class Insecta; order Orthoptera; family Gryllidae; genus Gryllus; species Gryllus bimaculatus. The sequence continues at coordinate 17,130,522 of BOPP01000008.1, forward strand.
ATTATTATTATTATTATTATTATTATTATTATTATTAGTGTTATTATTATTGATGAAATGTTATTTATTTCATATGTTGATGTTGTTTTTGGATAATTTGGTACTGATTTCCAATTAATGTTTCCTAATTGTTATTTGTAAGGAGAAACATAACTGCGGATGTACATATTTATCATATGTTAAAGTTCTTTTGTATTCTTATGACTTATAATTTCAATAAAGATTAAAGAATAAAACTACAACAATTGGTACTGCTAATATGATAATTGTGTGATAGTCCAAAAAGTTTAGTAATTTTTTATTTCTCTATAAAAATGTTGAGGATCTGTGAAGCATTTTCATACGAATTTGTTAGGTCACTTCGTTTTTATTTACACAATAAATTTGAAGACTGTGAAGCAAAATTTCAGCAAATTGACAAGAAAGTATGTTTTCAACTAACAACAAAAGTGATTTCTGCAACCATTTTGATCATTACTAGGCTATGAAAATTAGTATTTTAAATGTCAAAATGCTAGTGCATCACAGATATCAGGTTAGCACCATAAAGGGGTCCTTCCAAACAAGTGACATCGAGCACCAAAGGTTAAAGATAGTGGAGAATCTTTTTGAAATAATAAATGTTATAAGTAAGCTGCAGATTTTTGCCGATGTATTAGGAAAACTCAATATTTTTAGGTTACTTCATTTTAGGGCATTGGGATTATTATATTAGAATTATACAGTGCCTTTAAAGGCCAATTTTGTGTTTAAATACCTGAATGTTGCGTTTCCTTGTATATATTGATATTGTATTTATTAATCAAAAATTTTAAAAAATGTACTTTTTCCCCCTGCAGATTACAGAGAAATTAAACAGCTATTGATATATCTATGTTCAGTTTTAATGAACTATTAAGCGATTGATTGTAAATGCATTTGGTATGAGGTATTATCACACAATTACTTGGTAGTTACCAGTTAGAGAAGGTAAAGAATTTGCCAGTGTTTGTAACGTCTGGATATTGTCAGGGAATTTCCTTTTTGCCTAGGCTCATTTACTTTCAAATAGTGTTTTTCAATATACCTACTGTGTTTGTATTACAGTTATTTTATAATCTTGCATTGGTCTTGATTGGAAAAGGCACAAAAAGATCTAAAAGGCCTAAATCTTGTACCCACTTTCCATGTATTTTCCTTAAAGAACCCATGTTTAATTAAGATTTGAACAGTAAATATATTAAAACTGTTTTTACTGTTAAAATGTGAATTCAGTGAGTTTGTTGATACACTGTTTCTTACCCAATAACATAATTGCATGGAATGATATGCAAACATTTTAACTTTCCTGTGGGATTGTTGAAGGGCTGAGAAAAGTAAGGGAAAATATTAAGGAATTAGCTTTATTAAGTACGAATGTGTATCAAAAAATTATAAAAGTTAAACAAAGCCATTATATTACTTATTTGTGGTTCCTGGATTGTAATCATGAGCCTTATTGTCAGCCAATGTTGCCCATCTTAACTAATAGGCCAAAAAGCCTTTGAGAGGAATAGTTGTGAAGAGACTATTTTTTTTAATAGTGAAGAAAAATAAATCAAGCTACATTTTTCCTAATTAAAATAAATTAGATATTGTCGAAACATGATGAAATTCAACAAAAAATTAAAAGGATTTGTTATATTAGTTTTTTGCTGTACAATTACACAATAAACATTTAATTACCGAGTTGACGATCTCAGCAAACATGAACACCTAACTTCCTGCAAAATTTCTGACAAAAATTTTGTCATGTCTAATAAATATTTTAATTCTAAATATTGCCTCTCTAATTTGATTGTATCTTAATTTCTCAACACCAGAAATTGTACTTTTTGAAGGGGAGTCTGTCTTTCAATTTGGAGAAATTCATTTATCTTTGATTCATTAAATATAACTACACCTTTTATCTTATCTGAACACCTGTATATACTGTTCGCTTAGGTGATCGAAGTAGATAAAATGGTTATTACTTTGTCTGTTGTGAAGTAAAGGTTGCCTAGTATCAGTTTGGTAAATAATGTGGTGCATACAAAGAATTGCTTTATTAACAGATAAACCTATTTATTATTATTATATTATTTTCTTCATCTTCTTCCTCGACAGTCTTATGTCTTTAATACTAATACTTTCGTGGATTTTTTTAGTAGTCTCCGTTGCACATCATTAGCTTACTGCTACAACTACTCAGTGCAAATGTAGCACACCACAGGATTGCTATCACCGAACTCAGTATTCATATCATATACCATCATAGCTATTAATCATGTTGATATTTTGCCAAAAAAAAATAGGTGAAAATCTTAAAAAGGCAATTGGATAAAATGTTGCGTATTATGCTGGGTAATAGGCCATTATGCACAAGTTGTTTTGCGCAAGCGCTTGAATGTGGGTTTTGAATTTTTTAATGCTATGTATATTTCTTACTCTTTTACCTAACTTCTTTTTGCCCTTCTTACTCTCCTATTGCATTTGTGAATTACTGTATTTGATGATCACACTTTAAATGTTTTTGAATTTGTTCCTATTGCAGAGGACTCGTATTATTTTATGCAGCCAAATACCTACATCTTTCCGGGAGCTGAAGTTTTTTATGATCCTGATGACACAGAACACTCTGTGTATAGTGGTAGTGGCAGCAGTAGTAGTGACTCAAGTGATTCTGGAAGTAATGCCTCCGATGATAGTGACGGTGAGGATGCAGAGGCTGATCCGTGGGATTCAACAGCTACTCCAGGCGAGAAAGTTACCATGGGAAGGAGTCCTTGATGCAGGCCTGGAAGAGGTAGACATTAATTACACATGAATGATTCTTGAAGCAATATTATTGCTTTCTGATGTTACACCTGGCAGAGTTTACAGAGAGTGCTCTTGTATTCTTCCTTAAGAGCTATGACTCACGTTTGGTTAGTGCATGTTTTCATTATTATATGTTACCCGTAATTGTTGCAGGTAAAAGGAACAACTTTTATATAGTTTTTTGTTTATTGTTGGAATGTCAATAACTGAATTTGTATGTATGAGTGTGTGTGTGTGTAAAAGTGAACATTACAGCATTGACTGAGATACTTGTAAAGTAAACAATTTTTGACCTAGATTTTTGTTATTGTTTTGTTAAGATAGTGGGACATCAGTCTTCTGAGTTCGTTTTTTTTTAAAATTGGTGTGAATTGTACAAGCTACCTCTGTTTTCATTCTCTTATTTTATTGTACATGTTTTTTATAATATTCTTGGTATGAATTTAGTGACTTAAATGTATGCTGCTGATAAGGAAAAAAGTTTAGTTTAGCAATGAAAAACTTCGACATTGCAATGCACAGTGTGTGTATATGCTAAAAAAGTTATGTTTAAGAGAATTTGCCAGGTGTAACATTGTTTACTAACAGCATTCTCCAGATATATCTATATATGCTGTTTGTTGAGAAATTATATTTGATTTACATTGAATTCTTATATGTGGTATTCATTGGATGATGGCAATAAGTTGCTATGTAGGTTGATTAATAAATCTTGTAAATGATAAAGTGTAAGATTTTTGAGTCAGGTATTCAAATTATTTCCTTTATATACATTAAGTTAATCAGGAAAATGCTGTTATACAATTGATTGTGACTGTCATATTTCGAACATTTGTCTATTTTCATTCAGAAGAGATTTTTTAAACATTTTATACACGTTTGCCCCTACCACGAGGTTGTGAACTCTTTTCAATTTAGGAGAAGAAACATGTCCCCAGTACATTCACATAGACTTACATTGCGGTTCAGCCTTATGTAATTGGTACTGAAACAAGATAATTAAGCATGTGTTCCTGATTGAATTAATATTTATATCTAAAGGTTTTTAAAATAAAACATAACACTGGAGATGGGTTTGTTGTCTCCTTTAGATAATGTAGTGTGTTAATTTTGATTTGATTGTCTTTTATTGGAAGACATAAATTTTATTATAATTTTCATATTAATTATCTATATTGTCATGATTTTCAGGATTTCTCACTGCTAATTTTTCATTGATTTTAAATCCAAACATACAAGCCAACAGTCTGTACCTCATAAGTCTATGTTCTTAGTGCTTAGGAAGTTTCTTCCACAGAAAGGAGAAAAAATTGTTTGACATATGGCAACCACTATTCAATGTGTCTTGAATTGCAGCTACACTCATCTAGTGTTTGCTAATCTTCGATCTGGTTTGCTGAAACATTATTGTATAATGATTCAGGTGTGAATTTGCAAGCAATTTACTAATTATTCTTGTTTAAAATGTTACTCATGTTGGATGGAGATGTTCTTTATTGTACCCATGAGCACAGCAAAATGTACAAAACTGAATTGCAGGGCTTGTTCTTTATTAAAAATGACTATAAAATTATTTCATTTGTTACGTAGTATGTCACAATAATGTCTGGTTGTGTAAAAAAAATTTACGCGATATTAGAATTTATTTTTTAAGTTCATCTCTTAGAAGTCTGCATGTGTGTTCAAAATTAGAAAAATTGTCACGTCAAAGCAGAATGAAAGGGGAAGTGCTTTAGAATATGTAAATATTTATTAGTTACTTGTCTTTGTAGAGCATACATTTTTGTCTGCATATTTTCTTCAGATATAACAAGTATATGTAAGTGTTAATTGAATTTCCTACTATAACTCCCATGTCTTTGTGCTGTTGTCTTTTTTTAAAGACTTGATCTCACATCTTACAAAACCTAGTTGTTGGAATTGATGTAATGTGCAATTGCAATTTGTTATGTAGCTTCAGTGTAAAAATGACGCTGATTGTGTTCAGCACGCAAATCTATGACAGACTTTTTGATAATTTAAGTGTTTTTTGCTATTTAATTTATGCCTATTTTTTTCCATTTGCACTTATATTATTTTTTATGATTGTTTACATTTACTGTCATGCTTATCTCCCAGTTTCTATCTTGAGAATGTATATTTGACAGGCCTTCCTTTTGTTGGTGCTTCCTTCCTGCACTTTAGAGGCATGAATATATGGTAAACGTCAAAACAAAGAATGGCCTGTAAGTGGAAAACTTCCTTAGCCCAGATTGGAGGAACACATTACAGAACATTTTATTTAGCGTAGAGGGTAATTAAACAGTAGTGACTCTGTAGCTGAAAAATTTCTGTAGTTAATACATTGCTACCTAATGCTTTACAGTAAACAAGTGATTATCGATTATCAGTACTATTCAGAACGAATTAGAGCAAAACATGTAATTTTATATATTGTATGGAACAATGGAACATTTTACTAATTTACAAGTGTTTTATCAACTTGTGGATAAGCAGTTTCCTGGATACACTTAATTTCATTGAATATATTTTCTCTGAGCAGAAGCTAAAAATACTCTTTCTGGTAATACAAATCACCAGATATTACACAATTCTGTGTCAAGAAGAGTTGCACTTAAGATGTTCTTGAACTAATATGAACATGTGTGCATTGAAACTGAGCAATCTCCTGATAGTTATTTTTCAATTATCTTTGTCAGAAAATTTGACTGGGGAGTTACACTGTAAAATTCATGTGTTAAATTAAAACACTTCAGTAAATGGCTTATTATTAGATAAAACCTCTCCATGATGAATGAAATTTATGTGATAGTATAAATTAACAAAACTGTTGTCAAAGTATGTGACAGATACTTTTTGACAGTGGTCTAAAAAATTTGCAGTATATTGTGCATTTCATCATTTAAATTTATTTGGTAAGTTCAGTGAATTTTAAAGGCAGAAACTTCCCACAGCAATAAGCAGGATAATGAAGAGTAATATTTTGGGGGAATTTGTCAATGCATTTTTGATATTCAAGTCGTCCATAGAGTTTTATTTTGTGTCTGACTGTTGAAAGAAACTTGTTAAGGGGTTAAGACAAACTGTTTTATATGTAAAAAAAAAGTAGAAGAAGAAAAAAAAAACGAAAAATTGTACAGTTGTGTTTTAGAAGGGTATGTATATTGATTTTAAACTAAGGAAATTTTTATCAATGTGTATATATTTAGTTATAGGTTCATGTGTCCTGAAGCAATCTAGAGGTCTTGTGCATTTAATTCCAATTATATTAATCTTAATTTGCCCTAAAGTCAGCAGAGTGTTTATTAATGAAATAATTGTGATTTTATAAATCAGTGTTTACAATTAATATTATGCTGATTTATTCATAGCTAGAAATTTGTTTGCCTCTAGCTTGCTACAAAGAAACCAAAAAAAGTAAACAGATATTATAGGATTCTTTAAGAAATGTGCATTTTCTGATTTTATTTTTTCATACATAGTGTTAATTGTAAAGGTAATATTTAATTTATCCAAATTTGTTGTTTTATTTTAAAGAATCACAAGTAAGTGATTGTGTACATGTGTGTGCCTGTGAGTGTGTGTATGTATGTACGTACTTCTTTTGTATTTGTGCTCTGACACATTCAGTTGGTTGTTAACTTATTCATAATGTGACTTTTCAATGGTGAAGTATGGTACTTGTAGTAGCTTTCGTACTGTTTAATTTACTTTGTTTCAAGGAAAGAAACCTTATATTAAAGTAGTCACTATTTTTACCTATATTCTTGTGGTGAACTTATTTTATAATACAACACCTAGAAAATAAAAATGAACATGTATTTTTATTTCAGTGTTAAATACATGTTAAAATATTTGCTCTAACATAATTCTAAATGATAGTTCCTGTCACTAATTACTTGAAAGCTTAATGTCTTCTTATAAACTGAGCCAGTTTTTGTTTGTTTTGTTGTTGTTGTCTTTTTTTCAATTTTAAATGGTGATTTTAAGAACAACATAATAACTTATTTAAAATACAAATGTAATAAAATTTATGATTACCTTTCTTACCTACATCTTTACCTCTTTTCAATAAAGATTGTTTTTATCTTATAACTTCTATATTTGGCAGAAGATATGTTGAATGGACAACTCTAGGACAAAAATGATGATTTATATTGTCACTACAATGTGTATAACTTTGGCATTACATTAGGGGAAATGTCTTTTAAAATTTAAATATTTTCACAAAATGTGGAAAAACATTTAATACAGAAGGACAAAAGTAAGTTTTAATGTGCAGCTGTTGTTGATAATTGTTTTGGAAATTAAAGATTTTCTTAAATTTAATTCTCATTAAACAATTATTTTGGAGAGAGAAAAAACACAAACAAACGACAGAACGAACAAACTAGAAGAAATGTTTCAGTATGTTGTCATTATGACAGTATCTCTTCAATACAGATCATAACCACCAGTTAGATCATATTACCAATGAACTTACTGATAAAACAGTTATCAATTGAACACTTATGGTAAGTCTGGAATTTTTTAATTTTCAGATGTGAATTAATGAGAATGGTGAAAATAGTTTAAGTGCTTGTTTGAGGATTCATGTTACTTTGAATAGTCTGCCTTCCGGCATATTTTCAGAAAATACAAATTCACGCCATTCATCTCAAATTCTTGATTTTGACCACCTCAGTTACTTATTGAATCAAATTATGTAATGCATATCTATGCATATGTGAAGAAAACAACTAAAATTCTCTTGAGATTAGCAGTTTTTAAAAACATGCTATTGAGACCACCAAGCATCAGCCAAACAAACAGCTTGAACAGTTGAATGTTAACCAATATTGCAACCTGTTAAGATTAAACACCTTAAGATACTCAAATCAATGCAAATATGCTCTCTGAACCTCACTTTCAACTCCACAAACAATTTTAAATAAGGCAGACTTTCAATTGAAAAGTTATGAGGAACTATCCCCCTCCCCATCTTTGTGAAATTATTTTTACATAATTTGAATACTATTCAATTACACAATTCAATACTAATGTTTGAATAATTCGTTTAAGTTTTCATACTTATATCTTCTAAATTACTCTAAAAAATTTTTTCAATTTGCAGCATTTTTAACAGAAGATTTTAGTAACGAGTTGCTTGTTTACTAAACTATTTGTTCAGATTTACTCACTGTGTGATCTTTATTTAAATCACATTAATTATCGGTACGTATTTATGGTAGACAATTTTGTCATAACCCAACATTCATGGGAAAGAAAACTTAATTATTACCATTTCAGATTTTTTTTATCTTCCAAGGAAGAAATAGATACTATTCACAGTCATGTTGTATTGACAGAGACATATCTGCGGTATGGCAAACGGAGCAATTGCCTTGGGTGCTACTTAGAGTATACTTGCTAAAACTGGTAACAACCACCCTAATTTGATGTATCATGATGAGCGCAAATTGTATGCTTGTCATGAGCACCTGAATACCTTGATATGCTTCTGCCTATGGCAAACTCATAACAGCTTAAGGTTATAAAGAATTAGTATAAAAAATTATACTAAAAGAAAGTAAAATAGAAATAAAAACTTTTAGAAACATCTCCAGAAGTCGCTAGGGATTGTACCTTTAATTACAAAACAAACGCTATAAATGATTATGAACCATACTGATTTTAACATTTTAATTAAATTTGGAGTTCACTTTTACTTGTCTTAATTTTACACAGTATTTCTTTCACATGCTGAAAGGAATTTCTTTGAACATATTATCTTTTATTCGTTGAATGTTCCAGAAGGAAGAGATGATAATCAAAAAAGGCAGTGTTGCTTATTGGATACAAAGGGGAAATCATAACCAAAAAACAGGTTATGAGTTTCAAATAATGAAATTTTATGGTTGGAAGTTGAAACCCCTTCAGGAAATATGTTAGTTGGATAAATCAAAATACTTAACAAAACCAATCATTTTCTATTTTTCATTAAGCCATTTGTAGCCGATTATTTTAAATCAATCCTTTAATAATATGGATGTTGTGTGTGATTTCATTCTTAAAATTGTGTACCAATTGTTTAACTTTAACAAAAGAAATGAAGAAGCAACCTGTAAACAATGTTGTTCTAGTAGAATAGTGTGCAGGTGTAAATTACATAAAGTTATTTATTTTCATTTCTTCAATGAGTGGGATAAAAAATAATAATAACTAATTAACAGTTCTACTTAAAGTGAAAAATAATGTACTTTATCACCATCATGAATGAATTTAATCCCAATGTAATTTTGCAAGAATTACAGCATGACTGCATGAAAATGGCCATATTTTCCAATGCTATTTTAGTGAATCGGTAAAGGAGAAATAATTCAGCAATTTATGCAAAGAGGTTGAGGAAGTCTTTAACAGAGATCCCATGGGGAAAGATAAGTGAAACATGTTGATTAAGATGGGAGTGGTAACTGCATCTTAATGAAGGATGAAAGTTAAAGATATCAAGCATCGGTTTAACAATAAAAATTAACAACAAAATCTTATGAATTAAAAAAACCAAGTTGGGACCAAACAACTTCTCATATTTGGGTTTTTAAATTAACAAAAAATTATGTAAATCTTGTAAGTAAACATCAACATAGTCAAATTATGAAAATAAAAGAATTATAATCACTATTTTACCTAAAAGGCAAATTTTTCACTGAATATTAAGCACAGACACAAAATAACATTTGGTATGCACTTAGAAGTTGACTTGCATTTTAACAATCCTATTATTGAGCTATTTCCATTTGGTACCCACTGGAAAATAAAAGTAGCCCTATATTATGTTAACTTACACATTTCTAGCACAAAACTTGGCAATTAACAAACGTTTCAATAAACTATAAGGATGTAAATTTGCCACATTTCCTTACCTACTTACCTTTCCTTAACTTTACAAGTTGTAAATCAATTAATATATTCACAAGATATTAAAATATTTAAATTTTTATCATAAGCCTTACATTACACCAAGACAAGGATAAAAGTTTCAACAGTTCCTCAGGCACTGTTTGTAAGAACTATGAATTCTAGCATGCAAAATAATTAGAAAATTGCAACTTTTTTATGAAAAACAGTAAACGGCCACTTTTGCAATTAGCCTATCTCTTGTTAAAATCAAATGTAATTACATTTGTAAGAACATGGTATAGTAAATTATAAGGAAAGTTAGGATAGTTGCTGAAGTCTATTAAACGGTACAACTCACGGAAGTTATTAAAAACGGCACTTCGCGCCGCTCCGGTGGTAACTGCGCAGTTTGAATTCTGGAGGCTTTCTTGAAAAGTGCTTCCTTATAAAAATGAATTGGTAATTATTTGGTGATAGACTCTAGGATATTTATTGTGAACGCGAGGGCCAAAGGCCCGAGCCTCGCCGTGAATTGGATCCGGGCGAGCGCAGCAAGAAAACTTGCATTACAATGCAGCGGGGACACGGTGTGTAAAGAGCGAGCCAAGAAAATCGCATATCCGAGCGCGTAGCGTAATATAAGAGAGGGCTTGAGGAGACCCCTCCCCCCCCCAACACCAGGCTTCTCTGATAAGTACCGTGTACCCTACTTTAACCATACCAGTACTATGGGGATCAGTGGCGGCTCGTGCTTAGGTTACGTAACCCCCAGATAACCGAAAAATATCATATAATGTTAGGAATATACATTTTCTTTTTAATGAATTCAATATATCGCACCAATATTGATGTATACGAAATCATTTTGACACCAAAGAGCATCCAACGTGCTCTCCCAGACAAAACACCATGTCCCGCTAGATTCATTACTACATTTCCTTTTTGGCACTACGCTTCAACATAGGGCAGGTCTGCACAACGCCTGCTCCCGCGGACATTCTGCAGCACTTAAGATCCAGCCGTCTGTACGCGAGAGCGGCGAAAGTGCAAGTAGTGGGGAGAGGAGTCGGAGCGGCTCGCCGCGGCGCGTAGATTGTATGATTGATCGCCTTATGCAATGTTCCATGCTGTGAAATTATTTGTCCACTTATTTAAATGGAGAATTTTCTCACCTGGGGACACCGCCTTGAAGTAGCGCCGTCCGTGTGGGCGGGGGTCCTTGTATGCTTCAATGAAGTGGAGGGCTTCACTGGTGGGGTCACCCCTGCCGGACAGGCCAAAACTGAGGGGCCAGACTAAGGCGTGTCCTACCACTACCATCCCAATCTTAACCGTACATTCTTTCCTATCTTTTTGTCCTTCCCCCATAACGATGTGTTCATTTCGTTATGGTTCCTTTATCTACCATTGTGACATCTTCAACTTTCTTGTGCCACAATGCTTTCATCTATTCCATCGGCCTCTCTTGGTCAACTCTTGTTTTTTCTGACCCCGACGCTATTAGGTTTCGAGGGCTAGGGAGTCTCTCCTCATCTTCCTTCCTTATTTCTTTAAGAGTAGTTGACAGGCCTTATACGCGGGTAGCACCCTAGAAGCATCCAAGTATGAATGGTGCATGATCCAACATGGGAAGGTGGGATTCACTAACCTTGGGAATTAATTCATCCCTAAAGAGTGGATCAGGAGTGGGCTAGAATCCTTAAGCTACGGTGGAAACAATCAGCCTAAGGGATGGAAAACCCTGAAATAAAAGCTCTGGTCCTCCAGGTTTGGGAGTTGTGCTGTAGGCCAGCACGCTGCACACGTAAAACATCACACCGCTAAAAATCTCAGTAATATGAATGCCTCTGATATTTCAAAAGGGAAATGTCATCGGCAAAGAAAATGGACTCTGAATATTGGTATATGGAATGTACATAGCATATCAAACAAGCAACAAGAAGTAATCCAGGAAATGATGAGAAGAAACATAGATATAGCCGTCTGGTCTGAAACAAAAAAGAAAGGCAAGGAAGCGAAACACTGAACAACTTTGTGCACTTTTAAAGTGGCGTAAACAAACATGAAAATGCCAAAGCCGGAATTTCTATTGTTATTGGTGGAAGATTCGGTAAATGTATAAAAAGTTGGGAGTATATAAACGAACGTCTTATTAAAGATAGTGTTAAATATCAGAGGAAAATACACGTGTCATAGGAATATATAATTTGAATGATGATGCCCCAATGGCTAAGAAAGATGATTTTGAAATGACAGTCAAAGAAACCCTTGACGATATTCCAAAGTCACATGAAATAATATTTGCAGGAGATTTTAACAGCAGAGTTGGAAAAACCAGAACAACAATATTGTGGGTCAACATGGTGAAGAAACTCGCAATGACAATGGAAAAAGACTTATTTTTAATATTTGTGAAGAGTATGAAATGAAAATTAATAACACTTTCTTTCAACATAAAGATATTCATAAGTACACGTAGTACCAACATACAAAAAAACTCAAATTTATAATAGACCTCTGTGTAACTAAGTAAAAAACTTCATTCAAAGTACAAGATGTTAGAGTGAAACGGGGAGCCCAATGTTGCGATCATTGTTTGGTAATTGTTAAAATATTCATACCATTTACATTGGATAGCATGGATAAAGAAGAGAAAGCGGGAATTATCATGAAACCTACCAAATACAAATTAAGCACTCTTTTCGATGAAAGTACAGCATATCTCTACAGAAAAAGGCTTGACACTAAACTATTGGTTAAACACAAGCCAATAGAAGAAGAATATGAACACATAAAAGAATGTATTCACCAAGCCGCAGAGGAGGCTTTAGGTACTTGTAAATTAAAACCGAAACCGTATTGGTGGGACACAAGTCTAGAAGAAAAGGTTAAGAGAAAAAGAGAGCTCTATTTAAAATGGCTTCGTGACAAAAACAAACTAATATACGAGGGTTGCCTTTTATATTTCGGGATTGCAGAACAAAAACAAATATTAATCGAAAATAACTTCATTGTTTTCAAAATATTCCCCATGAAGATCTATATACTTTTGCATGCGTTTGACCAATTGTCGAAGCACTTTCGCCACCCTGATTGAGGTTTCTCCAAAACATGCATCCTGAATGCAGCAACCGCTTCTTCAGGTGTCGAAAAACGTTGACCACTCAGTTTGTTTTTTACGTACGGGAATAAAAAGAAGTGATTCGGTGCCAAATCAGGACTATACGGCGGATGACCCATCAAATCGATGTTTTGAGTGCTCAAAAATGCAGTTGTTTGAACCGATGTGTGATAGCTTGCACTGTCGTGAAGAGTGATCCGTTTTCGGCGGTTGGTTTTCCTGATTTCTTGGAAGACAGCTGGCAAACAAAATCGTTGTG
>BOPP01000008.1:17152223-17170981 GCA_017312745.1 Gryllus bimaculatus
ACTTTTGACGTCACGTTCGTGACCAATTACTAACAATTAAAATTATTTTACAAGTGTATTTTTTTACATTTATTTATATTGCACATGCTTTGCCTTTTTATACGTATGTACCAAGTTACGCATATTGCTCCCCACCGAAAGGTCCCCTCCACTGTGGATTTCAACCACGCCGTAGCGGCGCAATGAGCCGGTTTAAACGACTTTCTTAAGTTGCACCGTGTTCTAAACTTCAGTCCTTTTGCTTTCTCATTTCGCAGTAGAAGTAAAGTTATGTAATGCTGCGGGGGGGAAAAGCAAATTTTCGACAGAAAAACTTACTGCTGGGCTCTGGTAATGAAAAGTGGATAAATCCAGTTGCTGAAGGCTCTAGCTGAATAAGATGATAAAAAGTGCCTCCGCTTGAAATAAAAAAAACTCTTTCCTAAGGATTGATACCACGAAAAACATTTTTTCATGGATCTTTTAGATTCCTTCTAGTTGCCCTAAAATCAGATATCTTCTGGAATTTATTCAGATTGGTGCGCCATGTTTAAAAAAAATTAACATACAGATGTTTGTCCCAGGCAATTGCACAGAACAACATATTTCTACATTACTTACAATATAGTTTTACACAAGCTAGAATTGTTAAATTATTACACATTTCCTATTTTCTTACATTTGAGCTTTTGTTATGTTTACAAATTAATCTTTTATAAATTATTTAAAACCTATTTTATCAAATGAAATAATAATCGCTGGCCTTCAGGGAATATTAGATAGGAATGCAATAATGGCATTCAGCCCACGACTCGGCAACTGCATTTCTGTGAATTACTTCTCATTGTTTAGTTTTGAAAGTTTGTCATTTTCCAGCACATGATTACTTTACTTCTTCTTACTAAGTAAACAACAATTCACTGTGAAAGTTTGGCAGATTGTAGGGAAGTTCTAGCATCCAATGAAACATTGCCTGATTACTACACCTATCACACAAGAGGGATGTTGAAATAAGGTGGAGCTGTAGGACATACTTGAAATACTAAAGATAATTATACTGCACAAATGAATGTTGAACATACAACTATTCACATTTGAATATTTAAAAATTCATATTACATAAAGAACTTTCTGAACACTTTAATTACTTCAGCACAGAACATTTCTGCAGCTCAGTCTGCTGATGTGGGATGCAAATCGTTCACTAGAAATTGATACAATTAATGTATTTTCTAACATTGTGCCACGATTTTCACCAAGGGCTTCAGTTAAAATGGTCTTTTATATTCTATGAACATTGTTGTACACTGTTGATATGTACTGAGTGAGTCGTTACATGAATTCTCAGAACAGTTATTTTCTGCAAAGCTGTAATAATAATTTTTGAAGATGGTAATTCATATTGTATTTCGTGATAATTATGGGGTGCAATTTGTATTACCTAAAACATTGCCACAATTATGAATAAAATGTTCTTAAAATGTTTTTAAAATGCTTTAAAAACAAAGAAAAATGATGTAAAAATGTGATCAAAAGCAATGTGGATGAACAACTCACGCTGTTGGATGTTACTGATGTTATTGAGGCTTCTGCCATTCGTTCAAGTGAACTCAGCTTGCAAACTTATGGTATGGAATGTTCTTTACCAGGAAATATGTCTTTAGTTGTCTCGAAAAATCCTGAACTGCCAATGGCACTGAACCTTAGATTACATTACAATTTCTGAGTGATTACATGACATTACAATTCCTGAATGAATAAATAAATAGGCTTGTCGAGAATTCTGTGGAAAACATTTGTTGTATCTCAAAAATATTATTTGAAGCAAGTACTTGTACCATTAAAATATTAAATTTGATGAAATCAGCAAAAAATGCATTAAAAATGACTGGAAAAGATAATATGACTAAGTCAAAATCGACAAAAAATGCAAAAACATTACTCATAAAAATGGGTCATTTTCTTTTGTCATAATATAAAATTAGTTCCTATACTTAATGATATTGTTCTAAAGCGAAAAAAATAAAATAAATAAAAAACAAACAAACCACATTTCATTAAAATTTGCCCCCCAGTGATTGTCAAACATGAATTTCGTGACAGAATCATACACCTCACTGTCCAAGAAATCAGAAATTCTTTCAAACGATGTTCAATTTAGGACCTTCACAAACCTTAGATGTTACATTGATGTTAGATGTTACAAATGAGTAGAACGTTTTGATTTGGATATCAATAGAACCCCTTATGAATTGAACAATATAATATATACATATGAAAGTAAAGCTTGATTTGATGCCTATAAAGCTGTGAAAGCATATTTCATATATTTATTTAGTATAAGAGAACAGCACAAAGCAAAGCCTGCACCAACCATTGCACATTGCTTTACAGGCCACAAACAGATACCACACTTGTGCAGAGAACATCATTCTCAGTTGAAAGGTTAACTGCATACAAAAATGATAAACCAAATGTTTTTTTAATAAATGCTTTCAGAATCCATACTCTAAAAAGTATAAGTTGCTCCTTTTCAATACAATTCTAATTATCAGAGAACATTCATCACAATAAATTATTTTTGATAATGTGAAATCACAGTTAACCTTAAAACTGCATAACTAAAAAATGATTAATAATTATTTTAACTCATTAAATTAAGATAATAATATAAACAATTAACAATGTACATTTTATTGGTACAAAATTATTCCTTCAAAAGAAATATGTAATTAATTTTGGGTCAGCACAAGCTCATTTCTGCAACACACTCCACCAAGAAACGTGAAATACAGTGACACGCTATTAAGACACAATCAATCAATCAATCAATGTTGATAAAGAATTATATTCACTTTTCAGAGAAATAACAAAAGAGATTTTGATGAAAACAATATGATCCATACTATAATCTCTTCATAACAGGGAATATGCACAAGGACATGAATATTTCACAACAGTCATTCTCAAGGCTTTCAACAGCAAATAACCGTTGTTTATGTTCACTCAAACAAACTAATTCCCATATCAGCAATGTTTCTTCATCTAGTACTTCACAACACAACTTAATTCACATATCTTCTCAGTCAATACTCTAATCAATGTAATTCATTTTACATATTTTTCCATGAACTTCCGATGAAATTCAGAGCGTAATGAATCATTAATGAATTGATCTTTCTTTTCTGGTTCTGAACGAGCACAATTCTTGAACACTACATCATCATCCCATCGCCGCTTCACCTGAAACAGGTAATTATTTCTCCATAACTTTGCATACATTTTTAATCACAATAACATATATTAAGTGTAATCCTGCAATCTTATTTATTAATAAGAGACTGTCATTATGCTGGATCCAACCACAGGAGACCAATGGGTTCAAAGAGCAGCCAATAAAATACATATATAAATTGAAAAAGTTAAAAGAAAAAAAATATGACATTCTTTGCTGAACAAAAGTATGGTAAGAGTGTGTAACAGGGAAAGAGAGTAATATGGTACTTAAATTATAATATAAAATTTCATCTTAAAACATTTTAAATCATTTGTTCTACTTTAAATCATTCCAAAAGTTAAACAACTGTCCCTCAAAAACTCTGAAGCAAGGTTCCACAATTGTTATGCCCCAGTCCTACTGAGAGCATCATTTACCCCTGTGAAACACTTGGTACAGACATTTTACGCCTCCGAGTTATGATAGAAGATGAGGGTAAGAACAATCTCCTGGAACCCAGCCCTCCCAACGTCTAGTCTACTGAAACTATATTACATTGTATATTCCAGGAGAGACAGAAATAGACAAATGGAGTTGCACGATTGTTTTGATTGTTCCTGGCATTGGAAAATGTGCTGGAGGCACCAGATATTCATAAGGATGTACACTCGTACACATCTTTGATGGTAATATTGCAAACATAAAATGTCTGTACAACATCTTGCTGTATTATACACAAGATTTTTATTATTTGAGATGAATGGAATGTTTCTTTTTTTTTCTTCTTTTTTCCCTAAGGGTGGGAAAGAGAAGAACATTTAAAAGCTACACCAACATCTCCATGAAATTATAAAGATCTTACTACCATGAATGCCAACTTCTTGTCCTCCCCTGCACTCGTTCCTTCGTTTTTTCACCTTCTTCCCCAATTCACTACTTCCCAATTTTGTTTTCAATCGAAGTTATCCCCTCCTGGATATTCAATTTAGATTGTGTAACCTCTGAATGAGACAAGGGCATGTCCATCCAAAAAATTAAATTTGCAATATATTTTAAAGGAAACTTTATATTTACCTTGAGGTCTCCTTTTTGAGCTTGAGCTGCATAGTTAAGAAGAGGATTGCCACTCAGAATATTTTCCATTCGAATGCGTTCCTCCTCTTGGCGTTTTTCATTTTCCTACATCAAAAAAAGAAAAAAGGTTTTCAGAAATTTCAGTATTCAATAAAATATCATCCCAGTAAAAATGTAATGACTACTTACTAATTAATACTTAACAATAAGAACTTCCAAAAATATCAACAAATCAAGTTTTGTATTGAAAATGAAAATCTGGTAATTGTAAAATACTTTTATACCGCCATTACACACATTATGAAAAAACAGAATAAGTATGACAAGAAGTGACAAGAAATTAAAATATTTTTGACATTTTTTAAAGGAGGAGGAAATCTTGTGCTTTATGCCCTGTAACTCTTGAGTTCATTGATAAAGATTGCAATGTAGTATAATTTACAGAAAGTACAACTCAAAGCACACTTATGCTTCAATGTTCCAAAATTAAGCCTGTGTTTATAGTGTAAAATCCCAATAAGCTTACTGTTCTTGATGTTTTCAAATTGCAATATTGAGGAATATACTGAAGAGCACTTTCAGCACCTCGTGCAATGTAGACAAGCAAAACATTGCCCCAGTATTTTTTTTAAATTTCAAGTTACTTTATCATTAAAATGTTCAGTGTTAGCAGAATTGTACAAGCTCATGCACGGATAACAATTTAAAAGAGACGAATGAAATCTGAATAATGATTTTTTTCTAGATAAGTTACTGGCTACAGATAGTGTTGAAATTACATTTTTTATGTTATTAATTTTTATTTTAATATTTAAATTTATTATAAAATTTCAATGCTAAGAAGCCATTTATTCTTAATCTCTCACTCTTCAGAAGCCATTCTATGTTGTGTCTCGAAATAAATAGGTACTAAGATTGAAAACACAATAAGGAACATTCCTAATTCCTAAAAAAATGTGCTTCAGTAACGAGATACGTATTAATAGGTGGCAGTCTCAAACTGATCATGATTTGCACCTTAGAAAGAGAGAAGATACTGGTGCCTACTTGTTGTGAGAAATGGCTTTGGTCTTACAATCTGCAATTTGGCTTTCCTGCATTCAGACTCCTGTTATTGTGAATGTTTTGGGACTAACATTTTTGGTTCATCATATCAGAGATTTACTATATCCCATGATGTTGAAGTTAAATACAAGTTCTCCACAATCATTGAGTTTATTAATATAGAGATAATGAAGAGATTTTATTTATACAGAGTACATGAACAGCAGAAAGTGAATATTTCAATATCTTTTTTTGACCTTAAAAAATCAATTTTCAATTATTTGCTCTCTACATTTTTCATTCGTAGTTTCTCTAGTTCTTTCTTCAGAATTTGTGCGCTCTCCTTACTTGATTTTGCATTGTCCACTGTCTCTCAAGTATCGTAATGCAGCCTTGACATCCTTCAATGCCTCTTGCACTGTTGGAACACAGTTCTGGTCTCTGAAGGCTCTTTTACTCGCCTAATATAACGCACGAGATGCTTTCGGCAGTGGCATGGCTAATTAATGGATTGTTTTTCCACTCGGCAAAGTAGGTGTTGTCATGTTGTGGGATTGTGGCAGTCATGCACTTCCTCTTACCTATGTAGAACACCACAGGTGGAATCTCGAGTAACATCAAGCTCAAAACTGAAGCAAGCAGTAGTGCATCACCGCCACCAGTTGTAGCCCACACAGGACAAGGCATTTGTTTCCGCAGTGAAACGTGCGCAATTAGGTGGCAAAAGGTCATCAGTAAGGCTCAAATTTTTGGTCCATTATGTGCACCTCAAGCGAAACGTCTTCAATTATGACCTTTGGCTGACAATGCTTTTTAGCTGCCTGTGTTGGAAGTTGTGGTACCAAGGCAATGTATTTTTTCCATAAGGGAATTAAGATCCACGACGATGTATTTTCTACATTCACTATAGCCAAGGTTCAGAGTTCACTACAACTAAGTCATCTTGTGCTTATTTATAATGTAGTAATATGGGGCCAGTGACTAAGTTCCCTATATTGGAGTTCATTATAACAATAGTCAACAATATATGTCTCAGCCACCCACATGATAATACATTCAGCAGGGTGAAGCAGACTAGAATGTTTGATGCAGTGGGTTGTTGGGACAATTGACCATGATTTGCAGAGGTTGGACATGTGCCAGACTTGCAGCAAAAGCTCAAGAGGAAGGATGGAGTGCAGAGCAAGAGAGGTTGGATGTGTTGAGAATGGTAGGGACCAATACTTGCATTTTTAGAAATCAATTAGGGTAGTGAAGAAAAGCTTAAACCAGTGATTAGGCATGAAAGGTACTGTCACTGCAGAGTAGAAGACTGAAAATTCCAAGACTGAGCTTATGGTACGGAAAAGAGTTTTCATACCATGTGATAAATCTGAAACTGTATCCATATACTTTTCTGTGATAGTGGAAAAACTACAGTAGTGTAAATACGTGACTGTTAGTTTTGCATAAGGAAAAATCAATTTTTTTTATTTTAACAAAATTACTTGTAAAAAACAAGATTAAACATAATTTCAGATTACAATATGAAATATGAATGCATTTATAAAATCATAAAAAAACTTGCACTAAAATATTCTATAAAGTGTAATAACCCTTGCTTCATAACATTGTTTCCCATAATTTTGATGCACAAATTTATCTCTCACTTTACTCTTACTATACTATTCAATGGAATTTAGAACAGTATTAGTAAAATTTCTGCAAGGTCGCGAAACATATTTAATAATTACCATTAGAATCATATTTGAATACTATTCCAAGAACCCCTTAGCAGACACCTTCATATCAAGAACAGGGAAGTCCTTTCTTTCTCGCGAACCTGTTTCACTTAGTAGAAGATTTGTAGGGAAACTTCCCTCTCTGACTTGTGGGAGGTCAAGTCTCATGTGTTAATAGTTCATCAGCATTAGCAATTTTCATGATGGACTCCACAACACAAAATATGTTCTCAAACAAAAGCAATTTTTCCTGTTAAACCTATAACATCTTATTCTAATATAGGAACTGCTCATTAGCTACAATGAACAACATATCAGCAGTCTGTTCAGCCTTTCAATGATCCTAGTGAAAACAAATATGTATGTTCAATACCAGCTTTAATTATTATTGAATACTTGGAATTGCTTCTCTCATATAAAAAAAAGTTTAATTGAAATTTCCAGGGTGGTACAGCAATAAATTGAAAATTATTTCAAGACAAATGTCAATTATTTTAAAGATTGTAGCTCAGAAAGAATATAGAATGAAGAATCAAACTTAGCTTACCAGACCTTTTCAAATCTGAGAAATTAATGAAAATTCTTTTCAAAGAGAGATTTCAGAGATTACTGCCTCAATTTGGGCAATTCGTTCGTAGCCAATCCGAAAAGTGTTTGGAAATATTATAATACTAAACGATCTGATAATGGATTCCCAAATTGTACGCAGTATTTATGCGAATCACTAAATGATGGTATGTCTATTGTAAATGCATTTGCTAGATATTTTACAGACCAATAAACAGTGTTGATACTACCAAGCTCACCTTCTCTGACCAAACATCCTATAATATCTCCTCTTTTGTTATTAGACTTAATGAAGTCTCAAAAAATGACTGTGAACTCGACATTAATAAAAGTGCTGGTCCTGATGGAATACCTCTCATTCTTTTAGATAATTGTAAATTTATTTTTCATTCATTTTGCAATTCTTGTTTGAGAAATCGTTAATTGAAGGGATATTTGAATTAGAATGGAAAAAATGGATCTAAAAATGAAGTATACAATTATAGACCAATTTCCATTCTAAAAACTATACGCAAGCTTTTCGAATCAATTCTTACTGACAAGATTAAGTCTAAAATTATTCCATTGATATAGATTAATCATGGCAGGACGAAATATTGAAACCAATTGAGATTTTTACAATCATTTCATCCTTGAAGCTTGAGAAAAAGATCCAGATAGACAGCATTTATGCTGACTTCAGTAAGGCGGTTGACTCCGTTAATCACAACTTGCTCATTTTGAAGCTTAAATCTTTTGGGTTATCAGAGGTTCTCTTGAAGAGGGAGGAGGGGAGGGGCAAGTTCTTGAAAAACTGTTAAAACTGTTAAATATTGAAATTTTATCTCTGGTGAAATCAATGTTACTTCAGATTTCCCACAAGGTACCCACCTTGGCCCATTATTTCTTCTAGTTTTCATACACGATTTATGTTCAATTATTAATCAAGTTGAACTCTTGCTTTTTGCAGATCTCAAGTTGTTTAAATGTGTAAAATCTGCAAATGATATTACTAACTTTCAAGATAGACTATCAGATCTCCACAATTGGAGCTTATCTAATGACCTACCTCTGCAACCTAACAAATGTATATGCATCACCTTCTTCAGAAGCTCATCATTGAAAGCTCCTACTTCATCAATGGCACAAATCTTGATCATGTCTCTTCAATTAGAGACCTCAGAGTCTTATTTGTTGCCAAAATGAATTTTAATCAACACATCGATATATCAATTGACAGGTCCTTTCAGCAGCTTGGCTTGATTAAAAGGACTTGTAAGGAGATTAGGGGTGTTGGTGTCTTGAGAGCATATACCTTTCCCTAGTTAAGATCACATCATCTTTTTGCTTCCACTGTATGGTCAACCTACTTTCTCCTCTACGTAAACAGGCTTGAGAGAGTGCAACATAAATTTTTCAGAAGCACATCATCTAGATTGGGCCTTCGTGATCCAGATCTGAATCATAATTATTCAAGAATTTCATCTATGTAATACACCATCTTTGAAATCTTTCAGAACATTTAGTGACTTTATATTTCTTTATGAAGTTGTTAATAATAGAATCCTTAGCCTTTTTTCCCAATTTATGTATAGAATTCCAACAAGGCATTGAGTCATGTTTGGCCCCAACTTTTTCCCCACAGATACACATCAAACATTGGGGTTTTAAAAACCTGTAAAAATGTAAATGATCTGGATGTTAATGTATTAAATCCCAATTTTACTTCCTCTGTTAATATTTTGAGAAAGTCCATTTTCGATTTCGAATAACTTGATGCTTAGCTATTTGAAGGGATTCTCTATGAATTGTCTCCTGATGCATGTAATTACATATAAAAAAATAAATAATAGTAGAACTTATTTTATACTTATATGTTTTTATAACATTTTGAATTTGGACCAAAATAGCCCCTACAGAAAATAATAATAATAATAATAATAATAATAATAATAATAATAATAATAATAATAATAATAAACAATTCTGACACATATTTATTTTGCATATTTTCACATCAATTTATTTTAAGGCATATTTAACTTCCTAAGCCTTTTTTCTTGAATTTATTTCTATTATCTTTGTCTAGTTCTAGACCAAGAATGTCATTTGTTCTAGAAATTGACATTCTGTATCTTTACATAGCAAAAGCTCACTATTTTCTCAATTCTTCACACTGAGAAAAAGAAGTGGTTGGTCTTAGGTGACTGGTGATTGCTGGGTTCAGATTCGCAATGCAAACATCACTTGCGTCTCACGGGGCAAGTCGATAACCTTGACTTACAATGTTGATATCTCACCTACCAGATGTTCTTACAGGAAGGTAAGAGAAAAGGAAGGAAGGAAGGCGCTGTTAATTTGAAATAATTATGTGTTAGGTAATTCTCATTCACATGCCAGTGATTACAAAAGACAGTGACAGTGAGTCAAAGACAATTAGTACACTTATTTTTGTCATTTCTACTCTTATAGTAAATTATAATATTATTAATTTTGCTATTGCCTAACAATGTTACAAGTTTATTAATTTTCAGTCATTTTATATGATGTATAACACATGTATATGATAATGAACTGTATTTTGAATTATTGAAAACTCTACCCTTGTGTAGCAATAGGGCAAAGAGTTCAATAGGCTGGTTTGCAATGGGCGCAGTCGTTTGGCTGCTGATTGCATTAACCAATTAAGAGTCCATAGTGGCTTATATCAACTGTTCCACAATAAATTATGCACAGTGATGAAAAAACGCTTTCACGCAAAGAAGAACAGTACCCGCCTCAATTTTGTTTGGTATATGCCTTTTATTATATAATGATGACATTAATACCAAATATTAATTGTGCCTGACATTTGGATTTGCAAGAAACTTAAATGACATTACAATTGGCATGAAACAAATTATTTTTCACTTAACGCATGTTTATGCGTGCTTTCATTGGTAATTCTGGAATATAAACTTTTTGCCATGTACGTGCCTCTTACAGTGGTTTCTTTGCTTACTTGAAAATAAACTACAGGCCCATTTACATTATTAGAGATTCCAATTAACAACCTTGATTCAATATTGTGTAACAATTCACAATGTAAAAAGAATTGATGAAAATTATTTTAGTTTTTATTTTCATTCTTTTTTATTGATTTGGCTAAAAGTTGATTTAAAATTACTTTTCCCACTCTTCGTCAACCTTTGATTAATTCGAAAATTGTATTTTTTGTCTCTCAAATTATTTCAAAATAATCTATTGATTGTTATTTTTCAACCAATAATAGCTTAACTGAGATTGTATTATTTTGCGATTATAATAAATCCGATACAATTTATTGAAATTAATTGTGATCACCATGCACAGGCGACTTCAAATCCCGAAGTTGCTTTGAGCAGCCGAGTCTGTGCCGACTGCCTGGTTTCAGCCTCTAATACCGATATTGGTAATAATAGCAGAGAATAGAGTGGTTCCTACAGTTCCAATTCTTGAGGGAGACCAATGTAAGATTTCAAGAAGCCAATACAGGCATGCACGGGTGTGCTCTGAGGCTCCGAATGCAAGCAAGCGAGACTGATCGATAATAGAATGCGTTTTTACGAATCTACAGGTCTCGTAAGCAATTTTATTCTTTCAAAGGTAGTTCAATTCAGTACTACAACCTATAAGCATAGATCAATTTAAAATATATTATGAAGAACTTTTGAATGAAAATACGCTTGCAAAACGTACATCAGAGAGATCGAGGAACTGGCTGATACGGAATATATTGCGCTGGTGGCAGATAGGGAGAGACTGAAAAAATACAGAGATCTAAAAATGGAAAAGCAGCCAGACCAGGATTGCTAAACATTGAATTGCTGAATCATGGCCCCAGTTTATTTTTGGATCTTCTTACTCAACTGTACAATAGATGTTTAATGGGGAAAGAATTACCCAAGGGCTCAAGGAAAGGATATCTCTCTAACATCTACAAGAAAGGTGATTAAAAACAGAGTGCAAATTATAGAGGTAATAACTGTCCTTAGCAGCACTGGCTGAATGTGTGGGAAAATATTAAAAACCCAACTAGAAAGAGACCTCATTGATGTCGAGGAACAGAGCGGCTTTCGAGCAGGGCGCTCATGTATTGCTAGCATTTTCAGTATTAGACAGGTAACTGACAAACGTCTTGCCCATAACTTGGAGGCGCACTTTGTGTTTATAGATCTGCATAAGGCCTAAGTGTTCCATTATCTAGGCTATGTATGGCGATGGAGAAACAAAATGTAAATACGCAATTAATTAGAGCCATTAACAATTTGTACAGTGACAATACGAGCCAAAAAAAAAAGAATAGGGAGAAATGTTTCAGCACCATTTCCAGTAAATAACAGTTTACGACAAGAATGCTGTGTAGCCCCTACTTTGTCTAAAATATTTTTTGAATGAAGCCCTGAGAAGATGGAAGAAGAAATGTAGTAATGTGGGTATTAAAATTGGTGACATTGTTATTCTCTTTACACTTCACAGATCATCAGGTGGTGTTCACTGAAGATGAAGATGATACTCTATACATGCTGCAAAAATTATATGATGAGTACTAGGAATGGGGTTTAGAAATAAACCTTAACAAGACTGAGTATATGGTTGTAGGAGAAAGTGCTAAAGGTCTGAAACTGGATCATGGTTCGGAAGTAAAACCCAGTCAAAAATTCATGTACCTTGGATCAGAAATAAATGCAAATGGAGGCAATACGCAAGATATTAGACACAAAATTGCAAAAGGTAAATTGGCTATAAGACAATTACATCCATTTATATGGAAAGATAAATGAAGTAAGAGAGTAAAAAGAAAATTATAAAAGACTGTTGTAGAGAATATTGCTCTTTATGGATCTGAGGTATGGGAAGTAACAAAAAAAGAGCGAAAAGAAATGGAAAGCAATGGCAATAAGCTTCTGACGCCAAAGTTGCAGACTGACTTTAATGGATGAAGTTAAGAACGAAGAAATTAAATAAAGCGGAAGTAAGTTTCAATATAATTGACACCATAGAAGTGAAAAAACTAAAATGATACAGGCACATGCAAAGAATGAAAGGAGAACATTGGCTGAAAATATTGAGGAAATGGCAACCCATCGATGCAGAGGAAGACCTAGACTAACATGGAGAGCGGGAGTGGATGAGGCAATGGTAAAGAGAGGTATAAGTAATGAAGACTACACTGATAGAGAGATGAGGAGACTGGGATGCTTCCCCTCTTGAATGGTGAGATTCAACAGGAACCGAGCATCCAAAAGGAAAAGTATTATTACTTTTTTAACAGAATTTAAATGTCTTAATTTCATTTGGTTTGTAAAATTAGTAAAGACTGTAACCAAGTACATTGTACTTCAGCTCTCTGGTCAATGAAACCAATCTTGATACAGCGCTTTTTCGTCCACGCTTTCTGACCTCTAGTAAATATTTTGAATTGGGGGAATTGGGGAATTGAATTGGAATTGGAATTAATGCTTATCTTCGTGGGGAGGAGACACGCTACAAACAATTACTCAGGAGGGCGCATTAGCTGCTCTTCGTCTGAACCACGGCAAATTTTGTACACTCCTTTCACCACCTAGCGAGGAGAAGGAGGTATTTGGCGAGAACAGGCGATTTGAATTTAGCTAGAGGCGTCATTTAGGCTTTGAGGATCTTTTTACAGC
This sequence comes from Gryllus bimaculatus, assembly GCA_017312745.1. NCBI lineage: Eukaryota > Metazoa > Arthropoda > Insecta > Orthoptera > Gryllidae > Gryllus > Gryllus bimaculatus. The sequence continues at coordinate 17,165,477 of BOPP01000008.1, forward strand.
AAGTCAATTACGAACATGGACAGCCGGGGCTTTCTTCCCCTCCGAAAGGAGCGTACGTACGAAGGATTTTTTCGCCCTTAAAAATCCACGGCTTGTCGGGTTTGAACCCGCCAACTTGGGTACAACAGCCCAGTACGCTAACCGTTACACCATCGCCGCCGCATAAATGGCCCCTTGCTTTGCTTCTGATCATAATGTAGCTTCAAATTAACTTCTCCCCATAGCACGTCACACAGTTTTTAACTGTTTTTGACGTAAATAAGTAAATAAACAGCAACCTAAACGTCGGCTAGTACAGTTTGCCCCAACCAGGTATCTGCCACCAGCTGGGCATGAACCTTAAGTGTCTAATTGGTCTCCTAATGCGTGGATGAGGATAGGACAGGGAAGAGGAACGACAGATAGTGCACAATCCATGGCCTGTTTGTTAAAGTCTGCAGAATTCGCATTATCACAAACACAATTAATCACAAAAAGAACAGAAAACTACCGATCAGAATAGCCGGCTGCTAGAATTCTCTTCCAGACAGTGGCTGAATTTGACCTAGGTACGGAGGTGGTCCCAGAAGTACCCGGCCTGACCTAGAGATCACGGTAGGTTTCGAAAAATATCACTGTATTAGAAAGTAGACAATCTATGAAGCATATGTTTCAAGTTTGAAGACGCTATGTTGTTTAGTATTTGTTTGGCAACAATCAATAGTCAACGTTGTGAGTGAATTTGTAAAAATGGATAAAACCTGTCATCGTTATGTGATCCAATACTTTCATTTGAAAGGCCTCAGCCCAACCAGTATAAAAACTGAACTAGATTCTACTCTTGGCGAGTCTGCGCCTTCCTTTACTACAGAAAAATATTGGGTAGCAGAGTTTAAACGAGGCCGTACGAGCTGCCAAGACTAGCATCGCAGTGGTCGACCAAATGAGGTGGCAACTTCAGAAATGGTAAAGAAAATCCACAAAGCGGTACTGGGTGATCGTCAACTGAAAGTGTGCAAGCTAGCAGACAAAGTAGGCATTTCGAAAAGTGTGGTACATCGCATATTATCTGAAAATTTAGACGTGAGAAAGCTGTGTGCAAGATGGGTGCCGCGTATGCTAACACTTGAGCAAAAAGTGTCGTGAAGATGTTTCAATTGAGTGTTTAGTGAAGTTTCACCACAACAAAGAAGAATTTTTACACCTTTTCATAACCATGGATGAAACACGGGTCCACCACTTCACCCCAGAGCGAAAACAACAATCAAAACAATGAACTGAAAAGGGAGAACGCGCACCAAAGAAGGTGAAGACCATTCCATCTGCAGGCAAGGTCATGGCGTCGGTTTTTTGGGATGCGCGCGGGATCATTTTTATAGACTATCTTGAAAAAGGAAAAACTATCAACAGTGAGTATTATGCAAACTTACTGCAACATTTGTGCGAAGAAATCAAGCAAAAACGGCCACACGTGGCTAAGAAGAAAGTATTGTTCCATCAGGACAATGCACCAGCTCACAAATCCGTTACTGCAATGGCCAAAATTAATGAATTAAAATTTGAATTGCTACCTCATGCACCCTATTCCCCAGATTTAGCCCCCTCTGATTATTTTCTGTTCCCAAACTTGAAACAATGGCTCAGTGGGCAAAGATTTTCCAAAAATGAAGAAGTGATGTCGGTAGTTAAAGGCTATTTTGAGGAGCAAGACAGTTCTTATTATAAAAAGGGTACTGAACTTATTGAACATCACTGGGAAAAAGTGTATAGAGCTCAAAGGAGATTATGTTGAAAAATAGTTTCCAAAATTTTTGTTTTTTCTTTATTGGGTCAGGTACTTCTGGGACCACCCTCATATATAGCTAGGTCAATCCTGAAAATCCTGCCACAGTCGGGATTCAAACTCTATGACCACCAGTTAGAGAAACTGCAGTGACATCAGTTGATGCCCTGAGACACCTAAATCAGTCGGAGCTTGGTGAACCAAAGGGAAGAAAGTGCCATTGAGTAAAGTGCCATTTTCTGTATAGGTCTTCTACGAGTACACAAGAAGGGCAAATGAGAGTCGAATACAATGAAAAAACAAAGTTGTCAGATAAACATCGAGTCCAACAGAATAGCTTGCAATTCATTTGAATGTAAAAAAAATCTTAGGAAACTAATGAAACACAAATAAAGAGAACATACCCGTTTTGCCTGCTCAACAGCACGTTCTTTCTTGATACGTTGCAATTCAGCTAGCAATTGTGCAGTATCATCATCACTATCCCCATCATCGGAGTCCTCCTCGTCCAGAGGATCATCAGCATCAAGGCTGGCAGCAGGTACCTGGTCTAGTTTAGGCCTCTTGCTACTGCTACCTCCACTGGAGCTGCAGAATGCAGATAATGATCATGTACACGTACACCTTTTGTATAAAGATACATTTGGAAAGTGTATTTGCATTGCAAAAGTTTCATGTGACATTAAAATATCTGGAACAATGGCCACTAATTGAACTTAAGCTGCATACTACTTTTCCTCCTCAAATTTTCCCTCAGGCCTTTTACAAATCTGCACCAATTGACTGCAAAGAGGCTGATCCCTCTCCCCACATTTAGATAAGACCTGAATCTTTGGTGGAGAAAATTTTATCCAATAATTCTTTGAAATGGTAATAATAAGAATTGTAAAGTTAGAGAAATACAAAACTGTTACCAAAGGTAATGAGGATATTTTACTTTAAAAAATTATTTTGTAATAAAATAATGGAAATATACTATTTGAATGAAAAAATTCTAATATTTATACTAATAAAAATACTAATGGAAATACACTAATATTTTTTTAAAGGAGTATTCAATTTCCTTGACTCAGATATTAACTGGACATATTGGTGCATATTTTCTTGACAAACTGCACAATTCTACGCACTACTATATTTTTATTTTGTATCTCTGTACATACAACCTTTATTAAATAAATTTTAAAAAAATAAATAAACAATACTAACTGAGAGCCTGAATCTGTCCTTCGTTCACGGGCACTGCTCTTGTCCTTCTCACGCTCACGTTCTTCCAGCTCCTTACGGAAGTCTCGGGAGCGGAGCTCGTCAGTAGACCCTTGGCCATGTTCTCTGAAATGGAAAATTCAGAAATCAGTACTTACTAAACTTCTTTCACAATTATTTTTTCCTATGTGTTGCATATTTGGGTTTGAGAAAACTGACATTTGCTCAGTCACACTCTACATCATAATGCTCTTTTCTGGAACCAAATTACACAATGTTAACAAGTAGCATTGCCGTTCTCAAAAGTGATCAATTTTTCATGGAAGCAAATCAATCATTTTATAGGAATTTTTTCATTGAATTTTTTTATTTTTTAATTACAAAATTCAAACATATCCTCAGCCTTCTTCAATAAAATAAAACAAAATATATGCACTGGCAAGTAAGCATTGACTCTGACATTTTGGGAGGAGTTTAGCAATATTTACTAATTACTCAAAAGTTAAGGTACAAATTTGAGTGTTTCTTAATAGAATGTAAAGTAAAAATACATTCTATTGTAAACATAATTACAATAATTACTTGAAGAACTATTCCTTGACAAGTACTCTTACATTAAGTACTACTTCATATTATTAAGCCAGTGAAGGAATTTTTTTCCCTTTATTTCCTCCCACAAAATCCATTAGCTATTATAATTAATCAGTTTCAATTGGAATTGTGAACATTTGTTGCCAATCTTCTACGTACAAACAATTCCATATCACTAAAATACAGATAAAAATATAGTTAATGGCAAGATAGAAATATTAAAATACAACCTACCGGTATTTCAATTTATTGTGGGATGGTAAATCTCTGCTTGAATACTGGCGAGATATAGCACTTAAATCCTTTTCACCACGTCCTTGTCCGCCACGAGCAGGTTCGAAAGTTGGCCTTGCAGCAGTTGTCATTGTGTTGGTCTTTCAGACTGCCCAACAACTGTGATCGTTACTACCTGCGGCGAAACAAAAATCAACTTTAGAAGGCAGGAAAACCTGTATCTCACTAAATTAATATATCCAATTATAAAATGAAAAGTATTCAATTGAACGTTCTCAACGCGCAATTGGTAGTAACTTCTCAATGCTCCTCAACAACTGAATAACCTAAATGTTACAACTCCGTTGAAAGGAAAATACCTAGAGATCTTTACCTGCCAGAAACGGAACACACCCTGAAATAATGAAACGTTAATACAGAGAAGGTCCCATATACAAGAATCCTTCGATTTCTTCTAGGGGAGTTCCATAGAGCACAAATATCAACAAATATATTGTACCTCCCAATTACATCAATAGAGCTCACTGATCTCTCGACGTTCCGATTCTACAAATTCGATTCCTTTGCTTCCGATTCTTGCTAGAATCGATTCCACGAGCCTGGAATCGAATCAAATTAATAGAGCTGTTAAGAATTACGTCACAATGTTTGGCGGGAAAGTGTTGGGTCTCAAATTCTGCTCAGAACGTAATTGACGCCTAGAGAATTGCGAAATTTTTGGCTGTATTAGACAGTTGCCGAGGTGCATGTATTTTATCACATGTGTTATTTACATTGATATTTGCTTTCTTTTGATATATTTTGGTTGTAGCTGCGAATTTCGTCGACAAATTGAATTTAAAAAAGCATTATTTTGTCATCACGTCAAGTCGATACTTTTCTTTTTGAAAACGGTTCGAAGTAAATAATAAAATAATATTAAAACAATACATATCAATTCTGTACGCACCTAAAGCGTAGTACTAATCAATACTGCAGCACCTAATGCGTCCAGCGTAACCAGAGAAAAAACTTTTTTTTGTTTTGTTTTTTGACAGGCATTCTCTTTCTATTTCACAAGATGCGATATGCCAGTTCTTTTTTTCTTTTCTTCAGCTCAAAACAGTTAACATGAGACAGAAAGTCTAATGGGATAAGAACTTCTTATTTATATTTTTTAAGGGAAATGTAATTTGGATACTCTTATACACTGTAGAACATGTTAAGTAGGAAAGCTTTCAATTTACTTTTAAATGTATGAATTGTGTTTATGTCTTTAATATCATTGCCTAGTTTGTTGTAAAGTGTAATTCCCATTATTAGGGTACTTTTTTGATAAAATGTAGTTTCAGAGTGGGGAACATGTAGGTTATCCTTTCGACGGGTTAGTTGTGTATATCGGAATTTAAAGTAAAAGTGTTTTTGTTTTCCATGAGAATTTTCTTTGTGAAGACCACTATTTTGAATATATAAATGCATTATAGAGGAAGAATCTTTACTTTATTGAACAAGAGTTTGCAAGACTCCAGCTTATGAATGCTGGTCATTGTTCGCAATATCCTTTTTTGGAAAATAAATGGGTGAGTATTTCAGGGGCATATCCCCAGAATATTATTCCATATTTTAGGAGTTAGTGCACATTTGCAAAATACATTGTTCGAAGTGTCTCAATATTGGAGCTTGACCTGAGGGTGTACAGGGCATAGCAAAATTTGGTGAGCTTCTTGTTAAGA